>LLEY01000187.1:0-114563 GCA_001414485.1 Calycina herbarum | reverse complement strand
GGGTTGGGGTTGGGGTTGGGGTGTTGGCCGGTTCGACGTGAAGGTTGGGCTTCTCTTTCTCTTCTCACTTTCCTTTCAACAGCTATTACATTTGGAGAGTCGCGAGAGGACCTATGTTGTCACGTAGGTGCCACATGAGGTGGACTCGTTCCGAGCCTTTGAAAGCTCCATTTTTGGCCCATTTTAGCTGCTCGTTCAAAGTCAGCTATGATTGGCCAGAGATTATACGACTGTGCCGTACAGATTCAAAAGCTTGAATTTATCATTTCTTTTCTTACGGATGTTGAAGAACAACCTGTTAAAGCTATGCTCTGGCCTTTCATTACATCCAATGATTCTTTAAACTCTCTTGGGCTATCTTATACTCAATAAGTTCCAAGAGGAGGTTTTCTTCCGCTTTCTATTTCTCTCAACTCTTTAGATTGAAAGGGAGGGAGGGGGGCTGTCTTTACTAGGGGAGAATGTCTTTTCAGAGCTACTCCATTTGTGTTACTGTACTCGCCAAATTGCTGTTATTTTTTCAAGTGCTATAACCAAAAAAGGGCTAGATTTCATAGGGAAGACAACAATCCCCCTCTCATTTCGGCGCGCCTTTTGTGTGGTTACAATTACCCCTTGTAGAAATTGGCAGAGACTTTATTGTCGCGTCTTGTTGACAAACTTTGAACCCTCACAAGACGATTCTCCAAAACTCCGAAGATGTATTTTTGGAGATTTCCAATCTTCTTCTATTGCATCGAGAGACCGAAAGTGCTTGCAAGCTACACCTTTCTCCTACTTTCACTAGATGATTCGCTAATCGAAATGAAGCCTAGCGGTCATCCGCCAAGGAAATGGAATTGAGTTCTCCTCCGTACAATTGGATCTTCTATACGGAGATGAGGATGGATTTGGTATTGCGAGCTGCTAAACATGCATCTTCCGCCCTATAAAGAAGAAATCGATAAAATAATGTCCAGACCTTGGTCGACGGTGCTTACCTTCTTCAATAGATCTAGTTCTTACCGAAAACTCCAGGTTGTTTCTCATTCCCATTTATCGGGGTAGTACTACGAGATATCCTTTTAAAGTGGAGTTGCGAGAATCATTTGTATATCTTCTTCCCTTTTCCCGTCCTATTTTCACCCCTTCTTTCTTTACAGCCATTAATTGAGACTTGGACTACCCGCTTCGGCTGAGTTGTTGAATACCATGCGTTCTTTATTCTACTTAGTTTGGGCGGTTACGAGTCTGCTTGCAATTCGTCTAGCCGATGTAAGGGCTGTCTTTGCTCATTACATGGTAAGACCCTTCCTTCGGTAAAGCCAACATCTGTTAACATATGATATAGGTGGGATCGGTGACAAAAGAGCATGCAGAACAGGATATCGACAATGCGATTGCTATGGGATTAGATGCTTTCTCACTCAACATGTAAGTTTACCTCACCCCTAGGATCAATCTCCAGCCTCGCTAACCACATCTAGTGGCTTTCCTCAAGCAGGCCACGTATTCGGCGCCTTAGTTTTCCTATTCGATCATGCTGATGCTCTCAAAGCACAAGGAAGCAACTTCAGGCTATTCATCAGCATGGATCTCTGGGCTGCCGGTGACCACAAACACGCAGATGGCAGCAACGTCAACGCCTTCGACTACGGTGATACTTTCAGAGACTTCATCACCCGCTCCTCATATTACCTAGGTCCAAATGGGAAACCATTCGTGACCACTTTCTCAGATGGTGGGATGAACAATGATTCTTTCATTGGTTGGCGCGAAACTCTCTCCAGTACTGGTGTATATTTCGTTCCAGATTTAGATCATACTTTGGGGTTGGTTTCCTCGTTGTTGGGTTGTGATATCTTATTGACTGAGATTGACATAGATTTAACACGTCTCATCCAGAATGGTGGAAATACTGGAGACCTATCTTCGATGGAGTCACTGCATGGGAGAGTGCTTGGCCTTATAGAGCTGGTTATGGTGGCTTTTGGCCTGGTGACACTAGGGTAAGGACTTCGAGACAGTTTAACTTTCCGTTTCGCTAATTAATGTCTCTTTAGTGGGACAAACAAGTTATCGAGGGAATAGATGGAAACCCAGGCACACTAGTCCATGGCAAAACGTAAGATCTTACAATTAAGAAGTTCGCTTTTGTGCCAAAACTGACATTATTTAGGTACATGATGCCAATGAGCTCAATCCAATACAAAGCTGCATATGAGACCAATGTATATCGCGAAGGTATGTGTTGGATTCTCGCGTTTATCCCGGTCATACTCACATTTTGTAGGGGGCCTTAACTTGGTTCAACGTATGAAAGAAACACTTGCAATGGCGAATGGACCCGACTTTATCCAAATAATCACATGGAACGACGGACCCGAGGTCAGTCAATAATTAAACTTCCTGTCTCCGCATCGTTTGTGCTGACTTTCTCAACTCAGAGTCATTATATTGGAAACATTTGGCCCGAGCAGAATACGGATTTCGCACCTTCTCTTTACATGTCAAGCACAAAAGGGAACCACAAGGGCTGGCAGCCACTCATCCACTCTTTTATCATCGCCTTCAAGCAAGGAGCCAGAGATATCTCTCAGATGGCGTTGCCACCCGGAACCGCAAATCATTTTGTAGGTGCCATGTGGTACAAACAAGTTTTGTCAGCAGCCGATTGCTCCAACATCCCAGGAGCAACGAAGCCAGACGGATATGAAACTTCCCAAGACAGACTAACTTGGGCTATCATCGTTGACGGGTCAGCGAGCTTCTCCGTATCCGATGGCACTTAAGATGTGACTCTCTCGCCAGGACTAAATTTTGGTGAGTTTGATTTGAAGGAGGGGCCTCCACGAGTTACCCTGAAAAGCAACGGTGCTGTTGTAGGGACTGCTTCTGGTGGTCCCTGCACTTACAAATGGTGCCCGTAAGTCCATCGTCATGTTTCATAGTATATACTCTGACGTTTCTCCAGCGACGGAATATACAACTTGAACGTAGAGGTGCGCAAATTCGAGATGGGTACCCATGCATGATATTATTGTAACTAATTTGTAAATCTAGGTGGTTCCGTTCACTACAACTCTGCGCGCAGACGTCTCGTGCAGCCAACGTGTCCCTGGTCATGGTCAAATTTTGCTCCAAAAGCCTACTATATGTACCACCACCCGTGACAGAAAAACTACTTGTGCCCTTATAACCAAGCACAAAAATAAGGAGTTGACCGACGAGCAGTTGTGGGAGGATTCCGGCGCCCAGGCATTTCTTGATTGCGCAGTAAACAATTGGCCAAAAGAGGGTAAGTTGCGCTCTTTGCAATCACTTTAGGAACACCACTGACTTTAAAGATATCGACATGCAAATGGAAATGCTAGCCCGCGATACTGGAGCGCCTAGCTCAAGTTGTTCGGATCTTACCAATGGGATATGTGCTTATGACGAGGAGACCTGCGAGACTCAGCATGGTACTGTTGAAGTTAGTTGTACATTCCTATCCACTAAGAGCATTTTTAAACTGACAAATCAGACGTATTTCATTAGGAAGGCATTCTCCCAATTCTACGCGGTTGCCAAATCAACACTCATGGAGCAGTTCGTTGCAACATCCCAGAGTACAAATTCTCTCGTCGATGATATGGTTGAAACATTTGCGGATAAGTTACTTGCACCCAGAGGCAACGACGGCTCTGGTCTACATCAGTTTGCCAAGGTAGTTGGAGGATCTCTGTCCATGGCTTCAGAAGTTCCCGGTCTCCCTGGAGGCAAGATTGCTGGGATTGCTGGAGCGGCTCTGGGTTATATCGAAGAGTTTACCGAGCCAGAGGATTACGGTGATATAAAAGAAGTGTTGGTTTGACTTGGTGGTCAATAGCTTGATGCAAAAAGAGTATATTATCGTTGTAACTATCGTTGATGCATACCGAGTATAGGAGTACTCGGTGTTGTTTATATACCTGCCCTCCTCGTTAAGCGAGAAGGGCACGGCACGTGGAAGTGCTAACCACTTATATATACCGACAAGAAGATATGGCCAAAGCGATTCGAGCCGCTCTTTGGGCAGGCTTCGACAATTATCGAGCTGCGCTTCGCAACACATCAAACGCAATATTCATAGAAGGCGACCTCGGAAAATTTCGACCCTGGTCCTTCGTTCAAGGCGGGAACGCAATCACTCCACTTGGGAAGTTTTTCGATAAAGGTCGATATATCAGTCTTCCCACGGCAGATTACCAAATTGCCCTCGAAGCTTCTGTCAGAAAAACTATCCGCCTTTCGATTCTAAACCTCATTATGAAAGCTTCAAGTGTGTATATCCTCATTGGGGCTCACTCAGACCCCGCTGGCTCTGGTCACAACAAATGTAACTTCCCCCTCTCTCGCTGGGACGGCAAGAATTGCTACGCCATTGAGTACGCTGAAGCTGGCCCTGGTCTTTCTCTCACCGACACCGACATCAGCGTCTTCACAACACAACTCAGTTCCGCCGTCAAAGAAGAATTGAATACCTTTGCCACGAATACCACCCAAAATTTCAACTTGATGGACATCGTGACAGGATCCGAAGAGTGCCAGCAAGCGACGGGAAAGTTCGACGGAGAGATGGATTCCTCATCAACGCTAGGATCTCTCGATCAACCATTGTGTACTTAGAACTTACCGGTCATCTATCCACTTCCTTACACAGACGATTTCCCCGGGTCGAGCAAGTCATCTTGGTATCATAGTCCTTGTAAGATTCGGTACTATAACCGTGACAATATGATTCATCCTGGAGATAGACCTGGTAAGTCTAATTCTTCCTACCCCATCATCAAATTTTTGGAAGCTAATGCTTTTTAGGTTGGGAATATTTACCTCCGAATCTCGATGATGTTTGGCAGCCGGACGATCAAATCGGGCCTGTGTTTTCAGTTGACTGGTGCTGGGCTGTTGAAACTCCGCCAACTTGAGTTGAAAAGTAACAATTTATTATGTGGTAGAGGAGCTCGTTTTCATTCGCCAATCCAAATTCATAGTTATAAGTTTACAAGCAAATATTTAAGTAGTTACCATGCCACTTCCCTTCCTTTCACAAGGCTCAAACGCTTTCTTCTCTCGGTCTCACTTCTCAAGCTTCGCTCTTCCTCTCTAACTATGAGTGGATAACGTTCGGAAATGTTTTCTCGTCCTCAAACATTCTGCTGCCCATCTCCAACCTGTGGTATAGCAGATTCCACTAACCCTATCTCCGTATAGTCCAAAATGACCATTACGTTCTTCACGATATCATCCCCCTCTTCGAATCTATTGATTTGTTGGAGCGCTTCTAACAACAAGCTCTTTTGGTACGACAAAAACAAGTCGACATCTTTTCCCCGCGCTGACCCAATATATCTTTGCTTGAGGAGGAAACACGTTTCCGCGCGTTCCCGAATATCCTTCAACACGATATCCTTGAAGCGAGATGGGTTTTTAGAATGTTTTTTGTTTTGGAGGGAAAGTGCGAGAGAAAATAGTAAGGGGATCCCAGTAAATCCAGCAGGAACTGCCAGTAGGGCAGAGGAATCTGGGAAGACGAATAGAGAGTCTGAACGGCCATTATTTAGGATACTGTTAGGGTACCTTTTTTGGGTTTCCAGGTGCGTGATCTGTGAATCTAAAAATTTCTTTGCTTCGGAGTTCAATGGGTTGATGTCGCTCTCACTGGCGCTTGATAGGTGGACGCGGTCACGGAAATAATCGAAGAAGGAAGAGAGTGTTTTCGATGCTTTGTTATCGATTCCATTTGCTAGATTTCCGCTTGTCGTATGGCCATTGGTTGTGGGGTGCTTCTTGAGAATCTTGTCAACACCGTTCAGGGCCGGCTTCTCGATATTATTTCCAGTATCAAATGGCGAGTCCAGCACGTCAAATTGTAGGACAGTTTTGTTTATTTGTTCAACAAGCCCTTGTATTTTGCTCTCATTCTGACGAGCAATACTTTCTTGTGTCAATATCGCCACTTTGTGGATTCGCGTCGACAGGCTAATCATATCATAGACGAAGTTCCATGAGCATGCAGACTCTCTTTTGTTGTTTGCAAAAAACCACCAGAAGGCGATGGTTTCGAAGTGCGATTTCTCCTCGGGAGACCACTGCTGGCTTAAGACATAGAGACGCGATTCAATCCAGGATGCAAGAACGATCCACCGTGGACTTTTTGACAACGGTCCTTGACAGATCAGCATGCCGAATTTGGCTAAATCCTCGTTATTCAAGGGGCAAATCTCAACCACTGGTTTCCCAAGTGAAGGCCCATCTATTGGTATGTACAAAGCAGCTACTATGTACGCTTCTGCGAGATTTGCTGAGCCGTAAGTGACTTTCTCGATCCATAAGTGCTCGGGGGTGCTGGCTTTTGAGTTCAAAAGGAAGGTGCGCCCTCGATCAATCGCTGAGAGTATTTGGGGACGGATGAATTGCGCATGTGGTAGTACAAGCAATCTTGCCAATGTCAATACGGCATATGCTGTCTCTTCCCTCGGCCCCTTGGTTCCCCAAGTGCCACTCAAAGTTTGGGAAGTCAGAGTTTGAATCAAACAATGAAACAATGCCGCCACTACACTTTGTTCAACTGTTGAATCCAGTCTGCGTGCAATGGCTCCTTTTTCGAAAACCCGGAGGTATTCTGTGAGGGCTTGGGACATCAGCATAGCCGAGTAAAAGGGTGAAATATTCTAGTATCAAATTAGCTGGGATGAAATGCTTCAAAATTTTAGACATCATCATACCCATTTGTCCTCAAGTGAACTGCTGAGCTTCGACTTCCGGCAAATGAATTTTGTTACTGTTTCTATCGTCGCTTGTTTTGCCGGGTGTGTGGATGAGTCCAATAACAATGCTAAAAGCGCGTTGCAGTTTGCGCTCAGACTGGGGTTTCGTTCTGCTTGGTAGGTTTTCAGACACTCTGTCGAATTGAATCGAGCCACAATGGAGTCTGTAATGCCAGGTCTGCCCAATGCACTGAAAATTATTGATGTTTTAGAACTATCATCTAAGTCTGGTTCGATCCCCGGTGCCCATGATGATAGGGTTTTGGTTTTCTAAAAAGAACAAAGCGTACCGAAGCCGACGAGTCCTCCGGAACTTTGCCTGGATGCCTCTAATATACTGAGGAGTGTTTCGTTGTAGCCAAAAGCCGGGTTCCGGGACACCAAATCCGCTTCTATCAAGGTTGCAGTGACCTACTAACTATTAGCACTAATTGTTGATACGAGATGTTTTGTACTTACCCATATGAGTTCGAAATTTGTAGATGGGTATGCGCTAGGTACCCCTCCTGAATTCTTCCCATCTCCATTTGAGAGTACCAAGCGAAGATAGGCCTCCGCTTCGTCATCCCATGCCGAGCTTCGCATCATGTACGACGCAGTTGCTGATGGTGACGCCATTATACTACCTCCAATCTTGTGGTGAGAGATTCTGCCGACATCAAATTCAGTCCATCTGTGGAAGGCCTCAAGTGAGTGCAGTAATGCAAAGTGTTTGCCCTCGTAAAGAATTTCAGGTCGGACCTTGGCGAGCTTTTTGTCCCGAATTTCTAAAAGATATTCCTTATCCGGGAAATCGATAAAAAGACCTTCATCCTCGAGAAGTCCAAGAAGTGATGGAACAAGTACCTCATAACCGACAGAGTTACACTTCCCGACATCCCATTCATTCAACAATACAACGAGACGAGCTGACCCTGCTGAGATTCTCGTCGACAACCCATCCCCCTCATGTCGTAGTTGAAGGGGATTACGAAGATGCTGTTTTAAGCAAAATATTGCTGCCATTGTCGATAATATGCCATCGACTTCGTCAGCGTCGTTTGAATTGGGATGGGCTGGCCAGCCGCCATTGGAGAGTTGAGAATTCAAGATGTAAGTGTATGAGGAGGGGAAAAGCCATTGTTCACGGCTGGAGACTGTTTTTGTGATGCTTGCAACCCAAGCTGTGTCGTAGACACTGCAGCTCATAGAGCCAAAGCCATAGGAGCTGTCGTAGTGGTTTAACATTCCTCCAAGTAATTTCTCCACTCGATCTTCTAACTTTGAATTGGTCATCTCTTCGGCTACCACGGTGTTTCGGGTTATTTTGGTGTTCTACAGGCGGGAATTTTAGGTGGAAAATCATAAAATTTCAGTGGAATAGAAAATTTCGCAATGTCGTATTTTCAAGCGGGCTCTTGGCTAGTTTACATTCAATGACCTTGAATTCAAGTCACTTCCATTACTGTCTTTCCAACGAATCCCAAAATCCCACAACAACTTGGGCAAGCTCACGAAAATAACAAAGCAACAATTATTTACTGCGCCTCCGGTGTTGCTACCTATCTTGGAAACAGCCAAACTGACGATGTTGGCAATAAAACATCGCTTATCACCAAGCTGAGGCGGATGGGTGAGATTTTGAAGACCGAGTTTTTTGTGGCCGCTTTTTGGACGATCCAATAACAGTCTCGTGCCAAAACATGTTGGAACCAAGATGTTACCCAGGCAATTGGCTCGTCATTCTAATAACGAAACTTTGAGTGTTTTACTCACCTCCTGTAAATGGTACCCAACTGTTGCAGTGCATATTGCAACCAGCGACACCAAATAAACAAAGATAACGGCAAGGCAGACACTTCTTCCGGCCATATGCAGGGGCGGGAAAATAAATGGTGTTGATAAAGGCGTTCTTCGTTACGTCTCTATCTCTAATTACGAAGGTAGATCGCTTTCAAATAAATGAAGTCTGCGGTAAAGGCCTATAGTAGAAAGATGCGTGGCAAATTTACTGTGCCTTCCAACATCTCCTACAGAAGAGATGGGCGTCTGCTTCCGGTTATTATGTAGGGCTGTGTATTCCATGCAATATTGTTGGCTGACGAAACTCCAGTACCGGTACCGTAGTTGAAGTTATCCCGCATACATTTTTCTGTAGCATACCCTTGCATGTACAGTACCAACAGCTGCAGTCATACATCGTATCTCTACACTTCCCAGTCATCCCCTCATGTACATGTATGTATAGTACCAACCAACATTCGAAATGGGTACGACTTAAATATGTACTCGCCCACCAACGTCTGCATCCCGTGCATACAGATTCGTGGGCGTTTGGTCACCACGCCAGGCTACCAACATCAACACGTCCGTGATTCAAGTTTTGGCAAGAAATAGGGTAGTAGTTGCAACTCAACTGAAGACATTGCATAATTCCCAACAACTACGACTCTGTATATGATCCTTCGAAGATCACAACAACCCGTTGGTTACATTGTAAAGTCAAAATGCTGCGCTCCTTGGAACGGATCTGAGCCATCCGCTTCGACGTATGACATTGGGGAAGTTGACCTGGTGATAGGGACAAAAGTTGGGTAGCGACAAGGTTGGGAGTGGGGATTTTGTTCAATGAATTTCACAATAAACCACATGGTAATTAGATATTAAAGGTCGTAGAGTAATAACATCTATAGCTTCTAAAACTCCACGCTCAAAATGATCGTGATATTGATAGGATGGCTATGGCGAAGGCAAATACGATGTTATTTCCAGTTATTCAACAAGCTATTGCTCGCCATCTCTAAACTACCCCTTGCAAAGTTCTTGGCTTGAGTCGGAGTACCATAGGTTGCTTTTGAATCAACATGATCACTGGAAAGTCATCAAATTCAACAGTGTCCTCCGAATCCACCGACAAATCAAACGCGAGGAGAACCTTGATGATGATAAGTCGCATCTCAAGCATGGCTAGAGGTCGCCCAAGACAACTATGAAAACCTGTGCTGAAAGGTCTGCTAGCCGAAAGGCTATCTTTTGAATAAGTTGCTGAACGCTGACCTTCTGGTAACCACCTTTCAGGCACAAATTTGTCTGGATTGCTGAAGAGCTTTGGAGACCGATTTGTTGCGAAGGTCCGGGCGGCTAGGCGAGTCTAAAGGGAGGTCAGTACTTGATTGGAACCACCTCAAGGTGAAACTTACACCACCAGGCAGGAAAATTCCACAGTAAGTGTCTCCACCCTCTGGTACAACCCGGGGAAGTCCTCCGGGGATAGGATTGCAGACTCGTAGCCCTTCGTTGATAACTGCTTCGAGGTACGGAACGGTTTGAATTGAGTCGAAAGTAATTTCTTGTTGTGTCATGAATTTAGCGCGAATGTCGGCACATAACCTTTGGAGGGTTTTCTTGTTCTCATTCTTAGACAAATGGTTGAATATGCCAGTCAAAGCAGTTGCTGACGTCTCGGAACCACCGATGATAATGAAGTTGAATGTCGCTAGAATTTCGTCCCGGGAGATACTTTCGAAATTGACGTTGTTCCTCATAAAAGGGGTCATGAAATCCGGTCGCTCGCTCTTGAGATCTATGCGACGGTTGATCTTCTCGTACGCGTACTGCATATGCTTTCTCTGGCCCTCCATTACGCTCTTTGGCATCAGTTTCATCAACAGGAATTCCAACATCGGGTAATATCGGGGTGCAGCACCGAGTGACATATATTTTAGAAAACTGAATAGGGTGCGAACCCATTCATGATACTCTCCTCTTTCCAAGCAAGCAAAGGATTCCCCAAATGCAAGGTCACTAATTGTGTCCATGGTAAAAAAGTTGAGCCATTCCGTCATGTTAATACGACCCCCCTTTCCCATGTTCTGAGGTTTATTCGTAAGAAGTTGAAGTTGTGATATGAGTAAGTCGGCTTTTGAGAGAATGAGCGGGTACTGGCTTCGAAGAGAGGCTTCGGTAAATGAATTACTGAGAATTCCACGAATGCGAGCGTGGAAACGAAAATCGGTAGTTGTTATGATATTGTCGACCTTTGCATCAGGTGCTGAGCTGTTAGTTTGTCGACAAAATATTTTCAAAGATGTTTCTCACTCATGTAATAAGCCTTGTCTCTCAATGCTCGTTTATGGCCTTTACGAAAGTTATAGATGTCATTCCATGCCTCTTCACTTGAGAATGAGACCTCGTCGGGAGCAAGGCGGAAAAAATCTCCATATTTCTCGTGAAATTCTTTTTCGCGTTGGACTAGTTGACCGGTAATGAGACAGTATATGAACGGTAGTCTGGAAGCAGCCCATAGTTTCGGACCAGGGAATTTCGAGAGAGGATGAAAAAACACATTATACACTGCATTGATAGTTGGATACTACTTTCAAGTCAGAGATATTGGAGGTAAGAGTACTTCAAATCCGGGTTTAACTAACCGAAAGCAAGACACAGATTGCAACGGCGATCTGGTGTTGGTCCAAAAATTCAAAAACATGTTTTAAGAGACCCATGGTGGAAATTTGTTAGACAAAGAAACAGTGAGAGTCGAGCTTGTGATTTTGGGCGATTTCATGAGAAGACTGATTTTCATATCGTATCGGGGGAGTATGGAAAGGCAACACCTTCTTTGGTGGCTGGAGCCAACCTTGCTTATAACTCGCAATGCGTGTGGGTGGGGCGACCAACATGAAGGATCTTCTTTACCAACCCGGACAATATGCCAAAGATATGCATGGACGTCGAAAGCAAATCACAAAATATGCAGGGCTTTGCTTGCATATTATGGGTAGAGTGTCCACTGTATCCACTTCCAACTCGTAAGATCTCTCTGGGCGTGGACCAACAGTATCCCTTCGGGTAGGTAGCTTTCACTTCAACGCAGTTGCCTACATTGCCCTACACCCTACAAATACCCAACGAATCTAGCGAGTATTGCAGGGCAGATTTTCAAGTTCTTCAGTATGATATAGCGGTACGGTCTTTAACACTTAGGTAATCCCTGCTTGTCATTCACGTGGAGCTCAGAATATGCAATTCCCAACAAGGGAACATTGCATCTGTCTAGTGTGTCTATAACGAGAGTTCCTTCACTGGTAATTTGTCTCTTGACTTCTCAGATTCTTTTCCTGAGTATTTGTTTTATTTTATCGAAATCTACGGCGACTCCCCCCTCAAAGAACCGCATGATGTGGATAATCCCCAAAGAAAATGCCGAAGGTCGTGCTTTTTTCATCGTCATCGTTATTGTTGCCATTCTCGCAATCTCTTCTTTTGCAGTTCGTGTATATTCTCGTAAACTGCACAAAGCTTCTTTGGATTTGAGCGATTATGCTTGCTTGTTTGGATTGGTGAGTACCCAATCCCTCTTGTTTGACCTATAAACTCATCATAAATCGTTGCCAGGTTTTGGACTTGGGCTTAGTTGTTATAATGTTTGGAGGTCAGTCAAATCACTCTTTTATTCATCTGTATTGCGGGAAATAAGAACCCCTTTAACATCTGGACAGTTTATTCCCATGGCTGGGGAGAGGATATCGCTTCTTTTACGTTAGATGAAGGATTCTTTGCAGCAAATGTTAGTTCAAACCTTTCATAATTTCCCGCTTCAAATACCTCTAACAGTTTCAGATTTTTGTTGCTATTGACATTGTGTGGAACGCTGCATCGGTAGCTGTGCGTGCTTCGATGTTGCTCCTTTATATCCGGATTTTTGTCGTGCGACCTTTCCAACTGATTTGCTGGATTGTGTTGGTCATTAATGTGGCCATCTTGGTATCTGTCATATTTTCGGTTTTCCTCATATGCAGACCGATATCCTACAGCTTTGCCCCAGTTACACCAGGTGGTCATTGTGGGAGTCTGACATCCTTCCAACTCTATACAGCAACAACGAGTCTGATCAATGATTTCATCATTGTGGTTCTCCCAATGCCCATGCTCTGGAGACTTCAGATGGCCAAGAAGAAAAAAGTTGGACTTGCGATTGTGTTTGGAATGGGTATACTGTAAGAAATTCGAATTGAATGAGTTCATGGGCTTCTCTAACTGCCTTTTCAGTATTTGCGCAATGACACTGGCCAGACTTCTCATATCCCAGTACTATAAATTGGACAACTACACAAGACAAGCCGCGATTGTTGGATTTATCACTGGGTTGGAGCCGATGTTTGGTGTCATAAACGTATGCCTACCTTTCTTCCCAGTCATGGTCACCCACGTCAGCAAATCGAAATTTATCTCGCGGCTTTCGAGAACGACAAGATCAAGTACAAAAGGCACCGTAAATACCAAGCGAGGGAGTGGCATTCGAGCTGATTCATCCGGTCAATTCAGAGGTCTTGACAATGTTAACCTTGCTCCTCTTGACATACCCGGGAGAGCATACGTATCCACAAATTATATGGATGTGGAACATCCTGGTGCCTGGGGATCCAATACCTTGGGGACGAAGAATTCCATAATTGTGCGCAAGGATGTTTTCATAGAGAGGTCAGTGTAGCAATTGCAGCAAAGTAGGAATGAAATCTGTAATAGAACTTCAATGAGATAACGTCAGTGGCGGAGGGAAAATACTGAAGTATATCCAGACTTTTTGTGTTATCAGGACAATCTCCCCCTGGTCCTTCTTCCACAGCCACATGACAGCCACATCTATGAAGCTATTCACAAGGCTTAGAATTCAAAATCTAGTTACTCGACAGCCACCACTTCTATTGATCTACAATTTTGTGTTTAGACTTCTCAATCCCTATGTTGCTGATATCTTCACTTTATCAATTAATAGCGTGGCTAATGAATGATATTCTAATGCCAAGCCTGCCAAGGAATATCGTCGTATCTGCTTAAACACCCGAGACACGATGGCTTAAGCATTGGTCCCGTTCAGCTTATTTCCCTAATTCTACAAAAATAAAATAAAATTCCTAAATGAGCGTGATGTAATGATCCGAATTCGCCGCACGAGTTCCATGCATGTTACTGGAGGTTACTTGACCCTATTGGTAACATCTCTTGTCAGATACATGTCGGAAAATTGTTCACAGCCTCCCATGTATACTCGAATGGAATCCGATATTCTTTCACCCTCCTCTCCGTCAGCTCCAAGGGCTTTATATAAAATTTTCGAAGTTTCAATTGCGCATTTTCTCTCAAAAACTCCAGCTTCAAGGAGCGCCTCTTTCGCTTTCTTCTCTTCGTGCTGCCATGTTTCGTCATCCCTTTCCAATTGATCATTCGCAGAGAAGAATTCTGGAAAGTTTATGCTGTTGATGTTGAACTCTTCCCTGTCTCGACTGACGGACCCATAGTCGTTGTAAATTCTACAAAAGGATCCAATGTGCGAGTTCATCTTGAAGGCAATGAGCTTTTGTGTGATGGTGCCAAAGCAGTCGCATCCCTTGCGAACTGAACCACCTAATAGACACGTCAGAAACGCAAATGCGAACGGCCCAGAGACGTGGCCGGCTCCAATGGTATGAACCCATGTATGGTATGGCATTCTTGGTGTGAGAAACTTGGTATTTCTGCCTGGTGCATGCTGTTGTTTGCTAAAACGGATATTGTCCTCCGATTGAGTGATATGGTAGAGCAGATACTTCACGGTTTCTAGTCGAAGCTCAAATCTATCGGATAGTGATGCATTGCATACATTGGAATAGCCGAGAACATCGTCCATGAATTGTGTGAAGACCGAAATGGCGCCTTCCAGCCTAGTGCTTCGAGGAGAAAGATCTTTCGTCTTTGCTGGACTTTCCGTTGTTTGTTTTACTCCAAAATCAATCTCTTCTCGGTCAGAGGCAGAAAGCTCGCCCATTGCATTTCTGAATTGTGCAAACTCGTCGGCTGAAAAGTGGATTACGTTGGATTCCATGTATTCATCCACGAGAAAGATCCACATTGATAGTACCAGCATGTCCAGAATATATTCAGGCGACAAAAAAAGCTTGCGACAGGTAGAGGGTATAACCCACATGATTGGGATATATTCCATGTATTTATCGCCTTCCTTCGTGTTGGTTTGAGGAAAAACCTTTGTTCTCAAATCTTGAAGTATCGGTTTGTAAAAAGAGGCCTCAAGGATCGAGACTTTGATCATGAAACTGGGTTCTCCGTTGAGATAGTCTGTGTTTGAAAACCATTTTGCAAATCGGGAAACTTTTGTTGCCAAAGCAGAATCTCTGTCATTCGGAAAGAGACCAGTTCCATCTTTCCGAAGACGTTTCAGAGCCGTAAGTAAATATGCCTCGGAGATGCCACCGACTGTGGTGCGGTTGACATTCTCATTGGGGCTTGATATACCATCTTTCAACAACGTCAAAGCATCACCAGCTTTCGCCAAAGCCTCCAGGATTTCATCCGCAAGTACGTGCGTATACGAGAAGCTCGAGATTGAAATGATCGCAAGTATAGCGAACGTGGTCGTCTCCACATCACCATCAATTCCCCAAGATCCATCTTCGTTCTGAGATGAGATGAGTTTGGCCACCATCTGAATCAGAACTATAGGCGCACGCCGGATGTATTCTTTTGTTGCGGGCAAAGTTTCATCTTGACTAAGTCGTTGATCTAGGCGGATAATCGATTCTGAAAAGGTCATATAAGAAAATCCTTCTGGTAAACTCTTTGCTGAATTAGATATTGTCATCGAGAATCGGTATCCTGGACTCACATTCTCATAGATCACCTTTCCTCTCCACCACGAGTCGCAAAGTGACAGTGCTACATCCAAAATTTCTGAGCTCTCGATGCTTGGCGACGCATTTACCAAAAGCTTCCACAGCTTTTGAGACCTGGAATCGAACCCATCACCCTATTCTTTCGATTAGATATGAGATTTATAATTAGACTCTCTTTACGGACATGGTAACGTACATCATCGCCTTGCTGTCTTTCTGATTTCCGTTCCAGTGACAAAACATAAAGACGATGGATTGAAATTTCAAATTCTAGCAAAACCTTAGTATTGGAAAAGAGCTGAGGAATTGGTTTCAAATGGAAAGAAATTACCGGCCCCAAGTTTGTTATCCTGTTTTTCTGCTCCAACTAACAGTTGAGCAAGGTTTGGGATCAAATGGCAGCCAACGTTGACCTCCCCAAATGCTGTGTGCAGGATGCTTATTATCTACCATTCGTCAAATCAGTAATTTTTCGAGTTCAGGACTAATTCTTGTTCACTTACTTCCAATAATTCCACATCAAGAATCTCCTTCTCGTTACCAGGCTCGCCGTTGGCGACAGTCAAAGTGGCGTCAAGTTCACGAATGAGTTTCAAAGCTCCCAGATCAACAGTGCTGATATTCGCCATAGATGCGACGTTCTCCACTGTAATTTGGATACAACATTAATTACTCTTTCTTTATGAAGACGACACGAACAGGTGAGCAAAGGGGAAACTTCTCATGACCGTAACTCCAACTTCTCGCTTGGTGCTGATCAACCTCCCTGTAGCACTTGCAGAATAATCACCTATCTCACATCATTCGCAGTCGCTTATGATCAATATTTGCACATTTCAAAGGGGCCGTAGAATGCCTTACCAGGGTTGAAGCCGGATGGCACCTGTTAGAAGTGGAGACGTTGGTCAGTGTAGCCTCTGTTTCTCAAATTCCCGGTAAGCAACATTGACTTGGGGAACTAACCACTGTTTCAAGAATTGACCTACAGAAATGTTTGCTTAACCCCCCTGTCATCAATTCTTGGTCGCTTTCGCTTCCGCAAATTAAATGACCTGCATATGCACTCGCCCACTATATTCATGCAATGGCACTTATTCCACTACAATGTCACCCTCGTGCCTCTTACAGGGTAGTAAGTGGGCACAAACATTTACTCAGCCTAGTTGATCCTCGTTTTTTGGGTAGTCCACGGACCAACTTCCGATTGCAGAACCTGACACCAACACAACCAACACAACCAACACAACCTAGTCAAACATCTCGCTCAGGACGACCGAGTAGGAATTTCGGAAGGTACTTGTTGTTAGAGTGATGTTGGTGTTTTGTTGAACCCCGGTTGAAGCTCCATCTACCCCAAGTCCACCGGGTTTTGGCTGTCCCTCCAAAAAGAAAGTCTCTCATCAGTCGTACTTTTGAATAAGTCCTTAAATTCAACTTCTTTAACGTCCATCCACTTCTACTACCATCGGAGTGTTCTCAATATGGAAAGTAAAAATGACAAAGAAAACCCCTCTTCCGTGACTTCTGCCATGATAGAGGGATCAGAAACCGTGTATCCCACCGGTCTCAAACTAGTCATCATTATGGGTTCATTATTACTTGGTACAACTCTGATGTCACTGGATACCACAATTATTTCAGTCGCAACTCCCACCATAACAGCAGAGTTTCATACTTTGAATGATGTTGGGTGGTATGGAGCAGCTTACCTCATGACACTGACTTCAACAACGCCAATCAGTGCCAACTTTTACAAATACTTCAATCCAAAATACGTCTATCTGGCAGCTATCGCAATATTTGAAGGTACTTTTTACTCCGATAGTTGCTTTTGACTTCAGAAACTAACTTTGTTAGTTGGTTCTCTGGTTACTGCTCTGGCTCCCTCCTCAGCAGCTTTCATTGCGGGTAGAGCGGTCACCGGACTCGGCGCGGGCGCCCTCCTCCAGGGTGCTTTTGGTATTCTTACTTACGTTTGTACTCTCGAAATGCGACCATTATTTCTGGGTATTGTCGTCAGCATATTTGGTTTATTTTCAAGTGTTGGTCCTCTCATTGGTGGAGTTCTGACACAGAGAGCCACCTGGAGATGGTGCTTTTGGATGTAAGTCCCCGCTTGAAATCAAAAATAGGTACCTGTAACAGCTGCTAACTGTTCTAACAGAAACCTTCCCATTGGAGGCGTTGTGTTCCTCCTAGTTGTTGCATTCCTTGATCTCAAAGGAGTCGATAAATCGACACGCGAAATTCCATTCCGTACAAAATTAATCAAGCTAGATTTTCCAGGAGTTGCTCTTATCATTGCTTCTGTATCCTGCCTGTTTTTGGCACTACAAGAAGGGGGTGTGACTACACCATGGAACTCTGCTAAACCGATTGGCCTACTCGTTGGTTTCGGACTGCTATTTATTATTTTCGGACTATGGCAATGGAAAGCTGGAGAAAATGCGACAATTCCTCTGCGTTATTTGAAGGATAGAACAGTCCTATGGGGCTCGATTTATTTGTTCTGGGATAACATGGCATCTTATGTGGTATGTAAGAAACATGGGCTTTGCTCTGAGTACACCTCCTTTACTTTCATTATACGCACTAGTCTAGGAATATTGTCCGAGAAAGTTTAGAACAATGAAAAACTCTAAATTTCCATTCTTCTAAACGTTCTCGCATAATGTTCTAACTTGTTACGAAACTCCCGAGGTCGAGGTAATGGCGGGATAGAGTGTACTCAGAGCAAAGCTTAGGACTCTTACTCATGACTCCGTGCCATATTCAACTCTAACTTTGAAAACTAGACAATCTATTACATTCCATTTTATTTTCAAGCTGCACTCGCACAGTCTCCTATCAGGAGTGCAGTAAGCTACATGGCTCTAGCAATACCACAAATGATTGGCTTGCTAGCTGGTGGAGGCATCACCACCAAAACTGGACACTACGTAAGTTTTCGCGATGAAATGAATTCATTTCTTTCTCGGCTTTTTTCGTCAGTCATTAACAAATATCCTAGATGCCTGTCATTCTTTTCGCTCAGGTCCTCTGCGTTATTGGCTCAAGCCTTTTGATAACTCTCAAGACGGACACCTCAACCGCCAAGTGGGCTACGTACTTGGTTCTGACAGGTCTTGGACTCGGACTAGGTGTCAACGTACCACATATTGCGATACAAGCTGTAATGGAAACGTAAGTCATAAGGTTTGACTTCGAAGACGCTTTTTAGTACTAATTCTTTGTCAACCAGTGATAACGATATCTTCCTAGCCAACGGCATAGCAAGTTTCTTCGGTCAATTGGGAGGGTAAGTACCCTGGCTCCGTTCCAAGATACAAAATTTTCTTGCTAATTTCCTCTCTTTTCAGTGCGCTTGGCATACCAATTGCCAATGCCTTACTCGTCAACGGTCTGCGTGATTCTATCCCCAAAGCCACCTCCGGGGAAATATCTTCGCAAGCAGTGATTGATGCCGGTGCTACGGGATTAACCTCTCTAACCAAAGACATTGCATTGGTCGCAAGACTTAGAGATGCTTACACCGTAGCCATCTCTCATACCATGATATTCCTGCTTGCGACTATTTGCATTTCCATACCAATCGCTTTCGGAATGAAGTGGCTGAACATCAAAGATGTTTCAATTCAGAGGGAAAACGCTAAAGCTGAGGAGCGACGGGAGATGATGGAAAAAGGGGGTGAGAAACAGGTAGGGCAAATGGAGGGGGAAGGAATTGCCAGAGTTTAGCGAGAACTGGAAGAGAAAAACTTACCTCGGAAGAACTTGAACACAGGAATCAAGTTTGCTAGCCCCTTTTTATAGTGATGGAGTGCGAAAGTAGGCCAAATCAAACACCGGCCCGTGCCAACCACACAAAAGCCCTTCTTGAGCTAGTACCTTGAAAATCTGAAAAGAAATTCTGCCAATTCCTTAAAAGCTACTAATTTCTAACACTACATTTAGCTTATATTTGCAATCGTGGTTTTATTGGAAGGCAGTACCGGATGAAAGACATTACTCTGCAAACGCCTACTTTGACCATGATTGTGTATAGTTGTGTAGGTTAAGCAACAGTATTGTTTGAGAAGCTTTAGGAGAATGAGAAATAAGTATTCGAAATCTTCTCGACTAATGAGAAATGGGTGATCGTAGAGTAATGCTTACTTTTCTTACTGAACGATGACGGAAACCACGGATAAAACCCGGGCGACTGTGGAGACGCAAATCAAGCTTTTCCAGCCTGCAGCCCTAGGGACCATTACGTCTTGGCTTCCCAGAATAAAACATGGAAACTCCACTTGGGATCGATAGGAAATATTGATAGCCAATGATAAAACATGTAGAAGTTCTAGATTTCGTGGTTGGGTGGAGTCCCACGGGAAAAACGGCTACTGGTGAATTTCAGGTGTCGTCATACGTAGTAAGACACCAGCGAATACAGCTTACATTCCTGTACAAAACAAACAATAAAATATTGCTATCAACTCTCCAAATTATCCCTTCAGTTTACCTATCTTCCCCAAACAGTACCACCCAACATGTCTCTCGCCCGACACGTAAGTTCCCTATCCTACAATCTCGGCCAATAGCTGACATCTCTAGGTTGACCCCGATGAACTTATCGAAAACCTTTCTCACATGCACATGAAAGAAGCGGGTCGACACCATAAACACACCAAAGGAGGAACTTCTTCAGTGACCCCCTATTCTACCCGATTTGCTAGTAAACAGGAGATCCCGAAATTCAAGATAGGCGAAGAAGGAGCACCCGCCGATGCCGTCCATCAAATGATAAAAGATGAATTGGATCTTGATGGAATTCCAAACTTAAATTTGGCTAGGTTTGTGATCATCAATGGGTCTTTTTTGAGTATCAGCTAACCTTTCTGCAGTTTCGTGTAAGATATACTCACCATTTCCCTTGGATAAACGAAAAAGAAGTGCAAACGCTGATTTTACCGTAGTGGCACGTACATGGAAGAAAATGCTCAGAAACTGATGTTTGAAAACATCGCTAAAAACATGGTATGGTAGATAATAATCATAACTTACCCAAAGAACTTTATTAATCTCGAACATAGAGCGATGCAGATGAATATCCAGCAATGATGCAGTAAGGCTCCAAAGTCCTTTGACATCTACAGGATCAAAACTAAACAAGTCAATCAGAATACACGCACGATGCATCAGCATCCTTGCCCACCTTTGGGGTGTCCAGAAGGGAGAGAAAGCAATCGGCTCAGCAACAACTGGTTCGTCTGAAGCCATTCATCTCGGTGGCCTAGCAATGAAACGTCGCTGGCAAGAAAAACGTGACGCCGAAGGAAAAGATAAATCCAAACCCAATATCATCATGGGAGCAAATGCGCAAGTAGCACTTGAAAAGTTCGCTCGCTACTTTGAGGTCGAAGCTCGTATACTACCGGTATCGGAGAAAAGCGAATTCAGGCTCGATCCGGAGCTGGTGAAAAAGAACATCGATGAGAACACTATCGGTGTTTTCGTAATTCTTGGAAGTACTTATACCGGTCATTACGAGCCAGTTGAAGAGATAAGCAATATCTTGGATGCTTACGAGAAGGAGACTGGGGTTGATATTCCTATCCATGTTGATGGTGCTTCTGGTGCTTTTGTTGCTCCTTTTACTAATGCTCAAGCTGGAGGACCGAAATGGGATTTTCAACTTCCTCGTGTGAAGTCTATCAATGTGTCTGGTCACAAGTTCGGTCTCGTTTATGCTGGTGTCGGATGGATTATTTGGAGAGACGAGTCTTATCTTCCAAAATATTTGATCTTTGAACTTGTGAGGAACACGACTTTAATTATTATGTAGGCCGTTGCTAACACATCATTAGCATTATCTTGGAGGAACAGAAGAATCCTACACACTCAACTTCTCACGGCCTGGAGCACAAGTCATCGCTCAATACTACAACCTTGTCCATCTTGGTTTCAATGGCTACCGCTCAGTCATGGAAAGCTGCCTCGCAAATGCTCGACTCCTTTCCAAATCCCTCGAAGCAACAGGCTGGTATACTTGTGTCTCCTCCATCCATCGCAAAAAGGGAGTTCATTCGTTCAATCCTAAGGATCCAGTCTACGAAGCCGAGGATGAAACATCCGCGGATTACAACGCTGGACTTCCAGTCGTGGCATTCCGCTTCAGTGATGATTTCAAAAAAGAATTCCCACACATCAAACAAGTGAATATCAGTAACTTATTGCGAGCGAAACAGTACATAATTCCCAATTATCCACTGCCGCCTAGCGAGGATAAGCTTGAGATTTTGAGAGTGGTGGTTAGAGAGAGTATGAGTTTGGATCTTTTGGATAGGTTGATTTCGGATATCTGTGACACAACGCAGAGTTTGATTGTGAGTTCATTTCGATTCCCGCGTCCAAATATCGTGTCCGGGGAGTGATTTCGCTAACGCGCTTTTGATAGGATAACGACGAGACTGATTTGAGTATCTTGAGTAAGGGCCATGCAAGTGCTGAGAAGATGCATTCAAGTTCTGGGGAGCATGGCAACAAAAAGGGCCAAGGAAGAGGTGGAAAGAATCCTAT
The DNA here is from genome assembly GCA_001414485.1 of Calycina herbarum. Taxonomy (NCBI): domain Eukaryota; kingdom Fungi; phylum Ascomycota; class Leotiomycetes; order Helotiales; family Pezizellaceae; genus Calycina; species Calycina herbarum. The sequence goes on along the minus strand of LLEY01000187.1, from coordinate 92,587 downwards.
GAGTCAAGGTGTTCATAGGAGTGTATGCTAAGGAGTTGCATCCTGTAAAATAAGTGAACAAAGACAGTAAGAAATGAAACAATCTCATATTACCCACCGTTATAATCACAGTCGCGACCCCATCCAAGGTCAAGGTAGATTTGAGAACAATAAAAGTGACGTAAACGTTTTCCAAATTCCAACGCCTGTTATCTCAACATATGAAATCCCCCCGAACCAATTACCAGGAGGATGAAAAGCAGCCCATGCCTGAATGGAAGACACAGCCAAAGAGGCAACAGCAAGAAATACACTAACACCACCGAAAATTACCACAAGCCAGAATGCCCAGACGTCTAATAATTGTTAGTTCCACTAGAAATTCTTCGAGGAGATTAAAACTCACTAGCTATGTTTCGTCTATCCCGCCACAAATCTCGAAGTCCCTTTGGTTGTTGTCTATTCATGCTATTACTTTTAGCAGGTATATTTCAAGATACCGAAAGGTAACTTACTAGGCGTGAAGTTCTCTCAATCTGTTTCCATATACTGGAAACTTCTTGTAGGGAACCAATCTCGGTAACCTTTTGAACTCTTGATGGGCGCCTAGGTGGCCTATTACGTCTCCACATGTGTCTTTCAATTTCTCGTTCATTAATGCATCTTTAATACCGCTTTAGTGAGTGAGGCATCCAAACATACATAAAGCATTTTTCTGACGTACCTCTCGAATCTCCACAATCTGAGAACTTAATCTCTACCAGTAGTTGTAGAATAGTTCTGTCAGCTCGGGTTTGAGACAAACTCCGATTTTCGGGAATACAACAATACCACGTAGGCGAGTCTATCGCATTGTAAGCGGCGAGAAATGCTTCTCTGTCCCTCGAACTGCTGGCGTCAAAGCCAAATAAGATGGTCCAAGTTTCCGTCACTTCTTCCCACATAAGGTCTCTTCTCGCCCTAATAGGTTTGTCAGATTCCGCTCAAAGTACACCAGGTAGTTTCAAAAAAATATTACAATCCGCTCGAATATTCGCTATTGAACCAGAACACGTCGAGTAAGTATTAACCACGACATTCACGAAGACGCAAGTGGTGGTTCAATTCCTGGACCCCTGCGTATAAATAATTAGTCCAGGAAAAATCGATAAAGTAGACGAAGTACAATGATGAACAGAAGACTTGCATTCTATCTTAATTTGGCCTAAGGACTGTAATGAAGCTATTTTCAAATCACTTATTGGGAACGCCGCTTCCCCGAGCTCCGCATCTGTCAATTGCTGGTCGACTGCGATGCTGCGACATTGCTCAGCCCTGACGTTTAAATTCTCCCCATAAATGTTCAGGCGCTGTATTAAATATTGAGAAGTGGATTTGGTGGGCGAAGCGTCATGATAATGAGGCTCATTGTGACAGTAACGACTGATATGAGAGTAAAGCCCGTTTTGAGCGTATACGTCCCGGAACTCGTTGGTTGGTGTGCTGACCAAAGGAGATCCCTCAGGAGTTGGATAAACATTCCATATGTCGAAAAGTGGTATTATAGATATTATAATTAAGGAATTTAATGAGTGGGTCTGAGGCTGCGTGAGCGTTATGGGCAACTCGCCCAAAGAAATAGAGTGAGATGTATTCCACGAGTGAAACATGCCTCGAGGCAATTCGAGCGTTTGTTTAAAAATGCCCCTCTCATAGCACTTTTTGAGCAGGGCGGCAATAGAAAGCCCCCCTTGTGCTTTCAAGTATTCTATTAGAATTTCGGCTCTCTTCCTTCGACCCAAGCTTTCCAAATACCGGTCTACGAGAGGATATTGGAAGGACCATTTACCTCTTTGATACTCGTGGTAATCAATCCGCATCCCGATAAGTATCAAATGGCAGTGACCATATTTGGAGCTGGGGAAGCACCCCCCAGACTCGTATAAGGACTCCATTATTTGAGTGAGTGATCTCAAAAGTTCGGATGTTGGCCCTAGCCATGGTGTTTCCCTCATGAATGGTAATGTTTTTGTCATGAAGCTCCATAGATTTCGTGGAATTTTAGACTCTGAGGGCTAGTTCCGTTCCCACATTGCGTCTTCCTTCTCTATCTCTTCATTGCTCATGGCCTCAACTGGCTCACCCAGCCATGGCTTTTGGCCAGGTGGATATCCATAATTGTTGGCTGGCGCCAGACTCGGGCGGGCTATACCGGAATAATGAAGCAGCCCTACCATGTATCGAGCGATTTCTGCGCTATCGTTCGAACATCCAGCCCCTGGAAAGGGTGCAGCGCATTTCCTGAAATCAAGCCCGAGGGCTTCTTGACAGGCTTCCCAAGTTCAAGTTCTATGTCCGATCCAACCCAGGCTGTGTTTCGATTTTGGACTTTCAAGCTCTATATCAGAACTTTGCTCCACACTTTCATCATCTCCTCGACCATTTCCCTCGGAACTCCCAGAATAGAGTCGTCGTCTCGCTCGCCACCTGCACTACTGGCTTGTTGGAGTAAATGCTGGGGTTGTTCATAAACTTGGTCAGAAGGAGGAATTGTATCTCGTCCGCAGGCAATTGCATCGGTAGATGAAGTTTTCGAAATTCCATGCTCAGTTCCTTCCCCCGGATCTCCAGACTCATTTTCGGACAGTCCCTCCGCGGTAATATTCAGAATGCCATCCCCACCGCGCTCGCCGTTACCTTCTCCCCCCGCCGCTGAGAAGCCGTGAACATTGATGTCGCCGCTCGCTGGTTTGGGGTGATCCATTTGAGTCGCAAGTAATGAATGCACCATAAAAAATCAATCTGAGTAGAATGTACTTTGGATAAGAAAAGTAAACTGCCTTGTTGACGGAGTCTTGGCGTTACTTACGTCTATAGGGGGTAGTATCACATCACAGGTCCACACCGCATCGCCCGCATGGAAAGAATTGTTGCACTTGCTGAACGTTTTCGTGGCACTTCGCCATCTCGGATCTGGTGTTCCTCGTACAAAATAATGGCTAAATTTGCCCCAACAAAACTTTAACAAGAATTCTCGCATCCAGACCTAATACCCGAACGGTTTTATGTATATAGCACAGGCTGATCGACGATAGTAGAGTAAAAAGAGGGATATTCGAGTCCACTACTAGACTTGAATGATAACAACAACTCTTAATTCTCCAAAACGATACTTCGATGATCTTGGAATCAACTCGATTCATGGAACCACTTGGTGTAGGACATCCCCCCCAGACTCGCATCTCCTACATGTAACCACGAAGCAAGCAAACATCACCAAAAAGTAGGCTTACATCCCAATTTGGCTTTGAACCCCGCTCATTGAAGGGAACAATGCCTTCGAAGAGAGAGAGAGGTGTCCCAACCCACTGGCGCAAGTGTGGAAACACCGCTTGGAGTCTGTCTCCGAAATCTAAGCACCGCTTTTCCAAGGGCCAATAGGGGGCTCAAGCAAAGACAAATATCTTCAAACCATCAAACAAAGTTCAAGAAGAGAAAAAAACATGGACCGAAGACATAGCGATAGATAATACATATTGACTGAGTACATATACCAAAAACAATGTTCTTACATTCCCCAGCAACACTTCTGAGATGAGCGTGACATGACTATCAACTGTTTTCAACCTTATGGATGAATCGGTTGCGATGTGCAAATCGTCTCACCACAGCGGGGAAGTTTGTATCTAAATTCGGGAGCACCCGCCATCCGATCAATCTCTAGAGTCAAGGGAATTTGGCTTAGCAGCCTCGCTCTCTGCACCTCGAGAGCCCGCTCGTGCCAGTGGGCCTCACAGCATAGTTTTCTCTGTAGCTTGAGGATCCACCGGAGTATGGGTGTCTTCTTGGACTTGGGAGTCCCCTGCACCACCAGCTTCTCCTGCTGGTGGAGTCTGCAACCGGACTTCGTCTGTAACTTGCGAATCCTCTGTGCTTTGGATATCTTTTGAGGATTCATCTTCTTCTCCTGACGTGGTTTCTGCAGCTTGGTCCCTTGCGACCTCTATCCCCAGCAGCCTTTTCAACCGGAGTAGCTTGGCTTCTTGTGAAACTTCATCACTTGTTTGCACACTTTTTGACACCGGATCTTCTTTCTTTCGAGGACTTCTTATGACCTTTTCCTCCGGTATATCCAGCAACCTTACGAAAGCCTCATTCTTTTCAACAATCTTCTTAGCTTGTGACACCTCTTCACTTTGAAAACTTTTCGAAACCGCATCGTTTTTCGTTCGAGGACTTATTATGACCTTTTCTTTCGGTATATTTAGCAGTCTTGTGAAAGCCTCTTTCTTTTCGACAATCTTCTTTGCATCTTGTGGCTTCTCATTACCATCCATACCCTCAGCAACCCCCGCCAGAGCTGCAGATTTTGCCGCATGCTTCTTTGCCTTCGCTTTCTCGGTGCTATACTTATACTTGAAAATTGAATCATGTTTCTTCCTGCATAACAGTAGCGTATATTTCGCGAGATCCTCCACAGCATCCACAAATCTGGTCCTAATTCCAGACTCAGTCATTCTTTCGCTGAAGTGAGCACGAATTCCCTGCAAATCCGTGCGTGCGGGAATCGGAACCAGTTTTCTATGCTTTCCTATGGTATGTCGAATAGCATGGCTTTGATATACCGGGCTAGGGGTGTCGTTGAAGTATATGATGGGTACAGGTTGGCCTTGCAGGACTGGGCTTGTTTCTTCTTTGAAGTGTCTGTTGCAAATGGAGAGCAGATCATTTGTCTTTTCTGGAAAACACCAAATTTGTGCATCAGCCCACATGACAAGTTCGAAGAATTCTTTTTCAGGACGCGGGGTGTGAACAGGTGGTCTGTCCACAGGGCGGACCTGATCTTTGAGTTCGGGGTGTTCTTGTATGGAGTGGGTAATTGCTTTGGGTTCCTTCTTGAAAGGATCTTCAATATAAGCAAAGGGGGGTTCGAATTCATGGCTGGATGCTTCTTGCGTAGCAGGAGGAGCCTGCGATTCCACTGGGGATAATTCTTCTAAGCGGGAGTTCTGGGCCTCGTGCTCATGAATTTCTTTGGAGTCATTTTGAGGTTCTTGGTTATGCTGAATAGTAGACTCTTGCATAGTAGCCCCATGATGAGCATGGTTTTGCGATTCGTAGTCAGGTGAGCTTTGGGGCATGTTTTCGAGAGGTTTTGGGATAAGTGTATCTTGGGTTTCGTTTTCTGAAACTTCTTGAACAGGTGGAGGAGAGTCTGCAGATACATTTTTAGATGACCTCTGTTTGAGAGAACTCTGTGGCTGTTGTTTTTTGTTGTTCCCCAACAACCTACGATCTTCCAGAGAATCGATATCGAGTGCCCGTACAACAAAGCCGAGTTTATGAAGCAGCCGGCAGGCTTCGTATGCTACATACTTTCCAGGTGAACTTGGGGCGGAAGTCAGCGTTACTACCGCACGAGAAAAGAGGAAAGAAAGCCTACTGTTTATACTTGCTGTCAAATACAACTAGTACCTTCTTCCGCCTGTGGTCTTCTTCCATGGACTTTTCTACCATTGTGGCAACAACTTCCAACTGCAATTCGGAAATCCAATCCGATGATTCGACCCGTGGATGTAGCAAGAATGGTTGGTATTTCTCGGCAATTTGTCTTGGAATACCACTTCGCGGAATAGGAAGTTTGGGGAATTCAGCTAGTGTTCGAAAGCCTCTGCCATAGCGGACAATTGTGATAGGCAATGGCATGCCATAATCCGTAGCGATAGCCCTCTTAGAAGCGATGTATGCCATTCGCCGAGGAAAGAGTTGCGAAGCCATCGCGATGGAGATTGGAGAGCTCTTCCGAATGTCGAGGTGCTCGGGGAGGGAGATGTTATTGTGGTAGGAGGGATGGCATGGCGGAAGTTGCTCGAGTATTATCTTACTAGCGATGGCATAGCGACCATACAGCTGTTACAACAATTCCAGAGAATTCTCTAGAGTAATTGGGTGTTTTGTGGTCTGCGTTGAGTTTTTTGATTTCTTTTTGATTTAGAGAGCTTATCGCAGCTGTCTGTGACAGCCTGGTCGCCGAGGCTCACATCCCGGAGCACTCAAAGCTTCAAAAGATTCAACACAAAACCCTCTTCCCCTCCTAACACAAAAGTCCCCCAATACGATGATAACCCGAATACCCACCTCCATTCTCGCGGCGGCTCCAAAACCGCGAATAGCTTCAATACAGCGAGTTAAACAATCCAAACCTATCAAACCTACCACGCGAATACCCCTCCAACCCCAGTGTCAGCTACGACAATACTCGAGTCCTCCAAAAACATATTTCCAGCCCGGAGATCCTTTCAATCCAAACTCGCAAACACCGAATTCTCCTCCCTCCCCTCCACTTCCTCCCAAGACATATTTCCAACCTCTCGACTCCCAAAATGTAGCATCCCTCGGCCCTGATTCACAGATCTACAATATACCAGTACAACCTCCACCAAAGAAACCGCGCTCTCTGCGCACACCAATATTCGCAGCCTCGTTCCTCTTCGTCGGTTTACTTTTCGGCACAGTCGCCTCTCTCGCATTCACAGGGGACACACTAGAACCCGGCTCAGAAGAAGATCGATTGGCACTAGAAAAACACCAGAATAATTTCGACAGACTCCCAATAGTGCAATCCCTTTCCAACAGCCCCGACTGGAAGCCGTGCGAATTGAAAGAACACAAATATATACAGCGAGCAATAGGTGGTACCCGAGGGGTAGCATTACGGAGAACCTTCCTCAATCGATGGACTGGGGAAGTGGTAACCGTCATTCGATTTGGAAAAGGGACTGCTGGCTGGCCTGCGGTTGCACATGGTGGTGTAACGGCTACGATGATTAGTGAGGTAGCGGCGGTTTGTGCGGAGCTTTATTCGCATGATGTGGATCTGAGGGCTGTTTCTCAGAGTGTGGAATACAAAAGTCCTGTTTCAACGTTGAGTTATTATGTTATAAGGGCAGTGCCCCAGCCCCGACTTCCTGGGGATAGGTCGTTTGGCGTGGTGTGTACACTGGAAGCTACGGATAATGTTAATGGAGGGGTAGTGTGTTTGTCCTCTGCGGTGAGGTTTGAAAAAAATGAAGAACAGGTATAGCTGAAGCTTCATTTGGATTTAGGTTTTGTTGTCATTTTTGCGATTGCTGAATCCTGTATACCCTTATGTATTATATCTTATGATTAGACTGTATTATATGTCAAAACCGCATGAAGTCAACCATTATAATATACCTTGTAATTCACAAGAATTCCCGTAGACCGATGGTCTGTAGACTTCATGATACCCTCTCCATTTCAAAAGTAAAGGACCTGCTATAACATCTTTATAAACTCTTGTCATTTCTAAGTTCTATGAATTATTCTAGCTTTTTCCAGCCCCAAACCCTCCACGTTCTTTTTCCAAAACCTCATCAATCATTACTCCCATTCCAGAAATATATACACATCCATAAAGTCATTAAATCCGCCCTTCCCCTTCCACTCTTCTCTAAGCACCAGTAGCAAAAGAGAACACCTCCTTAACTTCCGTGATATTCTTTCCATTGGCCAAAAGAACTCCCAAGAGGATTCTTGATTTATAAGGGTTCAAATATCCAGAAGCAATGTGGATAGCAGTCTCACTCTCAATTCCCGAAGAAGGGACCTCTCCAGACATTGCTCGAGTAGATTGGATGATGGGGATTCCCTTGTTGTTGATTATATCTTCCATAGCGAGGGAGAAAGGAGTTGAGGTTGAGCCCGCGCCTGAGCCTGCGATCTGTTCGGCTGTTAGCCCATTATCGTATCGTTCTCATCAAGGGAATACTTACAACAATGCCCTTCGCCCCACTCTCAACAGCATTATAAAGAGTATCATTACTCATATCCTGATAACTCATCAAAATATCCACCCTCGGAATCGCCGTAACATTCTGCACACTAAACCCCCTCTTCCCAGTCGGTTTCACAGGCGGATAAAAGAAATAAGGAGTATTCGAAACCAACTCGCCCAAGTTCCCTTGTTCGGGTGCTTTGAATGTATCCATTGTATTAGCATTAGTCTTCGTCACATAGTATGCGGAAATAATCCTATCGTTCATCACCACCATCGCGCCTCTATCTCTTGCTTTTGGATCAACTGCTACGGTAACAGCTTGGAGGAGGTTGAAGGGTCCGTCGGCTGAGATTGCGGTTGCTGGACGCATGGCGCCGACTATTATGACTGGTTTTTGGCAGTTTATGACTGTGTCGAGGAAGAAAGCTGTTTCTTCGAGGACATCGGTGCCGTGGGTGATTACTGCGCCGCTCATGAGGGGGTCGTTGCAGACGTAGGTGTTTATTTGGTGGGCGATTGTGAGGAGGATGGAGGAGGTGACGTCTGGGGAGCCGACGTTGGAGATTTGAACTCCGGCTACGTTGGAGACGTTTAGGAGTTCGGGGACGGCGGATATTAAGGTGAGTATACCGAGGGCTCCAGCTGTGTAGCCTGTTGTTGCTGTTGAGTCGGATGAGGAGCCCGCAATCGTTCCTCCTATTTGTTTGTTAGTTTTATGCTAGTGAACAGAGGCAGGGGGAAGTTGATGGGATGGAAAGGGTGGAACGAACCAGTAGCGAAGATGGTAACATTAGGTAAAGAACCATTCATCTGTGTGAAATTGAGACCATTCGAATTGGTAAAGACGAATGGATTTTCCTCTCTAGGAAAGAGCAACGGAGAGGCGGATCCCACTGTCGCCAAAGCGAGTAACAAAGCTTTTCGAGACAACATCTTGAGGACCGGTATATTAAGAACTCAACAAATAGAGATTCAAAGATACAACAAACCCTGAACAACAAGACAAGAGAAAGGGAAGAAAAAAAGCTTCCAGAAGACACTCGCCCTCTCTTATACCTCCCCATCTCTCGGAATATCCCATCCCCTCAAGCTACCATCCATCCCATTTCTATTCTTGAAATCCACAAAGACGGCTACTTATCAGTAGATCAAAAGACCAACAAGTAAAAAAGTCTTGTCATTATAACTGGCGTATCCGCGAAGTCAAAAGAAAATTCTCTTGGTACCGGAAGCTGCCAGTAACAGCACCCACTCTTGGGGACTTCTGTACCTTAGACATCCAGGTACCAAGAAAGAAAAGCGACTAGATAACGCAGCCGAGGCGACGCCCTTCTCGTAAGGAGGGGAGATACCCCACTTGGGGCTTGCCCGTGAGGGGGAGAGGAGGAGATAAGGAGAAATCCGGGAGGTTGGTGTTGAGTTCGACAAGGAAGAGCTTGGGGAGACCGTTATCTTTTGATAGTTGGGACCAATATAGATGACGTAGGCTAGAATAATTTGATGTATTTTTTTGGGCTTGACAGCTTGGGGGTAAGCACTTGCTTTTCCAGCTCCAATTGAGGCTGTGTGAACGTTGCTTCAAAATGATCTTTCCCAATTGAATTTATCTACCAACCCAAAGTAATCCAGATAGTCAGAACAATGAACTTACTTACTCGAGTATCCCAATCATTCTCAAAAAAAATTCATAATAGCGACAAAACATCCAAGTCCTGGCTTGTCGTCCCTCCTCTGTCATACATAAAAAGCCACCATGGAACAACCCCGCTCAGACCGCTTCTTCAAGGAAACACCCCCAAGAAACCTTCCAGAACACCACCAAACAAAAACATTTCATCCGATTAGATTTCCTTCCATTAATTCTAGAAGATTACCCAATTCCACCTCATGTTCACGGCGAATACGAGAGATATCTCAACGTCTCCTCATTCCCATTCGTTCATCCCAAACGTTTGCACGTCTTTTCCGGTGCCAACATAGGACAATCGCACTCTATATAACTCCGACCTCCCACTGAAGCATCCTAAAAGATGGACAGAAGACACAAAGAAAATGAATCTGACAAGATTGGTATATATTCGCCCACCCGTTCGCGCATCCGCTCATCCCACTTTTCGCGTTTCCATCACATTTTGCGATGAATCATTTTGTTTCGTTTCGGAAATTTTAACATCAACCATCAGGATGAAATAATCCAATGCAACTTCTCCTCTTCTCAAGTTTCCTCCTACTTAGTCCACCTGCACCACAGCGTCCTATGCTTCTTTGAATCCTTTTACTGTTCTTCATACGTTTGATCTTGAGGTTTACATCCATCATTTCGAAGGCTTGAGCCAACTGTTTGGAATTTGCATCCTGTTCTATTTTTCGCGTTGGCAATGTCGGTGTCGCGTTAGTTGCGCGACCAAGTAATTTCATCCCATTTTCCATCCAATACGTCGCTCTATCGTCGTTGCGTCTGAGAATTTCAAATGCTGCGAGGAGGAAAGTCGTTAAGATGGTGATTTCTCGTGTTTCTCCCTGCAATCTTTGTGTTACATTGGCGAGAGAAGCACTTAAGAGGCGAATTGCTTTGCCGTAATGTCGAGTCGCACTTCGTTCCGGATTTCCATATTGGGAATCGTTGGGATGAGCGCGTTGTCGATGGACCATTGTTGTTCCAAGGAGGATATGACGGATGGCGGGTTCGGTATGAAATCTATGCAGGGCCATTGGCCAGAGTTTTGTTTTGGAGAAGAAGTCGAGTTTACTGAGAGAGCCTGTGAGCATAAATTGAAGGAAGTAACTATCTTCCGTTGAAAGAGAGAAGGGAGTAAGAGGCGCGGTTGGATTCGAGATACACTCGATGACACGCGATTCTTTTGGTAATGAAGAAGATCTTCTGGGTGGTATTGGAGGTGAGGGTTTTGGGAGGTTGTATTGTTGGAAATTGCATATCTGGCCTGGGTGTGGACATTGATTGCAAGTTGGTCTTCGTGTTACTCGAACTCCTCCTGTGGCAAGAGTTCTTCTTTCAGTATGTGAATTCCTATTACGATTAGCTCTGCTAGCCCGTATTTCAGTCAAGACCAGAGGAAGACTAACGGGTTGAAAGTTATTCCAGACACTCGCGATCTCTTCCCTTCCCCGAATGAAGCCCCGAATGAAGCACCAATAAAGGCGTCTATTGGGTAATCCTCCTTCAAATCGAATTCGAAAATTTCCTCGTCGAGATATCTCTGCATCGAAGGCGGCACTCTCTTTCGAATTGAGATTTTTCGTTTTAGCAATCGATCGATTCTCAATGGCGATATATGATCGCTTCCTTTCCCACTCCATCCTCCGTCTCCCTTCGTAGGAGAAAACCATAGTCGAATAGAAGAACGACGCCGCCGAGGAAAGGAATTGGGCATCGCCATCCTCTCAGTATCGTGTAATTGCCTCATTTCATCGACACAAACACGTCTCCCTGTCGACTTCCGCACTCGCGGTTCCTAGCAAACAATTCCTTTTCATAGGTCCGTACCTAAGAAAATTTTCTCTCCACCTCTTGAATCATCGAACAAACGTGACAAGCAGAGAACCCAAAAAAACAAATGTGCAGCACAGTCCATATATGTAAGGGGGGCACAACTTCGCTTTCCCCGGTGCCAAAAACACATAAGACATTCCCACCTCATGGATTATCTGCAGCAGCCGGCGCATGCAGGACCAGACCAGGCCCAGCATCGTGCGCGACGCAAACCCCCCAAAACCGCTCAAAACCAGTGGTTTACCGGCATTCCGCATTAAATAAAATGAAAGCAGCTCTGCCATTGGCTCACCGTCTAATCTCTAGATTGGGGAGTTAAAGTCACTAAACTGCTTGCAGGAGATCGTCGTCTAGCATTGGTGTTGGTTGCCATTGGGAAGGCTCTGGAGTTTGGAAGCGAGGTTGGGTTCCATACACGGAGGTCTCATTGAAAGCGAAATGGAGTGTGATGGACATTGGACCCTCACGACCCTCTCCAAATTAATGGACCGTTGACAGGGTGGATAACTATATATAAACGTGTTATTAACCAGGAGATACTGGACTCGATTCCGGACGGGATCGTGGCCGAGATTGAAATCGGGGAGGCTGGCTGGTGGAGAGATGAGAAGAGTGGGTGTTGATCAAGGATGAGGCGCTTCGTGAAGTTGCGGATGAGGATTTTGAAAGGAACACGGAGGAACGAGTGGCGCGTGCAAACACGGTTGGGAGGGATTGATGGATGAGACAACAACCATCGAAACCATCACACCCTCCCAGGTAAAAGATGTTCAATCTCGGGACAGCGACACAAGACAATTGATTATGCATTTCGAGATTGAACAATTGATTATGCCATTCATAAACTAGAAACACAAAACTTCGTGTACCATTTGGATAAAAACCAGCACAAAAATCAAGTGGAGGGTTACACCAACACAATCTAATCACAAAAAAATTATCCTCAATTCAGCCTCCTCCTCCGTGCGGCAGATGGATCTTCCGGCACTGATCATCAGCACTGACTCTCTTGCATCACTTGTCAAAAATTTAAGCTCACTTCTTCAACCTCTTCTGAAAACAAAATGACCTATCACCTCGCTCTCCCAACCCCACGATTTCTCACGATTATCATTCATGCGATTGTGGCTCAACATCGCAAGCTTCTTTTCTAGAGTCTGTGGCGGGTTGAAACACTTCCAGATTTCCACAACCACAATAGAAATGCGTGGTGGACCACCGCACCGGCATCTACTGTCAAGGTCGGGACGTTTTGGGAAAGAGGGGAAAGGAGCGACCTACCTGTGAAGATGTCGAGGTCAAGACGGCAGTTGCTGGTGGGCGACGACTCTTGCTTTTGTTAAGGTCCTTCCTTCCCTTACTTAACCTCAACTCAACCTAGGCCTGCACGCTGTACGGTACGGAAAATGGACTCGACGAGGTCGCTCCTTCCGTCTTATCTCTCTCATGATTTGGCTTATTGGTTGGGAAAAGTTGGCTCACGGAAAAATATGCTCTAAAAAGAGAGAGGGTTTGTATTCCTCTAACCCCAACGCTCGCTCGAATAACCAAAAACCCCCATTATACCAGCCACGAACATTTCAAGAAGCGCCAGCACCGGTTTCGTTTCCTTCCGTTTCCCATCAAACATCTTAAACCATCAAACTCATCAAAAACCCATCCCAGCCCTTCCCCCCCACAGTCTGAAGAGCCGTACACTCAACCCTCTCCGCCCCCTCCTTCCCCTCCCTCAACCAGCTCATCAATCTCCTAACCCCAACCACACTCCCCTCCTCATTCTCCCAATCAACCACCTTTCCTCCCCGCACAACATTATCAACCACAATCACCGTCCCGACCCTCCCCAATTTCAACGCATACTTGAAGTACTCGAGATTATTATCTTTATCGGCGTCTATGAAGATCATATCATAGGGCTCAATTGGCGGGGAGGCTTGGGACATGGCGGAGAGGGTTTCAAGGGCGGGACCGATTTTGATGTCTACCATGTCGGCATAGCCGGCGTTGGAGATATTTTGGTGGGCGGTGGCGGCGTTGGAGGGGGAGAGTTCGAGGGTTGTGAGATGCCCGGTGGGTGGGAGGGCTTTGAGTAACCACTGTGAGTACACGTTAGTATCATCGTTTATTCGTTTTTGTGATCTTCAAATTCTTCTTCTTTTTTTTGATAGTTTGGAAGATCTTGGATTTAGAGCTGATGAGGAGCGACGATGCTACCGGTAGATAACAATGAAGAAATGATAATGGAATTGTCCGACCTCGGGAGTGGAGACGGAGACATTGGAGAGCGAGGGTCCGAGTCTGTGACAAAGTCATCTAAGACATTGTTGTGTGTCTGAGACAGAGATCTACATCCCAATGAAGAGAAAAAGTTTACCGGCAAATAGTTTGGGTCTCCTCTTTAAAGGAGACCCGACTATTAACCTAAGACTTTTTTTCCCCCAGGGGTCAGACGTCTCCTTTCTGAAATTCAAGAAGTTGGAGCTTACCCAGTTCTGAAATTTAGAAAGGAAGTTTTCAGCTTCACCCCTCCCCCTCACCCAGATCTACCACTCCATTTCAAGAAGAAGAAAATCAAGATCTTAAAAAAAGTACTTACAATGCCTGAATATCCTCCCAACGTACCAACCTCCAGTACTCTCTTAACATTATTCATCTTCGCCAGAAGGTACAAGAATTTTCCATCGTTGGGCGAGACATCGATACTAGGTAATCCCTCCTTCTCATTTCTCTCCAGAGCTCCTTTCAACGAAGCGTCTTGGGGGATGAGAGAGTCGACGAGGTAGTTGTCTACAGCTTCGAATTTCTTGAAGATTGAGAGGGGGATTTGGTGGGAGCCTTGGGGTTGGAAGAGGGGTTTGTTGGCGGGGGTTGAAGACATGGTTGTTGAAGACATGATTGTTGTAGGGTGAGGGTTGTAGGGTGAGGGGCGTTGGTTGTGGTGTTGTTGTGTATGTGGTGTAGGTGGTGTAGGTGACGATAGTAGTAGAGAAAAGGTAAGTTGTATTGTATTGTTTTGTAAAAGAGCTAGACTGCAAAAGACTCGAAGGACTTGATGAAGAACCAAAAAAAGCCCAACCAAACTAGGAAATTCAACGTCTATTTATACAAAAACTTCCCCCTCTCCCCATTCACTCCATTCACCCCATTCACACCATTCACACCACCTACGATAACGACCTCAGGAATCATCCCAACTCCGCAAAACAACCACGGAGTTAACCTCCACTCGTATTACCAGGAACAATGAGTGCAAGTGACTCACTCATCTAGTCTAGTTTGTCCTCTATTGTAAGCTAGCAAAGACCATTCAAGAATAATAGTGAATGAACAACGGAGTGAGCAATATTCATCGAATAACCGATCTCCGTCGTGACATCACTGATACATCCATCTGCATAGCCAATAGCATCGCGCACTACTTTCTTTTGATTCAGAAAAGCCCAATTCACCTCTTCCTCCTTATCAGATGAACCTCCACTCCATCTGATAAGGCAGAACACGCGTTTGGTTGCGTACTTTGTTACCCGGTCTTTGGGGTCAACAAGTAATGAGTAGGCGGTATCTCGACGGGATGACATGATTTTCCGGTCAACAAATAAGCAAATGGCAAGATGATAGAGGGAGGAGGAATGCGAACTCCGTAGTGTCAACATAAAAGTACAATTCTTACTCCATGCGTAATTGTCAAGGAGTAAATCACTATGTCAATATCACAATGCTTGGATCCCTCTGATGCTAAGCCATATCTTATTGTTTCATGTACTGCTGTGTTTTATCAATCCGACGTTTTTCTGGTTGGGTATCTTGAACATGCTCCATCAACCAGTTACCGAATATAATACAAATCTCGTGTTGCAACCTCCCACTCCTTTTTCTGTATCCCTTCAAACATTCTCATATCATGGAATGTTTGATTGAACCCCCTCTGATCAGCCATCCTTCCGTGGCAGTGTGAAGCCAAATGCTAAGCCAAATCTTCATTCCTTTCCATTCCCATATCTCCATTGATGCCCGGCCCGTCTATATTCCTCCCACCGAATTCCGGGGGGTTCCTTCCAAAATAGGCCCTTATCGACACTGGTTTCCCCCAGTTGTATGTCGTTATGTAGCAAATATCATGTTCTTTCCACCATTCCACTATCTTTCATCGAAACTCGGCAGAACTCAAAATGAAGCCCTTAAGTTGGTTCTCCAACCATCTCCCAACTTCATCCGCTTGTCTCTTGACTCCCAGTATACTAGCTTGTGCTCTACCTCCTGTGACGGAACTTCCAATGCTACCACTGATCGAAGGCGCCCGACTTCCGATTGAGATGTGTGTCCCACTTGATACTCTCTCCCCGATTTCGTGGTTTCCTTCATGATTCGCTGGTGGTGAGGAGGGAGGAGATGTAGGAGTCGAAGAAAGATGCGGAGTGAGAAGGGTGTGCGGGTTATGATTTGGTGAACTAGCGCTCGCAGAAGGCGTGGTGATAGGACCGATCGCTACGAAAAGGAGACCGCAGGATAGAGAGCGTAGAACCATGATGCCGTGGGAGAGTTGGATGGTTATGGAGTTCATATCATTGTCGCGTGACGTAGCTTCGGAGGGGGCATCTTTCGATTGGGGAAGCGCGGTGGATATGAGGTTGTTGGTGGATTGAAAGGGGTTGTAGAGGTTCCAGAGTGTGGAAGCTATGGTTGATTGGGTTCGGAGGAGGGCGGCGGGGAGGGGGGAAGAGCTGGAGAGGAGCTTGCCATCGGGTGATACCAGGAGGAGCGTTGGAAGCTGGGGAGAGGTGTTTTGCGAGAGGAATGTGGTGAGAGGTTTGGTGAGGAGCATTGTCTGGGACATGGTGTTAGAGTGGGTAGAGAAGGGACCTATGATGAGTTGGTATAGAGCAGGAAAAGGATGGCAGATGCCATAGCGGCATTTTTGAAGGTAAATCATCTTTCTCAGCTGATTGAGTGATGTACGTACCAGTTCCTCTGTCGACTCGACTCTTGACAATTACTCCAGCTGCGGTCAATCGCACTTACTGCGCCTGGCAGCTTTTGTTGGTGTTGTTGGGATGGCAGGTGCGTGGAAATGTCCTTGGGGTTGAAGGAAGAAGGAGAAGGAGCATTCGGGGAAGAGAATTTTGGGCAGTCGCGGGGTTGAGCTTGAGCTTGAGCTCGAGCAAGTTTCCGTCAACCGAACCATCTTCACCACAACAGCCTTGAAGTGCTACTGGACAATAGGGACAATAGGGACAATAGGTAACGATTGGAGACCGAGTCAATTGCAATTGCTTCACTATTTACATTGTCACTATAAGTACACCGCCAAAATCCGTTCCACTGCTATTGCCCCTGAACTGCCTTTTCGACCCTTTCCATGCCCAACACCACATCACTCTGCCATAGCTCGCTTGACAATACCAACAGGCTCCGGCCTGAGCCCTATTGTGCTTGAAGAACCCGGAAGAGAATATTAAAAACGGCTGCGCTTGCCTCAATAGTTGTCTGGTAGGGTAGTAGTTCCTTCCATTCGGAAAAAGAGGCTCGATATCCAACCCAAACTCCCGAATCTTCAAGCTAGGCTATTCCTTCTCCTTTTCTGTTCCTTTTGACCTATACCTCTTTCCCAATTGGCTATTCAATTCAATCTAGTGAGTGCAGAAAAGAGAAAGAGCGTCATAGGCACAGCTCCAAAATTGACGTGCCTGGTTGGTTGGAGGCAGTTGCAGTTGCATTGGCCCATAACATATACCCCGCCCGATTCCTATGACAGCTGTACTCTGCCTATACCTACCCTCCCCTCCTATCCACTCCCCGAAATAATTCACCCTCGCAACAACTCAACTAGGAAGTCTCATGCAATCCTTCCGCACACTGCAAACAATCAACAGGATAAGCTTCCCTCTACTCCCCATTGTAAGCGCAGGTACGTCGGCCAAGAACCCCGCTACCTTTCATGGTGGGGTAGATTCTCTGACTTAGGGAACTTGATAGCCAGCAGAAAATACGCAACCATGGCTACGGATCTGAAGACGTACAAGTTCAATCACTCGATGTATGTTATCGGAAATCATCTGCCATCCGAAATACAGTGCTAATAGTGGAAATAGGATCCGAGTGAAGGACCCTAAAGAATCAGGCAAGTTCCAAGTCGATCAATTACAAACGAAGTATATCTAACAATACACTATAGTCAAGTTCTATGAGCACCTGGGCATGAAAGTCATCAAGAATATCAAAATCCCCGAAGCCAAATTCGACTTATACTTCCTGGGCTACGATTCTCCCGGAGCTCTCTCTCACAACAACCACTTTACCGATCGCGAGGGTCTAATCGAGTTGACACACAACTATGGCACAGAGGATGATCCAAATTACAAGGTGGCAACCGGAAACAGCGAACCGGGAAAAGGATTCGGACATACATGCATCAGCGTGGACAATATCCAGGCAGCTTGTCAAAGAATCGAAGATGCGGGCTACAAATTCCAAAAGAAATTGACTGATGGACGTATGCGAAGTATTGCTTTTGTCCTAGATCCGGATGGATATTGGGTTGAGGTTATTGGGCAACAACCTGTTGAGAAGAGCGAGGGTATTACTACAACTGATCTCAAGACGTACCGAATGGCAAGTATCTTCAGTTGAACCATACCTCACTAGACTAGACTAACGATTCATAGAATCACACTATGATTCGAGTCAAGGACCACGAAAAGTCCTTGAAGTTCTACAAGGAGGTTATGGGCATGGAGCTATTCCGAACGAGTGAGAATAAGGGTGCAAACTTCAATCTTTACTTCCTCGGTTATCCGGGAAAGAAGGGATCTCCAACTACTAACGCAGAGGGAAATACGATTACGTCTGATAGAGAAGGAATCCTGGAACTGACTTACAACTACGGAACGGAGAAGGATGCTGATTTCAAGTATCATAATGGTAACGATGAGCCTCAGGGATTCGGACACATCTGTAAGTGCATATCTACATCTGGACAAGCATGACGCTAATTGCATTAGGTATTTCTGTTGATGATCTTGATGCTGCTTGTCAGCGATTTGAAGACCTGGGTGTCAACTGGAAGAAGAGGCTCACTGATGGTCGTATGAAGAATGTTGCGTTCGTTCTTGATCCGGATAACTATTGTAGGTCTCACTATGTTAAAAATATGTTGGAGCTCACTCGAGATCTGCTTGTAAGGGGGTCATTACTCTGCATACACCGCCGAAAAGTGTACGAGGATAATTGCAAATTGGTCGAGGGTGTTTGGAAGAATTACAGACCGGGCTTTCTAATTCTTCAAGACATCCGCGGACAATACTTTTGACCATTCGTCAATTGCTCGAGAAATACGGGTGGCTGTGCACAGAGCACTGAACGAGCCTCCCATTTCCTCTTCATTCCTCCGATATTTAATTAGAAAGTCGAAGCTAACCTTTACATCTTCTGTAGGGATTGAAGTCGTTCAGAACGACAGCCTTGCGAAGGCGGATAGCAAATATCGGATCTAAAACAAACTTCTATGTTGCATGAAGCATGTGTCAAATAAGCATAAAGAAAAATCCCGTTGATTTCTATCCGTGTTCCCCGAACCCTTTGTTTGCTGAACTCAGGTGACTCTTTGCTTGCTTACACGAAGCCATTATGTTATCCTTGAAGGTGCAGCCAGGCCACTTGATACTCGTTCCTGGATGGTGGGGTAGGTTTGGTGGCGTCCATTAACTGATGGGGGCTTACAAGAAACGATAAAGCGGCAGTAAATTGTTCAAGTTTTCTGGCAGTGTTAAACTGCCTCTTCTGGGACAATTGAAGTTGATTGTTTCAGAAGATCGGGGTTAATATTCTAAAAAGGTTTAAGCGATTGGAATAAGGACTTGAATTGTCTCAGAGAACTCGAACAACGAGAGCTATTTACTGCCGCTTTATTGTCTAAGCCAAAGGCACCCTAAATGAACTAGTCCTCTTGCATAAAACGCGGGGGTGGGCTAAGGGTGATCTTTTTACCCCACCATTTTCATGGACCCGACATCTCTACTGCTGTGCTCATGAATTCTTCTTCTCTATCTTGTCTTACTTTGAATACTGTTTTCTCCTCAATCGTTTCACTGCATTATCTTCAAATTCCCGCTTCCGAGAAATCCCAACAAACCCGGTTCGTTGTATTCACCTCGTTCAATACCCCGCATTTCGAAGTACAGTACTAACAGCTTTCTAGAGTGAACTTTCCCAGAAGGCTATTTTCAGTTACCCCAATACTTCAAACAACAAACTCGGACAGGCCCCCATTTACCAAATTAAAGAAAACAATGGCACCCTCAGCAGTCGATCCTCAGGAACAGGAGTCTAACACCTCCCGTCCTCGAATCCTCATCCCCGAGAAAGTCTCACCAGACGGCCTAGCTCTCCTCTCCCCACACTTCCAAATCGATCAGCCAAAAGGTCTTTCCGCCGAAGACTTACTTTCTATCATTCCTCAATATGAAGCCCTCATCATACGTTCTGAGACGAAAGTCACTGCCACCGTCCTAGCAGCCGCTAAGAATCTCAAGGTTGTTGCGAGAGCGGGGGTGGGTGTGGATAATGTTGATGTGGAGGCGGCGACTACACATGGGATTATTGTTGTGAATAGTCCGTCTGGGAATATTGTTGCGGCTGCGGAACATACTATTGCGCTTCTTATGGCTGTTGCGAGGAATGTTCCGGCTGGGGATCGGAGTTTGAGAAATGGGGGGTGGGAGAGGAGTAAACTTGTTGGTACGGAGGTTGGGGGGAAGACTTTGGGGATTATTGGTCTGGGGAAGGTTGGGTTTAAGGTTGCGAGGATGGGTGTGGGGTTGGGAATGAAGGTTTTGGCTATGGATCCTTATGCGAGTCCTGATTTGGCGGCGAGTGCTTCTGTTATTCTGGTCTCGGATCTCGAATCTCTGCTTCCTAAGGTTGATTTTTTGACGATCCATACGCCGCTTATTGCATCTACGCTTGATCTGATCAGCACGAACGAATTAGCAACCATGAAACCCACAGCAAAAGTCCTCAACGTCGCGCGAGGAGGCGTTTATAATGAATCCGCCCTCCTCTCAGCCATCGAAACCGGAACAATCGCAGGCGCAGGCCTCGACGTGTTTACTTCCGAACCACCATCCCCTGGTTCCCCCGCTGAAGCACTCTGTCGCCATCCCAAAGTTGTGGCTACTCCCCATCTCGGAGCTTCTACCATCGAAGCACAGGAAAATGTATCCCTGGATGTTTGCGCGCAGGTTCTCTCCATCTTACATGGTGGTCTCCCAACGAGTGCGGTTAACGCACCACTTATCCTACCCGAGGAGTATCGGAAGTTACAGCCTTTTGTAAGGCTTGTGGAGAAGATGGGGGGTTTGTATACGCAACATTTCGGTGGGAAAGGTGCGAAGGGTGCAATTGGGGGGCGGAGCTTTGATTTGGTTTATGAGGGGGAGTTGGCGGGGATTGGCAACACTAGGCCACTGTTCGCTGCTTTGATCAAAGGATTGACATCTTCTGTGTCGACTAGTGGGGGGAGAGATGTTAATATTGTTAACGCCAACTTAATCGCGAAGGAGAAGGGTATCGTTGTGAATGAAATCCATTCGAGAGCTAGCGAGGGGGATCTTGTTTACGCGAGTTTGGTCACCCTTCGTTCGAGTGGAGGAGGCGTGATATCTGGATATGTATCCGGAAAAACAGTCTACATCTCTAGACTCGATCGCTTTAGCGCGTCCTTTGTGCCGGAGGGGACGCTGGTTGTGTTGCATAATTATGATCGCCCGGGCAAGATTGGGGGTGTAGGGAATATCTTGGGGAAGCATGGGATTAATATTCGGTTTATGAATGTTGCTGCTCTGGAACATGGGAATGGTGGTGGGAATGAAGAGGGTGGGAATGGTGGGGAGAGGGAGGATGAGGCTTTGATGATTTTGGGGGTTGAGGGGAAGGTTGAGAAGGGCGTTGAGGATGAGTTGAGGGGGGAGAAGGGCATTTTGGATGTTAGTGTTGTTAGGCTTTAAGGGTTTTTTGGTTTGGTTCGTGAAGGGTATTCTTTTGGATATGGGTGGTTTGATTGGTGTGGTATCGGGGTTGGTTTTCAGTGCTAGCATTGCTTGGGATTGTAGGAGAAAGAATTATGGAAGTGAAAGGAATGAATTTCTTTGGACTGGTTCACGGAATCTCGTGATTTCCATCGATACCCTCACCCTCTAATTGTCTAACTTTTATTGAGTAAGCTGTTCTTGCATCGGATAAGCTGTTCTCAATTGAGTAAGCCACCAAGTAAGCTGCTAGAAATTATGCAGCCACTCACGTGTCCTCTACATCTACCCCGCTCTTCCCCCTTTTGGATTGAGGTGCATATTCAAAATCTGGAAGGCTGAGAGGCTGGGAGGAGGTGGATGGTTCTGAAAGTTCGGAGTTTCTTTTGGTGGAAGTCCAAGATTCTCCTTCTCTGCTTGTTCTTATTTGATCTTTCATTGCTCGAAATGTTGGTCAAGAGGAAGCTGGTGAGGGGAAGGTACAAGGTAGAGGACACAGGCTTGTTCCGAGTCGGGATCGGGTGAGGAAGCTGAAACTTCATCTTTGCTGCTTCTTCTCAAAAGTCTATTAAGAGGGAAGTAAGAGGTGGAAATTTGAAGCTCAGTCATTACTTATAATACTAAAACAGTCCCAATTGTTATTCAAGTTGATGATTCGCGGTGGACAAAATAATCGGCTTTTGATAAGTACCAGTACCTCCCACACACGGAAACCTCTCAATGCTGGAATAACCCATCTCTTGTAGGTACTCATCGCCGTCAATATCAAGTCCCGATATTCTTATCCACCTTCCCTGTCGATTTCTCATCAACAGGGGTTCTCAACAA
This sequence comes from Calycina herbarum, assembly GCA_001414485.1. Taxonomy (NCBI): domain Eukaryota; kingdom Fungi; phylum Ascomycota; class Leotiomycetes; order Helotiales; family Pezizellaceae; genus Calycina; species Calycina herbarum. The sequence continues at coordinate 70,467 of LLEY01000187.1, read as the reverse complement.
GCTTTCTTAACCTTCGGTAGTTAAACCACCACATATCATTCTGGATCTACAAAGGATCTGAAGAAGAAGAAACATCAGCGATAAGACCAAAGATAGCATTGGATTCGAATACGAGTTCAGTTCATCAGACAGATGCATTTAAAACAACGACATCCTATCATTTCACGAGATGGTTGTCTAATTAGGAAGGTAGAAAAGGTGCTGCATATCGACGAAGGAACGATCCTGTTACCCCGCACCACGAGAGTTGATGGGTTGATGGATTGATTAAAATAGCTATTTCGCCCTACGGTGGAACAGAAGGCGGTCTTCTATTTTTCTATTTGAAACGACATTTGCTGAACTGCACATCTATCATTAATTTTAGGAAGTCGTGGATACTGATATCACTAACTCAAACTTTTATGCATGCTGCAACCAAAAATGGCCCATGTTGTATTGCAATGCCACCAATTATCTCTCAAGATTCCAGTGCGACTCGAAAATCCTCAGCCATTCAAAATGCATGTCACCGGTAAAGAACCGTTGGATAAGTATCTACAGGGTAGATAACCTCATCGAAAACCCTGTTGTACCTTATCTTTAGATAACCCGGCGGCAGTAGGTAAGTATATCTACCGAAATCGTGTGAATCGATCGTGATATCTCTCGGAAGGACACATCCTCCAAACCCCCCTCTTATTACCCGAGCTATCTCCACTCTCTTATTTCCTGATATCCTCCTTGCAGTCAGTTCCTTAAGCTCTAATATTCTATTCAAAACAAAAAATCCTACAATGAGCAAAGAAGCCCTCTCAATCGAAGGCAACGACCCCCGAATCGCAAACGAAACAATAATATCCGCAACTCACACCCTCCCTCCATCACTAGTAAACACCAAGCACGATCCCAGCATTACATTCGAAGAATACTTTTACTACGCTACCATAACACGAGCGGAGGAGAAGGCAGATAATGAGAAACATGTTATCGCTTCTGGACCTAAGACTCTGAAATCTGTACTTGCGAGTAGATTTTCGAAGGGGAATAGGGAGGTGGTGATTGGAAATGAAACTGGGGAAGAAGTAAAGGAGGGAGAAAAAAGGAATTTAGGAAATGTTTCGGATAAGGAGTGGAAGAATGCTAGTCGGGCTCTTAGGACAGCGGGGTGGAGTAGCATTTTTTATTTGATTACTACGGATATTTTAGGTCCTTTTAGTGTGCCGTGAGTACTTCTTGTGTTTTTGGTGAGAGAATTGTGCTGATTTGGGTTGTAGATGGGCATTTGCTCAGATGGGTTATGGACCGGGCATTGCTCTTTATACTGTTTTTGGTGGGCTGGCTATGTAGTAAGTACATCTCCATCATTCTCGATTAGACTGAAGCCATATTTCCATTGGTAACTTAGGACACGCCTCTTAGATACTCAGGGCTTTGGCTACTAATTCATCTTTTTATTTGTTAACCAATTTTATCGCCAAACATCTCTCCATCTTCCCGAAACACTTTCAGGTTCCTCCACCCACTGACTAGAAGATAGTTCCGGTTTTCAAATCTACAAAGTCTTCATATACATCGACTCGGATCGATATCCCGTGAAAACCTTCGCAGACCTTTTCTTCCGAATCTATGGAAAATGGGCAGCTCACATCGCCAACGTGCTTCAAACACTTCAACTACTTATGGCAGTGTCACTTTGCATTCTCTCCAATGGACAAGCCATTTCCCAAGTTTCAAAGGGGAGTATTTGTTTTGTCGCTTGTTTAATAATTTTTACTGTTGCGGGAATGTTGTTGGGACAGATTCGGACCCTACAAAGGTTTGGATGGTTCGCCAACTTTGCTATTTGGCTTAATTTGCTTATTTTGTTTATTTGGTGGGTTCCTTTCTTCTAATGGGTAGCAATACTTGAAGATTTCACTGACGGTGACCTAGTATGGGTGTGGTTTCTCATACACCGCCAAATTTCACCGCAGTTGAAGCTTCCTTTGGTCCCGACTTTTCGGAAGGACCTATTCATAAATACGCGGGAACACCACCGGATGGAGCAGCTACTGGTGGTAGCGGGTTTACTGGGTCACGTAAGTGGCATATTACTTTTGTTGCGACTTTGAAGAATAATTCAGCTAATTCTCATGTAGTAAATGGTCTGAACCAAGCAATCTACTCGTATGGAGGAGCCATGCTCTTCCCTGCCTTCCTTTCCGAGATGCGACATCCATTTGATTTCTGGAAAGGTCTCTTGCTGGCCGATATATTCATATATGTCGTTTATCTTTTTTTCGGCTTATTTGTTTACTCCTACCAAGGACAATACACCTACAACCCCGTTATACAAGGACTATCTCCGTACAACTGGCAAACAGCAACGAATATCATGTACATCACTACTGGACTCATCACCGCTGTTCTGTATGGAAATATCGGCATCAAAGTCACTTACATTGAAGTCTTTCAAGAAATCTTCAACGCACCACCACTGACTTCGAAACGAGGAAAGATATACTGGTGCGCCCTGGTACCTATCTACTGGGCCATAGCATTCGTAGTCTGCGCAGCTATCCCGCAATTCTCATACGTCAGTGGTCTCATCGGCGCAGTTTGTATCTTGCAATTCACATACACATTTCCCGCCATGCTAGCATTCGGATTCCAAATCCAAAAAGATGCCATGTTACCAGATCAAGAAGCTTTCGATCCCATTACCGGGACATACAGTTATGCAGACAAGGGATGGGGAAGATGGATGAGGGGATTCAAGGTTAGATGGTTGTTGAATGGGTTTAACTTCTTTTACTTTTTGGGGGCGTTGACGACAGCTAGTCTAGGGATTTATAGTAGTGCGGAGGGGTTGAAGAGTGCGTTTGGAGGAAAGAGTGTTGCTACAAGTTTTGGGTGTAAGAGTCCTACGGGTTAGATGGTGGTTTGGGAGTCTGTGGAAGCGCTTAGGCTGGAATCTAACTTTGGAAATGAATTTCGCTTGTGTTGGAAGTGAGAGGTTTGACGTGCTGGCATCGCGTTCCTTATTGAAGGAGTTCTTGTCGGTCTTCAGCTCTCGCTTAATCTACCAACACATACCCATTCCTCAACTTGGTTTGTCGTAAAATTTGCGAAATCCCCTTTACTCGCTTAGTTCCGTGGCAGCCCGTGCTTGAGTTGGAGTTGGGCTCAGTGAGCGGAAGGATTTCGAGAGCCGGAATCCACCGGTGGAATTACGACAGTGGTGGCTATGTATTTATGGGATTCCCCGCGTCACTTATGTGTTTTCCATTGGTATAGTATAGTGGAACGGAACTTACTGTGGAATTCAAGTACAACCTATTCCAACACGTTTCAAGGACCTGGCTTGTACTGTGGAACCAGTACCGCTTCATCACATTGAAAGGAAAGTTCCTTAGAACTTCAAAACATGAAAAAGAGTCATTAAATTCTTGATTCAGCTTGCCGTAGCTTGACGAAATAAGGGGTACCGGAATCAAGGTAGGAAGCGGAGCGGCCATTGACTGGCACGCGGTGGACGAAAAAGCCTCACTCGAGTACTGGATAGTTCCGTCTCGGTCTCAACTGAGAAATCCTCAAAATTTCAACAACTGGCCATTAAATGCTGCCAGACGAGTGAAAGACTGGCAGCGGCGGCTGTTTGTTGCTCGCGTCGTATTCCCCTCTTGGCAAACCGATCCTCCACGGCGTCAAAGGCGACCGCAACGGTGCCACGGTAAGAAGGAGTAAGCTTGGGACTCACGATTTGGAAACTTTATTCGCCATCCTAGCCTCTTCTCTGCATGATGCACCAGCACAGCTTTCGCTCTCGCTTACCACGTGGAACGCTTACACTTACACGGGAGACAACAGAAGTTTTAACATGAAATACGTTGCAAGTCGTCGAACAAAAATCGAAATGGGGAACGAAAATCAGACTGTGAAAAGACGAAGGGCAGGCACGCTTTTGCGACAGGCTCAAATATTTCCCCTAGGGGTTAAGGTTGCGGAAGCTACACCCAATTTGGCATGTAACGAAATCTCGTCTTCTGCAGATCCAGCTTCATAGATGGGGTGGAGTACCCGGCGTTGAAGTCGGACCACTTGTCCTGCCCCATCGCTTATATCGGAAATCAGGGGTTTTTGCACCCCAAGTCAGGAATGAGCCCGCGGAACGATCCATGCTTGTCTTGTCTAAATAAGGTACGAGGTGATGGTTGGGGGAGAGTCTTCAATACTTTTTAGGGCTAGCCTGGACCGTGGAATCTTACAGGGGCTAGACGACTGTGCCGCACCCCATGAGATCCTTGGAATTGCTCTGTTGTAAAGAATTAGGCGCTGTGCCCAATCAAAAACTGGCTTGTTTTTTGTTGGAAGCACTGGGGGCTGTGGGGCAAATTAAAGGGTCAACACTTGATTATGGTTGGTTTAAAGTTGTACGTAGTTTGGGTAACCTCAAATCCAGCAGAACTGCAACGACCCCTTGAAGACTTGCAACATGAGTACACATCAGCATACATCAGCATAATCGTTGCGGTGTAGGACTGCTTTGAAATTCCGTCTTAGCCAAATCCCTCACCGAAATATGAGATTTATACTCGGCAGGGTTTCATAAGCGTGGGATTCTGCCCAGCCCCTCGCCCCTCTAGCCCCCAACCGCAACGTCAAATTGCGGCGCAGATATCCGCAATTACACATGTGCCCTGTAACGCTATCCATTTTCAAAACGTTATCTTTTGGCTTGCATGTTTTTCTTTTCTCAAATATCATCACTACTGTCATTACTGTCGCCTTCGTTGGCCATATTCTTCCTTATGGCACCTCATTCTGAGCAGCCCGGACTTGAAGTCGGAGCTCAATCTAATGACAAGTATATGCCGGGTACTCTTCTTCAAGGTTATTCAACAGCTGCAATGGCTCACACCTCGACAAACTTTCACCCGGCGACCGAAGGACATGCTTTGCATTTAGCAAATGAAGGAATTTCAAATAGAGAGAACCCGTACTCGAACTCAGCACACATTACACCTAATTTACATCCAGTCGCTGAGGGGCATGTTTCTCCTGCCTACTCTTCTCCACATTTGGCTCAAGCTTCTTCGATATCGCATTCGACGGCGGGAAGGAGCTCTCCGTCTGGCTACACCAATTCGAATACAGCCCAGCCACTTATGAGTAGACAATCTCCATCTGACTTTTCACGGTCGAACTCGGCAAGTTCAGCAAACCAACTTCAAAGACCATCGAAAACCGCTGCGGGTTATGCGCCGTCAAATTTCTCCGGGCTTCCGGGACCATATGAGGATCGAGAGAAAGGGCAAAGTGGTAGAACTATATGTGGACTAGGACTTGCGACATTCTTGTGGCTTCTTGCATTGGTAACTGTCATACTAGTTGCAGGTATTGGTGGGGGAGTTGGAGGTACCATAGCAGTCAACAATGCGAAGAAAGAGTGAGTTAGGACTTTTAACTTTGCGAATTCTCAAATGCTAATACGGTTCAGAGCCGCCGTTTCAGCCTCGGTAGTTGCTGCAGCGATAGCTTCTGCTTCTGCTGCGAACTCGATGCAAAATCCTTCGCCTACTTCAAATGTTATTACCAGTGTGATTACTTCCAACATGCCGGCTTCCACCAGCGCAACACCATCTACCACGAGTAGCTCGGGAGCTTACACAGCAGACCCCTCCCCAAGCTTCATAGCTCGCGATTGCACTACGCCCAAGACATTTACAGGTGGTACATTCCAAAACACGTTCAACGTCACTTGCAATCAAGACTTCACTCCGCCCATTATCGGCGGCAACAACGACATTATTGCACTGACGGTTTACTCGGTCAGTGCCTGCGCCAAAGCTTGCTTCTCGTACAATCGCAACATAGGAGGGGGCAACCTATGTATAGGGGCGGCCTTTGATGCGAATTGGTCGGCAGTAAACAAGGACGGCGGTAATTGTTGGTTGAAGAATACCACATCAGTTATCAAAGGTGGTTCTGGCACTCAAGCAGTGATACTGTTGGCAACGTAGTTGTCAATATTGGAAATTGGTGTATATAATGTGGTGTGTTTTCATGAGATATGAAGTTGTTTATATAAATTAATATACATGGGAAGGAAGGAGTCTGGGGCTATATGTGGGTAAGGGTGTTGGCATCGAGTTATATCGCCATTATGTAAGAATAAATATACCCATTTGAAATGGAATCTTCTAGTATAATTGTCAATAAGTCATGAATGATCAAAAACCGTAGTTTCTGGGAACTACGGATAAGCGAGGCACGTATTAAACCAATTACTCCACTGCTTGCTCCGTCTCGTAAACTCTTTTCTCATAATGCTTAGAATAAGTGTCTACCGTGTCTTACTTATGGTTTATGTATACTTATCATTTATTCTTAATAAATCAACGCTTCTGAAATACTGGTAGATTTTAACCAAAACGGGCAAGGATTTTGACTTTTCGTAAAAGACTCACGCATTAATCAGGACTTCTCCTGGACGTATTAACATCTTTCTTTCGTAATTCCATTTATATTTAGCTGGCCAGGGATCCCATCGCTACTACCCTACAAGAAAAATATAAGAACTGACAACCGATTGTTTCAAAAAGTCCTACTGGATTTTCATTTCAACCTTCAAATCAAGCCTGGATAACAACCCTCGGCAAACTCAAAGCCGGTCAGCTCGTACAAGGGCCTGGACAGGAAGACCGGATTACTCGGTAAGAGTGGCAAAATTGAAGTTCTGCAAAGGATATTGTGGTTTCATCGGAGAACAGCCATTTCATAGCACACTCAGAGAAACGAGACTCCCCTTAGATATGGTCTATCTTTGGGTGTTCGTATGTTTGTAGAACCTAAAATTTTGCCAGAAAGTGAAAATGTGAAGGGATCTCGCTAGTAAACCCAGGTGGACCATTAAAACATTGCTCTTTTTCTGCAGGTAGTATTGTTTTCAACCTTTTGGCTTGGAGATAGCACTGGAAACTCGAGATGGTTCAAAGGAAGGAACACCACGGGTTCCATTCTCGTCACCGGTACTTAGCAGCTGATGCTGACAAGTAAAGGTATGGATGCATTCAGGTAGTCGGGTCTGTCACGTGACTGATCTCAAAATTGACAGCCAACCACTAAAAATTAGTATACGGATTGTTGCATCATATTATAAATCAAAAAACTTCACCCGAAGTGAGACCGACTCACTAAACAATTTCAGTCAATCACCGTCGTTTCGATCCTTGGCTTTGAGCTACTTGTACTTTCCTCCCAGTTCTGAAGTCATTTTTAAAACTCGTTCAAATAAAGCTGCAATAATTTCCCCAAACTTTTCCAAACTCTTCCAAGAGAACAAAAGCACACTTCAAAACTTATTCTACATTGGAAGACGGCAAAAGAATATCGCCAAACCTTATATCACGTTAAAGGGCCACAAAGGAACGTCGCAAAAGCAACATCGTCATGGCTTCCACTCATATCGTCGCGCCTCTATCGGCCACCCATACCCACACAATTATCTTCCTCCACGGTCGCGACAGCACCGCTTCTGAATTCGCTCCCGAATTCTTCGAGAGTCAAGCTTCAGACGACCGCACACTGCCGGAAATATACCCCACTGGAAAATGGATTTTCCCAACCTCAAAACTACGAAACTCAGCACGATTTAACACTAAAATGTCTCAATGGTTTGATATCTGGTCGGTGGAAGAGCCTTCCGAAAAGAAAGAACTTCAACTTGAGGGGTTGAGAGAAAGTGTCGGCGAGATTCTTGAGATTGTTCGAAGCGAGGCAAAACTGTTATCTCCAGAAAAGATTGTGTTAGGCGGAATCAGTCAAGGATGTGCGACAGCTATATTCGCACTTCTTTATGGGAAAATACGAATTGGTGGCTTTATTGGGTTGTGTAGCTGGCTTCCTTTCCGGGACGAGATCGCAACGATTGCTCGAAACTGGGAAAAGAAGGATAGGATGGATCATGTCAGGTTTATCTTGGGAAAGCCAAATGAAGAGTCCAAACCCCTACCGGATCTCTCGGAGCTGTCTGGCATCTCGGCACTGGAAACACCCATCTTTCTCTCGCATTCAAACGATGATCCAATTGTTCCTATCACACATGGACAGGACCTACGCAAGGCACTCGGGGAGCTTGGACTTGAGGTGAACTGGAATGAGTATGAAGATGGGGGGCATTGGATCAATGAGCCAAGGGGCGTGGATGATATCGTTGCTTTCTTTGAGGACAAAATATCAGCTCGCAAACGGATAGGAATTTCACACAACCAACCCAGCTAATTCCACGTCGCCAAATACTCAAGACCATAGGTAGCTAATCGCTAAGCAATGCCCTGAATTGTTTCAATTGTCTAGGATAAATTTCAATATTATCCTAAACATCTGGAGAAATATAGTATGGTTTCGCTGAACGTGTTGGCTGGGACTAAAGCAACACTTCAAAGTTCCCAGTGCTGCAGCATGCTGGATTACTCATTTATATTGTAAAATCATTTAAATTTATAATCGCAATGTTTGTGATACCGAAGACTTTGCTTCTAAAATTCTTGTAAATATTCATTGATCCATGAAGGTCCAGACCTCACCTCTTACCAATTAAGATTTCCATGTGCGTGACTACGGATCCGCTTCTCGCATCCCGATGTGAACCCTTTCTACTCGAACGCCGTCGCTCCTGCCATTAAAAATCAAAGTAATGCTTGTCTACCACGCGATACCGCTACAAGTTGCGCACTGGTAACAACTCAAATCTCACCACGTAAAAGCCTCTTCCCAAAAATTCACGTTCCCAATCTCCATAAGTCTCCGAGCTGCAGCTCGTACATCGTCAGCGAGAGCACCTGGTCCACAGACGCCTACACTCATAGCACCGACTCGGTCGTTGAACTGCTTATTCAGGATTTCGACGATATTTGGTCGCCCAAAGCAGAAGGGTCGGTGATAGGTAACTTCTTTTACCCTCGCCGACACTCCTTCTGCCTTTTCCGTAACAGATGAGTCGTCCGAATCAGGAGGAGCCCTTGTGACATATCGCAGCACAATAAGTTCGCAACCTCTCTTTGGCATCGACGATAACTCGTCCATCCATGGCCTGATCCATTCCAATTGCGCAGCCGATCGAACAGACCATACCAAAACGACTTTCCTCGTAGAGCAAGTGCCGTCAGCAAATCCATTTACGAGATCCCGAACGTGACTGAGCTGATGCGTTATACCTACGCCACCAGCAAAAAGAACAACCGTTCCATATGACCTCATGTTTTCGAGTCCCCCATAAGGACCTTCTATGAAAGCACGCATGTTAATGATACCGGTTGGCGCTTTACTCGCTTTCTGATAAAGCGCGGCTGTCATGCCGGTTCTTTTGGCAACAATGCATGATACAGCAGTTCTTTGGCCCTTTGCCGCGGTCTTGAAGTCGGCTTCTGTATCGCTGGAGTCAGAACTCTCAAGGGTCGGGCTGTCGTTGTATTGTTTACCCTCAACCCAAGCTACACTGAACGGATGGGACATCCAATGTGACACGCTTGGGATGTAGGCGTAAATGTGGCATCCCGGGGGCTTTGTCCAAGTACCATGCTACGGATGATCTCGGAGTTAGTTTGCTGTTTCGAGAAGTATGGCTGAGAGAAGCAAGGTATTGAAGAGGAAACAGAGTTGTCTAAGGAGGAAATACTGTTTCAGTCCCCCTGAGACAACCTGAAAGAGGGAAAAAATAACTCGGAGAATACCCACAACATCAAATGTAAGACGACAGGCTCCACCCTCAAGAGCCTCGACTTGAACAGTAGTCCCACGCCGATAGAAAATCCGAATGAGACGAGTAAAGCGTTCCAGTGCCCAGAGAGAGATGAGAACATAAATAAAAGGCTTCTGGGGTAGCATTTCCTTTTCACAATGCAACAAAATGCCCGACAGAATAATAACAACCAGTAACTGGTGCAAGTGAAGAAAGGACTCGTAAAAGGCATGCCGAATAACCGAGATCGACTGGAACAATATCGCAACCATGGAACCCGTAGCTACCACACCATATATCAGAAAGGAATCTGCACGAATATTAGAAGCAAGCCCCTTTAAGCCCCACACATCGTAGTTGTTGACGCCCCAGATAAAAGTGTGAGCAAGTGACTGAACAACTACAATTCGACCAACCCAACGATGAAACAAGTTGAAAGTGTCGAATGGAATACCAAGAAGTGGTATCAATGGGTTATTTCTAGCAGAGAATACGAATAGGGATGCCATATTCATAACAGCGAGGTGGCCAGTACGTCCTATTTACCAGGATTCAGTTTAATTCTCTGGGAAAATGTGCGAGAGAGTTTAAATGCAATATCCGAGAAGGTTTAGGAGAATGGATGAGTCAAATTTCCAATTGTTCTAATCCTTCTCGGGTAATGGCAAATATTTGGGGAAGGACCGAAGAACCTCTTCAAATAGAATAATAGGAAAATATCCCCCGAGAAACTGACTGACCTCGAGCTTCAGCAAGCAAGGCTGCCTTAGGTTGATTTTCATAATCGAGTAGGCAGCAGTAGAGGATGTTGGTAAAAATATAAAATGCAAGGAATAAAGTATGGAGTCTTGATGGCAACGTGCCAATGCTCGTTGCTGCCGAAATTTGAAACTCCTTGTTGTGCCTCTTGTGAATGAGAGGGGCTGTGAGAACGTGTAGTTTTAGTTTTGGCCAGATTTTGCCAGAAGTAATTGTCCAGTACTTTTGCTGGTCGTTGGTAAGGGCGATAGTCGAGAGAAGCCGGAGATGTGCCTGCCCTTTTACCACTGCTCGAAACAAAAGCACCAAGATTGCTAGCAACCCTAAAGACGAGTAAAGGACATCGCTTCAGCGGACCAGAGATAATCAGAAAAGGGCTTCAAGTAGATTTCAGGGAACTGATATACCTGGTTATATCGTTGAGCCATAAGTTGACACCCGTGAGGCCTTTGGTATAAGGCAGAATGCTGCTTTTGGTTGAATTCAAACTCATGGTGACAAGAACAGTGGAGAATATCCGTACGAGTTGGGAGAATTGATCTCTAATGTGCGAAAATGATCAGGGCAATGACAGCTATATGCGAACTGGTTAGGAGAAACGAGACTCGTTCTCCGAGCAAGAGTGGCAAAACCGAAAGCCAGAGAAACATATATAACGGCAAGCCATGAAAAGACTTGAGCGCTTTCAGCTTTATCCTCCGCAAAAGAGAAACATCACAACTCTATGCGGCACAATATCACGAACTGACCGGGTAGCGTCAGCGTTCCCATACTTCCAATTTTCCCTCCTGCCTTTACACTTGAATATTGAAGCTGGATGAGCCCAGAATCAGAACCAGCTTCCTAACCCAGCGCGAAGAAGATACGAAGCCACGCCCCACTAGTAACATGGCCTGGCAGTATTGACTAGACCTATCTCTAGGGCTGAGAATATCACCCTAAATATTCGTTAAACCCGCTCGGAATTTAACAACATCGACGGACATCCTAAAACACTAGAATGTATCCGGAATAAGTCAGGGCATACTTTACTCTTCGTCACTAAAATCTGACGGTTGTATCTAGCCCTGAAATCAGGCTTGGCAAGGAGATATCATGCACAATGAGCAACATTGAGTCTTCTTAGACACCTAAATAAGGAAGTCCTCGAAAATAGCTCTTGCCGTTACTAGAGTTCAGGCTGATCGGCGATGAACCTGCCTATTCCAGCCTTGTTTCTACGCTCCGAGCCCTAATAGGAGCATGATAACCCAAATTCAAGAACCGGAGGAGAATAACAGTATTAAAAGGGGGTTACAAAATAGACAGAAGTACACTTGAGAGAGAATGCGAGTGGTTGATAAATCCAAATGACCAAAATCAAGAAACACTCATAAACTATCCCAATGAAAACTTGGAAGCGAAGACTCATTTATTCAGACCAGTTATCATAATAAGCAAGCTTCTAGGCCGCCTTGTCCAGCGTGCTGACAATCCAGCCGGGTCGCTGACAGATCTCGTGAAAAGTAAACTGCCAACAGGGAGTATGAATGGATGAAATGAGAGTATTTTTAGGTACCCCGAAAGATACTTCCGGCACTCGCCGAGTGTAATGCGACTTTCGAGGAACTATTGTATGTTGGGAATACATATCTGCCGGGCCGAAAAGCTCTGCTGAAGATGCCGCCAAAGTTGATACTTTCTGGTGTCGATGGGTGGCTGAAAGTTTGACGTGGCTTTGGATGCTTGTTCTCTTTTGGTGTTGTCTTGGCGAGCTATTGGAGCACTTCAATGTTCCACATTGGGCGTATGGGGTATCAGAACAACAAAAGTCTCATTCTGGAAAGAAGCCCCCGCCCCCGTCTTCGTCATCCACGTACTCATCGTTAGAATCATCCATTTCCTCATCAACGTTCGCCTTCCAGTTCCGAACGTCATCCTCTTCGCCCTCAACAGCATATGCATCAACACGCTCTTTGATGCGTAGACCAACGACGAATCTCTTCCACATGTTGAGTACCGCCATTTCACGTTTATGTTCTCGTTCACGATCTCGTTCATCTCTGAAGCCCTCAATCACAGCCTCCATAGCCTCTCGGAATTCAACGGCAACTACGACTCCTTTGAAGACTGCAGTTCCATGTCTACCCTTGAAATCGAAGCCTGCTAGTGCTGGTGCATAATCGATTCCTAAAAGACGAGCGGCCCGTAGAGCATCATCATCTACCACTGTTAGCAAGCAAGCCTTGGTTTCCGAGATGTGGAAGACTTACGACGTACATGAACACCGCCCTTGGGAACCATGCTCGGAACATAAATGTCGATGTTTCCGAATGTGTTCTTGGGTATCTGGCCGTTGACGACAGGAGGAGCTTGATATATCTCCGTTTGATCCTGCGTATAGAGATTCGTGCCAGGTCGCTCGTCAAGCCCGTTTTCAAAAGGATCGTTATCCGGTCTTCGCTTTGCAGGCACAGTCTTGACTGGTTGCTGCCCCATTTTAATGTCTCTGCCGAGTCGGTACCAAGCATCTGCACTCCGGGCAATCTTAACGTCTCGTCTCCTATAAACACTTTCGAGTTTCTTCCCACCGGGCAAACTAGAATCGCGGCCAGCAGCCACTTTTCCAACCTCTCGTGTAGCTACGAGAAGTTCATTCCTTTTCAGATGCCTTTCTAAGGCATAAACCGGATGATCTTTAAAGTCCGCAATGTTTTTCGGCATCGGTTCCTTGGCCTCATTTGCCGCCAGTTCGATGTCTTCTATTTGATCCAGGTCACTCTTGGTATCCCGAGAATAAATTCTCATGGTTTTCCTCCACCATTTCTCCCCGCCTTGGGTAGCCTCAATTCGAGTTTTCCTAGTCTTTGCATTGAACGCTTTAGTATATCTTTTGGTGACATCCCGGGCACTGCCTCCATCGTCAAAAGCGACAACATAAGACATACTGTTTTCACGATCAGCCATCGGTGGTTCGAAGGCCCGAGGCTTTGCAATGGTATCCGTGACGAGTGGATCAACAGGAAGCCATTTCTGGTGAGCTTCATCAAGGACCTCGACCCAGAATACTGGGTAGGGCGATTCCGTTATAGGTTTCGGTTTTGGTTTTTGGGGCGGTCGAGATGGTCGCGGAGGAGCACTCATTTCAGGTATATCGTAATCTGCCGCACTGGGGTGCCCAAGACGCCGCCTTGGAGAGGAAAACATGCCAGGGACATGAGGGAGGGCCTCACCAAGACCCGGTGGCTTAGCAGGAACATTGGAAGTTTTAGCCTCGTCATCACTGGTAGCTGGACTGCCCCGTTTCGATGCTGCTACATAGCTCTTAGGCATTGAAGGTCCCCCAGAGGCAAAAGATAATGGTTGAAGAGAGAATACTAGGCGAACATCTAAACCCGCACTACGCAAGAGAGCACAATAAAGTTGCGCACCAAGATCTCGTGATCCTTTTAGAGTTTTTGCGGCGTCTTTGAAGTCAGATTTATCGAAGATAAGTTCAGTATCATCTGGCAGCTTATACTGTGTAGTGTTAGATAACTTACAAGAAAAAACACCCCTTCCGGACAGGTCAATACTTGCGTTTTCAAGGTCCTCTTGATCATCGGCCCATAGAGCTCTACGCAACCCCCTCGCTGTGATACTGAATCTAGACCTCCACATTCTACCAACCTTTTCTAAACCTCTTTTGAGAAACTCGGTTTTTCCGAACTGCGAGAGATCAGATTTTGGTCTCAGGTCGGCCAAGACCTTTTTATCCAACAGTGATTTGAGCGATCTTTGTACATCTAAATCATTACACCAATTGTTTCTTCGATCAACATGCGACAGAAGACATAAAACATGCATCCGATGGGTTTCCAGTCGTGCAACCTTGTCCGCCTTGGTGGACGACCGTCTGCGGGGATTGGCCTTCCCTCGTGTAGGCGTTGTCTCATTTTTCTTGAGAGTCAATTCGAGATCACCCGTAGGCTCTTCATCTTGAGGAAGGGCTCCAAACTCGAAGTTATTCCAACCAATGCTTTCATTATCTGACTCCTCATCCGAGTCCCTATATGCCGTCTGGGCCTGCCTTTTCTTTGTGCCCTCGCCATCGGAACCACCATCGACTGCCTCCGTATCAAGAACGTCCTCAAATTCGAGCTCGTCCTCTTCGTCTATAGTCTTTTTCGTATGCTCTCGCGGAGGAACTACCGCTCCGGTGGCCACACGAGAGCCAGTCCTTCGCCTTTTTAATGGCCTTTCGGGTATATTCGACTGTTCTACGACTGAGTCCTCCAGCATTTCTCGATAAACATCTGGAACTGCATTTTGGGTCGATGTGCCTGCATTCCCTCGTCTGCCAGTCGAAGCCCGCTTTCTAGTCATCGACGTTGAAGATTCGCTGGTGTTCGTATCATCGTTCAATCTTCCAGGCGTCTTCGATGGACGTCCTCTTCGTTTCGGTGGCATGGTGGTCTCGCATCATTTCTGGATAGCTGCCAGTTTCAAATTCATGTCTCGTCGACTGTCTGCGGGTTCTGGTGGTAGAATGGTGATGGTGCTAGGACTCGATGACGCACCTCGGAGCTCTTCGCACGATGCCACGTGACCTTTCGCCGACATCTATTTCTAATTCATGAGCAACCACCCAGATACCACCTCACCTACTCTCTCCAAGTAAATTTATGCTCCAACAATGATAGGTCAACCTAACCAACCCAATGACATAGTATTTATATTTATGGACATTTGAGACAGTCCACATCGCATATATCTTATCTCTATTTGCCAGAGTTACAACATGTTTTTATCTCAAATGTACTTCTCTGCGCCCTCCAGACCTCCATACTCTTGTTAAGTTTACCAATCGATTACAGGGTGTGTTGCGGTGCCAATGTTTATTCCAGACAGTTCAAATAACTCTCTGTTCCTCTTTCAGTCATTCTGCTGTTATTCAGCTGCCAATCTCAAGCAAAGTGTCCCATCTTCTCCAGTTTACAGCATACTTGTCATTATTATTCCTGCCCGATTTTCCAATTTTTCCTTTTATCGAACACCATGACTCCTCAACCATATAAGATTGCCGTTCCGCAGAAAAAGTCAGATACTTTGAAGACAAAATTGGCCCTAGCCGAGTTTCCCGATGAGCTTGATGAGTCTGGATGGGACCTGGGTGTTCCGTTGGTATGTGAACCCCGTTTATATCTTATTTCTGTTCAAGGGGGTGTGGGTAATTCGGTGGAGAGCCGATACTAACGACACATCCCTAGGCAGAAATGAAGTGATTGACCAAAGCATGGGAGCAATGGGATTTGAGGTAAGCGGAGAAACGTTTGAACGAAATTCCTCAGTATCACACTGGCATCAAAGTCAATGGATCCGACGAGCTAGATATTCATTTTGTTTGGCAGAAGAGCACAGTTGAGAATGCCATTCCACTGCTGTTTGTCCACGGATGTAAGTTATTAGCAAACGCATAGGAATCAGATCCGGAGACTAACACTATTCAGGGCCGGGGTCATTTCTAGAGGTCTTACCACTTCTCCCATTGCTGTCTCGACCAGATGGTCCAGCATTCCATATCATAGCACCATCTTTGCCAAATTTCGGTTTCAATTCCAGTGTCAAGCAACGTGGGTTCGCTGCCAAGCAGTACGCTAAAGACTGCCACACGTTGATGCTTCAACTCGGATATGACGAATATGTTACCCAAGGGGGGGGTTGGGATTCATCTAACCCGTTGCATAGGATTGGCATATCCTGAGCATGTCAAAGCTAGTCATCTCAACATGTTCCGAGATGTCCCGCCGACTATGATGAAAAATCCCATTTCGGCACTCAAATATGCATTCACGCCTTACAGCGCCCGAGAAAAAGCTGGACTTGGTATGTACAAACTGACTCTCAACAGCTCCGGCGTCTCACTCAGAAGGTTGTCAGGTATCAGTGCTAACTTTTATCTCAGAACGTACAACAAAATTTGCAGACACCGGGCGAGGTTTCTATTTCCCACAATACACCGGACCACAAACTGTCGCTTATGCATTAAACGATTCCCCAACTGCACTTCTAGCCTGGATATATGAGAAACAGCATGATTGGTCAGATGACTACCCATGGACTGACGACAAGATATTTACCTGGATTAGTGTGTACCAGTTTAGTGCTGGAGGTCCAGGTGCAGCTGGGAGAATCTATTATGAAGTTGCCAATACGAAAGAAGGACCAAATTCTGTGATGAGGGCCAAGGTTGAGGAATATATTCCTGGTGTTAATTAAGTTGGGGCTAGGTAATTTCCATTGCTTCCTTTCTTTTGAGAATTTCTGCATCTTGAGACTGATATGAATTTTTAGCTTTCAATGCGAAGGAAAACTTTGTTCTACCTAAAGCTTGGTGTACGGCCATTGGGGATGTGGTCCATGAATCGGAACGCGATGTCGGGGGCCACTTCTTTGCTACTGGGCAGCCAGAGCTTTTAGCTCAGATCTGAAGCGAATGTTTGGAAAAGGGGTGGTGCTTTTGGAGGCAAGAGGGCGATAGTTAGTAGGTATTGATGGTAGGATTGAGACCAAAGGCGACCTATAGACGAACGATTTGGCAATATCTCGCGTATGCCTAAACTGGGATGATACTTCTTTGATTTTATGATAGGAAAGCGTGTGCCTCGTTTCTTTGTCGCTCTTTTGACTTCCTAGTGACTTTCTTCCCATCTATTTTTCAAATTGTTCGCTAACTCTAGGCATAGATTATCGTTGTAAATTAGCCAAGCCTCAGGTAATTTCTATCGAATGTCCTTGTTATAACACAGTTTTTTCCTATTGGAGGTTATTAATCTCTTCCTCGGAGATTGAGATTAAGCACACCACCATGCTATAAAATCGCCATTTCATTGGTAATTTTTCAAGCAAGCTCACGTAAGCTCCCACAGTTGATGGTGACCCCGCACTTACCAATTTCGTCTACATAGTCGTTGACCTCTCTCCAAAGCCCTCGATGCCTTCCACCATTATACAAAATCATTTCTAACCAACATCAGGCTACATTCATTTCACCATGATCGACTTTTCCCTCTCCCCAGAGCAGAATGCCCTCCGAAAATCAGCGCAAGAATTCGCAACCACAGTCCTAAGCACTGCATCCACCCTGCAAGCCCCTCACCAAACCCCATTCGGCAAATTCCAATCAACAAAATCAATCTACGAGACCGCTACAACAGCAGGATTGATCAAAGCCCAGGTTCCAAGTGCCTTGGGTGGAATTGGTGGCCCCTTGATTGAAGCAGCAATTTGTGCTGAGGAATTCTATGCTGTGGAAGCAAGTGCTTCTCTGACAATTCTCGCTACTGGACTTGGTTTGCTACCACTTATTATTGGGGGGAATGAGGAGCAACATAAGAGGTTTTTTGAACCTTTTTTGAGGGGGACGGGATCGCCGCTTGCTAGTTTGGTTCATTCTGAACCAGGAGGGGTTGCAAATTTTGTTGAGGAAGATGGGCTGGGGTTGCAAACGACAGTGCGACAAGAGGGCGATGAATGGGTTATCAATGGAGAGAAAGTATGTTGAAAGGATTTCATTTGTACAGTCATTCCTTTTGGTTATCGTTGCTCTCGTAACTCTCAAGTGTTTGGAGAAATCCAGAAATTGAGTATCCAATTCTCCTTAAATAGCAAATTCAATCATCTTTCCCCTTGATCCTCTTTCCAAAGCTTTTATTCCAAATAGCTAACTCGCTCAAACAGATATGGGCAACAAACTGCGCCGGCTGGGACGAACGAGGGGCAGACCTCCAGTGTGTAACTTGTCGGCTTGAAGGAGGCTCACCTAGTCAGGTCGCCATCCTTCTCGTCACTCGAGAAGTTATTGCCAAAGATCCAATCACATACAAAGTGCTCAAACACCCAGAAACCGTCGGTCACAACGCTACCTCTGGACCCCATGTGAAGTTCACCAATCTCCGAGTACCTGCCTCCAATTTACTCGCTGCACCAGGTCAAGGTGCTGCTGTGATTGAAAAGGCATTCACCTTATCCGCGGCATTGGTTGGAGCTATCTCGGTGGGTGTTATGAGAAGAACTTTTGGTCTCGCCCTCGAATTTGCAAAGAAGGACACAAGGAATGGCAAAGTACCAGTTATTGAACGGCAGAGTGTTGCTGATCTTCTTATCGATATTAAGATGAGATGTGAAGCCAGTCGAGCATTGACTTGGAAAGCTTGCGTGGGGTTGGAGAAAAACGAGAACGCGGCCGAGCTCGCTTATGAGACAAAGATCTTTTGTTCGGATGGTGCTGTGAAGTGTGTTGTTGATGCTATGAATTTGGTGGGGATGTAAGTTTTGACTTCTTTTCTTCTTGATAATACAGGGTGGAATATCGGGCTGACTGCGGGTATAGATCATCTTATGATGCTGGCTTGCCGTGGGGAGAGTTACTAAATACGGCTATATGTCTCCCTCTTTTCGATGGTGGTAATGTAGGAGTTCGGAGGCGACAGGTGGAACGTATTTTCAACTCTCCGGGTTATGAACCTTGGGCTGCTACATTTGGCCCAAGTAAGAGTGAGTAAGATCTTACCGAGGGGTTTTTAATCTGGAAGTACTGTGAGAATAGTTTGCAGATCCAGGTTCTTTTCAAGTTAGCGAAAAGTTATGCCAACCTAAATCTAGCAATGAATAGTACCATGAGCTCTAAAACCTTTTCGAATGAAAACCATGTCTCTCTATATTTGGCGACAAGTACTTTATTGTAGACTTTTTAATTAAGTGTTAATAATGAGACCCTAGTATGTTGATAGGATGTATTCTATATTTTTCGGAACCGGTGTCTGTCCGACTAAAAATTGCAGGCTGTTTATTAAGGTAACATATGCCATTCTTATTTATTTGCTATCTCGACCAAGAACGGTCAACTTCCAAGGCGACCGCTTCACAACGCTGCTCTTCCGTGCATCGCTTCACATTTTATGCATTTTCATCTTTTCTAGGTGTTTGAGAGGAAAATACTATCCACATCCGGTTATCTCAGATATAAGATACAGGCTAAATATCATGCCCAAATCAGCGTTATGTGTAACTTGTAAAAAAAGAAAGGCCGAGACAGAGAGCATTGAGTGCAGAACCTGCAAAGGTGATTATCCACATCAGTTCATCTCACATATACGATAAAGGCTAAAGATCATGCTTGTAATAGAATTATGTGTAACTTGTAAATTGCACAAGGCTAAGGCGGACAGCACTCAGTGTAGCATCTGCCAAGGTGCATCTTTTGAGTAAGCCAGACACTTTACTTTCTACAACTTTGACAGCTCTAACTTAAGACGGCTGTGCTACAGAGACAGCGAAGGACAAAATCAGGTCAAATGATACAAACCGCCTCTTCCGCTACACCCTCAATACTACGACCTCTCTTTTCAAATTCGACTGCGAGCCATTCAAAAGGCTTTACAAGCTGTGGCTCAATTGGATTGCGGCTTTCCAAGCCGCTATTGGAGTAGATCTTGCCCGTTCCGATTCCAATTCTTTCATAACTGGTGCTACTGGTGCGAGATTTCCCAAGGACTAGAAAGTTTTGGTACAGATGATTCTGAGAATGGATGGAGAATACAGTCAGGAGCTTGACCAAGCCCTCTACTCTGTCTCCCGTGCGCTCTGGTGGTCTAACGCGTGAAATATTATCTGATTCTGTTTGATCTTCTCCAGCGTGGAAAGATATCAGTGGCGTATCAATCGCAAATTCACATGTAGTTCGTTTATTAGTACTGGGCGGGTATACCGCGTCTCCAATACAAATTTCGTACGCCTGAGGATCCGTCGGGCTAGTGCTTCGTAACCGAGCATCCAAAGTGTAGCGACGAAGTGTCAGCGAGCCGCCTATAACCCTGCTGTATATATTGCCGTTGGTCGTAGCAGAGTGTACGACGAGGAGCTTCGAGTGATATATTCGAACACCCTTGTAATCATGTCGCGCAAACCGGAAATTTACTGGACCAGGTAAGGAAGCTCACGAGAAACTAGGCGCCAGATAAGTCGATGGATATTGGAGATACTCAGAGCCATTCTGCCAGACGAGGTCTGACAGTAAGCTTTCCTTCCAATGCCCAGCAACGTATGTAAACCCGGTCAGGGCATGGAACTTGCTTGCCAGACCGCTCAGCGCGGGAAGCTTATCCTCGATTATCGTCAAATTGCGGAAAGTGTACTCTTCAACAATCTGAGTCCCGCCGATGGAGTCATTGCTGTCCTTGTCGCTCTTAAAAATTGCCACAGAAGGATGGAAGAGTGGCGGCGATGAGTTTGGCATTCGATGGCATTCACACACTGTTGTTTTTCGGCATCTCCACTGTAGTTCTGCTTCGGTAAATGATATAATTCTTGTCGAAAGCTCTCTCTCTTGAAGTGCCCAAGCGCGCAAATCCAATGGATCGGTTTGCGAAGACATAGAGTTCGTCGCGTGGACCCCAAAAGGAATCTTCGTCTTGCATTAAACACGGGAGCCAAATATTGCCTAGTGTTCAGTCTTATTTGTTGATACGTTGATGAGCGTGTAGTAAATAATGAGATGCGTGGGTTAGGAGACGAGGAAGCTGCGATAGTTATAGCAGCATTCTCAAAGATGTCTGCCATTTTGGCCGCTTCATTTTCCCAGTCGCTCTTACTATCTTGTATGATGCACAAAGTATCGATCCAAAGATAGTTGACGTGTAATCTCTGAGATATTCCTGCCGCGTCTTGGAAGACTATTGGCAGCGAGTCTCGATCAATCCCGACTTTCAACTTCTCATAATTCTGTGATGTTGCTACTCGATAGCCTCGAACCCCCCAGGAGTAAGATAGAGCCGCATAAGTGCCTGTCTGGCCACACTCTGATTCCACCAAGCGAAATTGAGAACGGGAGATATCGATGATACGTTTTGGAAGTAGACTGGACACTTGACGGCAATCTTCGTGCACCTTCTGGCAAGTATTATAGTTATCTTCGAGAAAATGCTGAGACTCTCTCGAATATGGCTTTGTCGGGACATTGCTGCCTAATTTCGGGTGCTGGGAATCTGTCTGTTCTGCACCAACGAAATATTTTAGCTGCTCGTTCTTTAGCCAAAGACGCTGCCCGGAATGCTTACTGTCGGATGCATAGATTTGCACGCCGTCGTATTGCCCTCTTACTGGCAACGAGCATAACTCGGTAGATGCTTGTGAATATAACTGTATCGCCAGCCGCGAATTCGTACCACCAGCTCTCAATAGAGCCGAACCCTCTAAAGCGAGGCTACAGAAGGAGCACCCGCTTTCTACAGATTTCTTGAAATCTTCAAAGGGCCGATCTAGCAGGATATTGTCGCCATGTTCTCGCTTAGAACAATAACCAAGACAGTCGCATGTAGGACAACACATACTTGTAAATATCCGTAAATGATTTACAGTAGGTCGCAATTTTCATGTTGTTTCTGTTTGCTTTTCGATGAGACGCAAACAGGTAAGCAATGTAGTGGACCTGGAGCCCAGCCTTTAAGAAGAGGCTGTAGGGCCTCGCTCAGCACAGCCCTTCAGCTGAGGCTGTGGGTGTTTGCCTCTAAGCCACCACAATCGAGATACTTGTACAACCGGAAATACAGAGTTTGAATCTGAGTCATTTTTTGTAGCACAATTAGCTTCAACATCGAAGAGAAGCCAGTTCCTCAGATATTACGAAAAGTAACAGGTAAAAGCGCCTAAATTTGATAGGTCCTCCAAATGGGAATTTTAAATAATTCAACAACAAACGAAGTATCACGAAGACTAAGAAGACATCCGCCAACCAAACAAAGGACTGAGAGTAACTTTCGAAATACGGTCTTATCACCACATACCACAATAACCCACGCATAAAAAGAAAACGAAACATGACAAGAAAAGATATCGGCAACTTTTCTTCCACTGACAGGGCCCAAAAGGCGATAGAAATATTTTCCTTTTGGGACTCTTGGACGAGTAATTTAGCAGACCGTAAGATGGAACTGCTGCCGATGTGATCTCGTTCTTCAGTCGTGACCGAGTTAGGTGGCTTGGAATATGAACGAAGTAGATCTTCTAAGGTTCCTTGCAACTTGTAAGCAGCCTTAGAGTAACGAGGACGCCAGCGCCGAGATGACTCCATGTTCGACTCAGATAGATCCAGAAGCCAGAAGTCAGAAGTACGACAAAGCAAGAGCAAGAGCAAGAACACCACACCCTGCCCAGATGGCTCCATCCAGTTCGCTTTCCAATCAACGAAACATACACGCAAGGCAGGAAGCTTCCTGGTCAGTCTGAATGGAATCTTGTTTTGCTCCTTGAGAATGCCTTGAACAATTGCATAATATAACTCTGAGTCGTTCTGCATCTGCGACAAGTCGATTTCCGTAGAACTTGCGGAATATAAAGTTTTGAAACGTACTAGTATTATTTGTTTTTGTTTGTATTGTTCAAACACGCGTTCGACGTTGGAATATGCCTGGAGGCATGTTCTAACACATGGTCGAGAATCAGGCCGTGCTCCAAGCATATCATTAAGTTGAGGTCCCCAGCATCGAAGGAAGTGATCCACGCTTATATCTTTGGAGGGCTCTTTCTTGATTAGGTCGCCCAAGCAGATCTGTACCCGGTACAAATTGACCGCAAATCCACCTTTACCAGAGCTTGCACTTTTATCAACTTTGGATAATCCTTTCTCGCCGGAATGAAGAATCCCTTCGATGTATTTGAAGCAACACCCGAGTGAAAAGATATCCGGCTTTAGTGTACCCTTGAGTCCATCTCGAAACTGCTCGGGGGCTTGGTAAAAGGCTGACCCTTTGTTGGACGTAAGTGCGCCGGGATTGTGATCTTTGCTTTCGCCAAAATCCGCAATAATTGGTCGTATTCGTGGATGTGAGCGATCTGTAGTCTCGTCGAGGAAGAGTATATTTTCAGGTCTCAAGTCCTTATGTCGGAGATTTTGATCCAGATGAGGTTAATTGGTCTGAGTTCTCTTGAGGTGTTCTGGTCAGGTCTGGGAGAGCAGTGAAAGCGCATCTTGAAGAGAAATCCGTGGAAGAAGCTCTGTAGTAGCAAGCTGTGAAAGCTGGGTCAGAAGTCGTTGTTCTGTCTGATCACTTGTAGCGTTGGCCATTACTGAAACTATTTTCCCCAGTGCCCAAATGTCGTTTTGTATACGAGACTGTAGATCTTCAGATAGTGGTTCTGATAATGTCCTCATCTCCGGTGAAAGCCAATCTCGACTGGTACCTCCAACGCCGCTGACATCGATGAGAACGGCTTCCATAGCTATGGTGCTGAGTACAATGTTTGTAGGTTTCAAATCCATATGTGTTATACCGAAATCATGAAGCCGGCTGAGTGCACTAGTGATCTGAATAGCCCATTGGAGCCAGGGCAAGTCCTTCTTGGGCGACTGCAAAAAGCTTTTCAGCGTACCGTTCGAGTGATATACAAGTAGAATCCCACGTATAACAGTCTGACCATCACTGCTGTTGATGCCCATGGTTTGATACGGATTTCTGGATACAACAGCAGCAACGAGCTGCACAACACCATCAACGCCACGCAACAATATCAAATTGCGTAGTTCTTGTTCCAGCGTCTCGCTATCTCTCGGCTCATACAGTGGCCGATCCACTTCCTTGTATACATATGTAATCTCATCTCCAATGATATGTGCCTTGTGTACGCCCATACCAAGCTCTTCTGTCTTGGTGATTTCCGATACCTCTTTCGTGGGAACAAAACCGACGCTAGCATCGTATGTTGGATATCGTACACGGGTCGGGTCTTCTCGTACACGTACGCAAAGCTGATCGATAATGGGAGAGTACTCGGATTCGATATCTAGTCTCTTCTTGAAATCCAGCCTCTGTGACTGTGAAACGTTCGATGTCGGATCTTGCTGGCACTCGATGATGAGCGCGGTAACTGTATCATCTAAGAGCCTGATTACGTCGAAGTCGATACAGAGGCAAAGGTTCATGAGTTGTTCCCTCCGGACCTGTTTAGCCGCAAAGGTGCTCGTCTGAGCCGATTGAAGTGTGCCTCGAAACGTAACCTTGACATGCCATGTAAGGTGCAAAGAATGGCATACGAGTCTAAGGGAGCGGCATCTCGGCTCCATGCCTTTCTCCCATATTTCATCCTCTTCGTAAGACCTGGGAATAAAGTCGATATACTGTCCGTGAGATCGATGTAATCCGGATACCATGCGCCAGATGAGACTCCGCCAGATAAAAGCCAGAGCCGTGCGTGGTACACGCAGCATCATCGAGTATGCCTGCGAGCAGCTTCGATAGAAGCGTGAGATCGTCCTCGTCATCATCTTCTTGTTGTAGTTGTGAATCGCATTGCAAAGTGATTAATACTATTTATAGATAGTATAGTATATAGAAGAGAAGGAGTCTATGTATTCGTTGTATACAGTTGTTACGTAGCCGAGTTTTAGTGTTCGTGGCCGAGTTTCGGTGTTCGTCACATGACCCGTTTTTTTAACTTTTAACTTTTAAGTAGTAGCCTGAACACCGGACAGTATAATATAGAAGTATAATATAGATATAGATAGGCTTTTAGTATTTTGTTTGCTATCTATAACCACTTGCTGAAAAGCACCCACTGTATGAAAGTTTTTCGAGGTAGCAACGCCAATACCAGCATAAGCTCGTCCTTCTGCCGGATGATAGCTGAAGTAGACCCTCCCAAAAATGTTCTCCAATCATTCGAGTATAGTGTCTGCGAGAAATTTTGAGTGCTACTGACAAAAGCCACTGAGTTTCTGAACTAGGATGGGTTGTGATTTCCCCAAACAATAATGAAAATACACCGGGATAAAAAACAGGTCAGGCGAAATGGAGAATCAATATCAAGACTCTTTTTAATGGGGTGTTTAAAAAGAGTCGTAAAGAATAAAACTTCGAGCAAAATATAGTATTTTAGGAGCAGTAAAACGATTAAAATAACATGAGAATTGTCGCCCACAATTCCCTTGTATGTATATGAGAACTCCGATCACTTTCCGGGCCTTTGAACAGTAGCAAAAGAAGAAACTTGGTTGAGAGGGTCTTCGAACTTACAGTATGGTCTTTAGCATTCACCGCCAATACTTGAAAGTATCGTATGGGTGACAGATTAGCAACAGAAATAAACCTTCGACCCAATTTATTGTCGTTGTGGTATAGGACGCGCTGAGACAGTAAGACAAATGGGATTCGATTTCATGGTGAGATCGAGGGTCAGACCTCAAGAGGGTTCTACATAATAGCAGTCAAAATGAAAGTCAATTCGGATTGTGCTGAGCAACTCATCCCATAATTTGACAGTATAAATATTTTCGACAGTAGCAACTAGTAGTTTGAGACTACTTCTAGACTCTAGGACGGGAATTAAACAAGAATTTACAGGAAACGCATTGTTGAACCAACAAACGACTTGCATGCTAACGTTCAGGATTTCTTGAGCTAGGTCAACGACTCGACACTAGCAGTAGAGCCATTTCATCAATTTGTAACAGCTTGCCACACTTAACTGTGAGCAAGCTTGAAGGTTTTAAACTTAAAAGACTCAATAGCCACGCAAGGAATGTAGAAGGTTTTGGCAAATTGACAGCCAAAACATACCAAAACAATCCATTATATTGCAGGAAGCGAATGGGTTTCTACGCCCTGTTCTAGGGCTCTTCTCACCAAAATTCGAGAATGCTACTGCTACTTCACACAGCGAACTATCCAAGCTATGAAATCGCTGCCCGATCCCCTAACCTCCACCCCTCCCTGAACAGAATCCTGTCTACATGGCCCATCTAATTTTGTAAAGCAAAAAACTTTAGCATGTGAAACCCCTAACACCTATCGCATTCCAAAGACAACCTTATCACATCGCATGTGCAAAAACAACGAGAAGTTCCCGGAATCCATCTCGCCATCCCAAGGACCGAAAGAAGAGGCACCCGGATTCGAACCGTACATAGCCGCGGTAGAAAACTCGAGATAACTAAGTTTGCGATAACGGAAACAGTAAGCCAATAACGCAAGAAGATTGGCAATGTACTTCTCGATCACTTCCCAAAAGAAAGCAATAAATACTCGAAGGTGACCTTTGTAATACCCATCCACTGGTTGGGTACAAGGTGTCAAGTACTCGTACCCTCGAGGTACCCAAGTACCAAGCCGTCAGAGTATGTCTTACATACTTACATACCTAACTCACTTGGCAAGTTTGACCCATCGAGAGAAACCCTGACGTCACCAACTTGAGACTCGCACCTGAACACAGCAAAACACCAGAGCACTGAAAGCCCGCTTTTCATTCACAAGAACCAAACTCTTGGTCAAGTATCAAGTCCCGTCTTTCCGGCTCTCAATCCCGCGGTTTCAGGTGCCAGACCAGCTTATCGCATCGAATCCACTCTTATCGTGAAGCTTACCCCGCATTCCATTCAAATGTGGGTCCCTAGCCAACCCAAAAGTTTAACTTTACTGCCTGCCATATTTATGAAGTGAATAAATACAAGGCAGACAAACCCAAGCAACATGCTAACTCAACAAGAACTACAGAAATACAAACATAAGCACAATGGCTGCTGACTACGAACCAAATAAGAGAGAGAAGAGCAAACGGAATTCCGTGCTTAGATATAAAAGGTATAGAAAGAGCTGAAGCAAGGTAAGAAAGGAGAATCCAAGTCGGTCAAAAATCAATCAGCGAGTATTATATAAGATCTCAATCCAGACCAAGCCTCCTCACAATTCAAGGTACCTTGATTACCACCCAAATCCAACAATGCGGACTTCGGGAATACTCGTGTGCTGTCCTGCCTTCCTCGGGGTACGGGAAACCACCATGATGGGTGGTAAAAGAATCTCCCCCCAAATCACGGTATTATTTTTGGGTGGGTGTACTCGTACACTGTAGTAGAGTAAAACCCATCGGGGTTCCCTCATAAAGGAGAACGAAGAACAATGTCATAGTTCCCTCCCTTCTTTCCTTTCCCTCTTCTTTTGAATAATTCCTTTGATGCGAAAAAAACGTGCGAACTCTCCCCTCAATACGTAACGACGCTATTTCCAGGTATTGCCTTCCATTTGTCCTCGTTCACTCCAGTACCAATCCCGGGATCGCTTCCTCCCGTAACCAGTGAATCGTTCAGCAAGCAACTTCTGACGCAAGTACAAGTTCCACCACATTCACCAAAGGCAAGCCTGCCCTCGTGCCTTTAACCCCGCATTTGAACCAAACAGAGTTCTATCATCCCAACGACTTAAACCCAAAGGGCCAACGGGAAGAAGGAGCAGTGCACCATCAAAAACCAGCCACCTGCACAAAAGTAATTTAAATCACTTCCATCCATCTTCTTCAACAATTCTCTCTCGACAACAACAGATTCTTCATCCCCTTCGCATCTATTTGGTCAGCGTTGTCGTCGCTCCTTTGTTTACCACCCTTGACACTTCCCATTCACCTCATTCGATAGGGCTGGTCTGCATGCAACTCGACAATTAAAGCTCCCTGTACCGCCATTTCACCCATACAGCCCCGCTCGCGTCTCAACACCACGACCTCGCATCTCCACTTTCGCAGATCAATGATAACGACAAGAGATCACCACCTCAAAAACAGTGATTTCTGACAGCGTTCAGGAGTTACTCCCAGCGGAAAATTTACAAGTAAGCCCCATGACTCTGCTCGCACAAATTATTCCTTTTCTTATGTCGAGTCCCATGGTCGCAAAGTGTCAGAGGCCTTGGCGACGTTGTCACGAATTATCCCCGGCTCCTTGGTAGAACAAAGGTTCTGGCTGGCGGCGAGTTCGCGAGTTCCCCCGGTGCAAGTGGGCCAACTTGGCATGTGCCATCGAAGTTCGAGATTCCAACCGCTTTGTTCTTGTCCCAATCCAAGATAAGAACAAGCCGCCAATAAATCCCGTCGAACATGTCGAACCTCACCAAGAAATTTGTTGATGGTGGTGCAAGCTCCGTCAACAAAACTCATCCCGTACCCAGAACTCGAGATGTTTTTCCACTTCAATTCTACTTTCCACCAGAATAAAAAAAGCTGACATTTGTATTTTCCTGGCTTTTAGCCGTCAAGCTGCTCGACTTGACGATCGTTTACCACTCTATCTCCTCCGCTTCGATGTCGACCTCAAACTCCATTAAGCAAGCTGCTGAGGCTGCGCGCAACAAGACTTCTGAAGCAATTGAAGCCACCCGGTCCTTCGCAGATTCTGCCGAAGCAATGGCTGTCCGAAACGATTTCCTTCATTCGCCCTTCATGCGAGGGGCTCTACCATTCATCAACGGAGGTGCAGCTGGCATGGTAGCAACAGGTATCATCCAACCAATTGACATGATTAAAGTCCGTCTGCAACTGGCTGGCGAGGGAGTACGAACAGGACCTAAGCCAACGCCTTTGTCTGTCACCAGGGAGATTATAAAAGCCGGAAAGGTGATGGATTTGTACACAGGTATTTCCGCCGGACTTTTAAGACAAGGAGTTTATACGACCGCACGTATGGGCTTCTTCGAGACATTTTTGAAATCCTTTGCGGAACGAGCAAAAGCCAATGGCAAGGAAATTGGCTTCAAAGAGCGAGGAACTTCGGGAGTGGCAGCAGGCGCACTTGCGTCATTTCTGGGAAATCCGGCAGATCTGGCACTCATTCGGATGCAATCTGATGGACTGAAACCAGCCGCCGAACGAAAGAATTACACCTCCGTTATTCAAGCTTTGAAAGGCATTGCCAAATCGGAGGGAGTCTTGGGTTTGTGGGCCGGCTGTACGCCAACTGTTGCTCGAGCCATGGCCTTGAACTTTGGACAATTGGCATTCTTTTCAGAAGCAAAGGATAGATTGAAGGACACCAATATGAGTCCCACAGGAAAGACAATGGCCGCGAGTGCTGTGGCAGGTTTCTTCGCCAGCTTCTTCAGTCTACCATTCGACTTTGTCAAGACTAGGTTGCAAAAGCAACAGCGTGCGGCGGATGGCACACTTCCATATAAGAATATGGCAGACTGCTTCAGAAAGGTTGCCAAAGAGGAAGGACTCCTGAGATTCTACAGAGGGTTCAGCACGTACTACGTGAGAATTGCACCCCATGCGTAAGTCCACACTTCCTAAAAGCCACCAAGGAATATGATGCTAACTTTCTGATATAGCATGATTACATTGATTGTGGCAGACTACCTTAAATTGATCACATTGTGAATCAATCTTCAGCGCCGATAGAGAAGGGCCATACAAAATACGGACGCAACGGACAAAGGGCAATCGGATAATTGAGATGGAGTATATATGCATGGCGTAGGAGGATTTGGGTAAATGACGGTTTCTCTGGGACGGTTTTGGATTTTAGCGTTTTGGTTGATATGATATGCCGTTGATTCAGTTGTGCTTGCTGGTATGGCCAAGAATACCTCAAAAATACCATTTGTTTTTTCAAAACACTTTATGTTTCTCAGGAATCCAAAACTTGGAGAATATCAACATATTATGTGATTCGTAAAGTAATAGCCGTCCTATTTTGAAAAGAAGGGTACCCCGAAGCGCCGTACTCCAGGTCCAACGAAACCAAATGTCGCGAACTACGCAAGGTTCGTCTTTCCATATGCACCACCCTGTGCCTTTCGCAGCTCTAAAGCTCGTTTATAAGGGGGAGCAGTAGGTGGTTGTATCGGATCCAACGCAATTCGATCCTTTGGCAAATGATATGATGCATCGGCATCGAAAGCAGAAAGATCCCCACAGGCTAGAAATGGAGCAATCCATTTTCCATTCTTCCTTACATCTGATTCGTCTCCTGGAAGTGTAAGCTCAACAATGTCATCTTGTCCATATATGGTAGGGGATGATTGTGCGGCAGACCAAGTTCCAGTAGTAGGATCTTGCATTGTTGCAGCTGCAACAATTGGGGCTTGAGCTGCCTTGACTTTGGCCATCTTGTCCAATTTGTTTCCAACACCCATGGGCTCTTCCATACTTGGCTCAAATCCTTCCGGGGGCTGGAAATTGATGCATACGATGAAGGCTTCCACACTACTAGCTCTGCTAGATCTAGGTTTTGAAACGACAACTCTCTCGAAGAAGATACTCAATTGAGCGTAGAGCAAGTCGACATTTCTTCCTCGGAATATTTTTGCAACAAATTTTCCTCCGGGGCGCAAGACGCAAAGTGCTAGATTCAAGGCAGCGAACAGAAGCTGAGATTGCACATAGATATCTAGATCATGGAGACCAGTAACATCTGGGGCTCCGTCTGAAATTACCAGGTCGACTGGATGTGAGGCATGTTGTGATTTCGTGGAAGGATCGTAATCTGGGTCGAGTGCTCGTAGTAGTAGCGGTACTGTTGCTGGGTGGGTAATGTCGGCCTTCAATGTGATGATGCCTTGTAGAGGACTCATAGGCTGGAGATCAATGGCAACAATCTTGACATCCTTTCGGGGCTTTAGCTCTTCTTTCTTCTCCTCTGCCGCTGCAGTTTCAATTTCTGGTGTCGTATCTGGCGCAAATACCCGTCGCAACATTTGTGATAATTTTGCATCTTTGTCTTCCCACGCACTTCGGCCGAATTTTTCGCCCTTGATCAAAACTCGAGAGAGGACCTGACTCCAGCTTCCGGGGGCTGCGCAGAGATCGACGACACGGGTGACATCTTTGAAGAGGTCGAACTCTGTAAAATCGAGGTCAGCAAGTCTCAATCGAGGCGATTGTTGTTGTGGAATGGTGTTCTTACCTTCGTCCAGCTGTAGAAGTTTAAAAGCGCTTCGTGCTCGCCACCCTTGCTCCTTTGCAAGTCTGTAATAAGCATCGCGCTTATCCTTGGAAGACTTACCCATTGCGAGAGAGATTATGGATCAGAAAATAGCATTGAGGGGTTGTTGAAGTGGGATGAGAGAGTTGCGACGAAAAGACAAATTGCAAGGCTGAAATGTGGGCTCGGCTTCGCTACTGGAGAACCCCCAACACCCCTGTAGCGCGGGGCTGCAACGCTAAGAACTTTCTCTGGAAAAAATATCTGGAGAGCAGCGAACGCAAGAAACTCAACACCAGTTCCATTTGTTTGTTTACGATAACTCACCATGGCTCCAGTGGCTACGAAACGAGCAGCTCCTTATGCGCAAAGAAAGGCAGGTTCTAAAAAGCGACAAAAAATAGAACCACCAACGCCAGCTGCAGCGCCCGCGCAATATAGCGATGTACGAAAGCAACCCGTGGCCATAGATTCTCTGCCATGGAACGAAGTACAGTTGCCAGAGATGTTCGATGATGCTGAGGGATTTTTTGGTCTCGAGGAAGTTGAGGGCGTCGAGGTTGTGCGGGAAGGAGATCATGTCAAGTTTGTTAGTAGAAAGGTGAAAATGTGTTGCATGGTAGTATTGACTTTATCTAGGTTTCTGCCAAACCGGTCACTGTTGAATATGACGACGAGGGATTCGAAGGATTTGGAGACGATCCAGTTGAGCTAGAAGCTGCCGAAAAAGAAACAAAACCTTCTGCCGTGCTCGAAGCTACCAACCCTACGAAAGAAACGAAGGACAAGAAGGAGAAAAAGGCAAAAAAGGACAAGAAGGAAAAGAAGAAGCAGCAGCTAGAGCCGGATCTAGGGGACGATAAGGAGGAGGAAGAGGAGGTGGAGAATGCTGCAATCAATGTATTCGACATCCTTGGAGAAAATGAAGAAGAGGGAATCGATGTCACGGCATGGTCCGAGTTGGAGTTATCAGGAAAAATGCTTTCTGGTCTATCGAAACTCGGATTTCCAAAACCTACTCCTATCCAGTCGGCAGCTATACCGGAAATTTTGGCCGGACATGATGTGGTTGGAAAGGCATCTACAGGATCTGGAAAAACTTTGGCTTTCTCCATACCCATAATTGAGAATTGGCTCGAGGCATACGGAGAACTAGACGAGGATGAGTTAAAAGTAGTCCGCCCTCCCACAGCTTTAATTCTATCACCAACTCGAGAATTGGCACATCAATTGACGGATCATATCATTGCTCTATGCAAGGGACTCGAAACTTCACCATGGGTTGCCACTGTCACTGGTGGTTTATCCGTTCAGAAGCAGCAACGTCAATTGGCGAGAGCTGATATTATAATCGGTACTCCTGGACGTTTATGGGAGGTCATAAGCTCAGACATTGAATTGTCTGCATCAATCAAGCAGATCAAGTTTCTAGTTGTTGATGAAGCCGATCGTTTACTTACAGACGGACATTTCAAGGAGGCCGATCAGATTTTGACAGCCTTAGACAGACAACGAGATGTTGATGAGGAAGATATTATTCCAACTCGACAGACTTTGATCTTTTCTGCTACTTTTCACAAGGGCCTGCAACAAAAACTTGCTGGAAAAGGAAAGCAGGGTCTCATGGGTGACAACGAGTCTCTGGAATATTTACTCAAAAAGGTCAATTTCCGAGAAGATAAGCCTAAGTTCATCGACGTCAATCCCATTTCTCAAATGGCCGAGGGACTTAAAGAGGGACTTGTCGAATGTGGAGGTACTGAAAAGGTATTAATTTCCCCACATCATTCATGATACACTGCTAACAGCCATAGGACTTATACCTCTACTCACTCCTTTTATACCACCCAAATCAACGGACTTTGATATTCACCAACTCCATCCACTCAGTACGACGTCTCACCCCATTACTCCAAAATCTCAACATCCCAGTCTTCGCAATCCACTCCGAGATGATGCAAAAAGCCAGACTCCGCTCAATCGAACGTTTTTCATCTCCCAAATCCCCAGGATCAATAATGATCGCCACCGATATTGCAGCAAGAGGTCTCGATATCGGAGGAGTCAATCTAGTTATCCATTACCATCTTCCAAGAACGGCTGATATGTATGTCCACCGCTCTGGTCGAACAGCCCGTGGTGATGCTTCAGGGTCAAGTGTTCTACTTTGCGCGCCGGAAGAAATTATTGGTATGAGAAGACTTGTTGCAAAGGTACATGCGCAGAATGCTATAGCGGGTGGTGGGAAT
Source organism: Calycina herbarum (assembly GCA_001414485.1). NCBI lineage: Eukaryota > Fungi > Ascomycota > Leotiomycetes > Helotiales > Pezizellaceae > Calycina > Calycina herbarum. Next base: position 37,052 of record LLEY01000187.1, on the reverse strand, counting down.
AAATCAAAGTACTACATGCGTTCACTCGATATCGACCGAAAGGTCGTGGCGAGACTAAAGCCTAGAGTCACGCTTGCAAAGAAGATAGCAGACAGCACATTAGCGAAGGAAAAGAAAGGTCATAACGACGATTGGTTGAGAAAGGCAGCCGAGGAACTAGGGACCGAGTATGATAGCGAGGAATTTGAAAATGCAGGCGGAGAACGCAAAGGGAGGGGAACGGGGAGAAAGAAGAAAGAGAAGGAGGCTAGGGGGTTGAGCAAGAATGAGTTGGGGGCTTTGAGGGCTGAGTTGAAGGGGTTGTTGAGTCAACGGGTTAATGTTGGGACTAGCGAGAGGTATCTTACGAGTGGGACTGTGGATATACATGAGTTGTTGAAGGGGGCGAAGGGAGAGTTTTTGGGGAGGATTGAGGGGATTGGTATGGATGTGTAGGAGCGTAAATAGAGAATGAAAATTGAATAACAAACGTGGAAACTATGATCTAGGGACTATGATACTATTAGGGGATAAAAGATTAGCGAGCCATAGTGACGCGCCTAGAGAGTAAGTTGCTGAGATATCATGACCAGAATTATTTGGATTTCGAATTTTAGTTTTGATTTTTAGATTTTCTTTCAGAATTGAATTCGATTCTTGACTAAGATTACTTTCAAATATTCAACTTTCAAACTTCACGGAGTATTGACCCAAAATTCTGCACTACGTCAAAGTCGCGTTCAAGTCGCGTCGCCCTCTAGCTTCAGGCACCACCCGCGTAGAGTTAACTTTTCAACCTGCAACTTTTCATCCAACAACCAACCAATTCCAAATTTTGCGATTTGCAATTCCGTTTCCTATTTCCGATTTCCGATTTCCAACAACCATGCCACCAAAACGTCGGGTCAGCGCACCCCCAAACCGCATCTACAAATCATCCACGCCACTCCGCCAAGCCAAACTGCCAGCACTCAGGAAACGCGTGGGATATGGAAAGCATGCTGGGAGGATGGTTTCTAAGGTTGATAATACTTTGACGCAAATGGATTTCGTTGTTATGGCACAGAAGGAGTTGAAAGATGATGATGAGGATATGGAAGGGGATTTGGAGGATGAAGAGGAGGGGTATGTGCAAGAGAAGGAGAAGATCCCCCGTGAACTCCCCCGTGCGCGGGAGAGTAAGAGGAGGAAGACTATGGGTGATCTGCCGGAGAGTACGTCGAACAGTTATCATACGCAGACTATTACGCAGTTGGATTGGAGTTTTAGTTCTGCGATGGAGGGGGAGGGGGATGATGAACCGATACAAGAAGATGCGCCGGAAGAAGCAATGGAGGGGGAGGACGAGCCAGCACGGGAAGATGCGCCTGAACAACCACTAGAAGATGCAATGGAAGGAGACGGAAGTGTAGATGATAATCCGACGTCCTCGAGACCCAGAAAGTCGACTAAGAAAGGCAAACTTCCGAAAGTGTCCAGGTTCTACAAGAAGAAATCCCCAGATCCAGCTTTGGAACTTGATACTCAGGGAAGGAATATATACGATGGGCCGTATTCCTCAGATAAAGCAGCCGGAAATTCGAAACCAACGAGAAACTCACGCAAAAGAATCTCAACAATAATTCAGGAGGAAGATACGGAGGATGAAGGAGGTGTAAATATTTCCAATACCATATCTACACCACAGCTCGAGAATTCCGTAAAGAAGTCTGGCCCCCAGAGAAGTTCCCGTAGAAGAGTATCTGCGCCTATTCAAAAGGTTGACCTCGAGGAAGGAACGGAAAATGTGGATGAGCCGACGTTTTCAACCCCAGAGGCCAGCAAAGATAACCAGACTACCAGAGTGCTGAGAAAATCGACAAGAAAGTCAATCACTACCGAGGAAGTAAATACAGAAGTACAAGGTACTCCCAATTCGCCAATCCAAGCCAAAGTCGTCAAGGCCAGTAGAAAGGCGAGACCAGCCAAGAAAGCCAAAAAATCTGTTGCAGTTGCCCCAGAAGAGGATCAAGCCATATTTGATGGCCCATTTTCACCATCACCAGTTAAAATTGCCAATGCATCGAAAAAGAGTTCCGAACCTTTGCATTCACCACAAATTGCTAGCCAAGCTGCTATGCCACCACCTCCAACTCCACATCGACCTATACGTAGGGAGATTCCATCCTCTCAATCCCCAGCTGTCACACCACTATCCGCAATTCGAACACCTTTGAGAGAGCAGGCTATAAATGCTACCCCTATTCCATTCAACGCGATCAGAACACCTCGACTAGATACGTTTGAACCACCCAGGCTGGAGATTCGAGATACATTCGATACTGTCACTGATGACAGTAATCAGAGTGTAGTTCATTCATCTCCAACAAAAAAGTCTAGTCCTACGAAGAATGTCAGGTTTATTATTCCTGGGGAGGAAGAAAATGCTATGGGATTCGAAAACGGTGATGATGTCGAGGAGAGCAATGTTCCAGAGTCTCCGTCTAAGAAAATGGGGTCTAAACCTCCCCGACCCACTCAGACTATTCGTCCAAGTCAAAAAAGTGTTATACAGGACTCTGATGCTGAGGAGAGTAACGTTCCAGACTCTCCGTCAAAGGATACGGGCATTAGCTTACCCCGACCCACTCAGACAGTTCGCCCAAGTCACCGAATTGTAATACAGGACTCCGATGCAGACGATTCGGATGAGGATGAGGATACGATAATTGGGGAAGCAGCGCCTCATGTTGAGGTTGTGGTTGAGGAATCCATGGTCCAGAGTAACCTCAACGTTGATACTGAGGTTGTGATGGAGGATGAAGTCGAGGTTGAGGCTCGTGAAAATCTACCAAATAACTCACAGAAAGAGCAGCATCTTGAAAAAGAAAATTCCCAGCAAGAGCAGGAAACTTGTTATGGTGAAATTGGCCTTGAAACACAATTTGCGGCCAATCACCTCCTTCAGCCGGCTAGAATAAGTCCCGAATTAGGGATTGTGGATGAGCATGATGAGCAGGAAGATCAGGAAGAGGCGGAAGAGGTGGAAGAACATCTCACCTTCAAGGAGAAAACTCAAATGATGGAGAGCCAGCGCCTTACAACTCAACATGTACTCTCAATGGATCCTAGAACAATGGACTCGGATGTTTTCTTCTCTGCTTCTCATCTAGAAGTTGCAGAGATTGTAAACAGGACGAGAGACTATCTATTCCGAGCCTGGGTACTGCCATCAACAGTATCTAGAATATGGATCTATGAAACCAAACCAATATCGACGCTCAGATACATGGCTGTACTTGGACCTACCAAAAAGCCTGGGGAGGAGCTCGTGAGTGAAACCGGGAAGGGAAATGCTACTTTCGACAAAAAGAACAACAAATGGCGTGCCTATGCGATATTTGAACTTTACGAGCTTGCAGATCCACTGTCATTGGCAGAGTTGAAATCCAATGAGTGGCTGGAACGGGCTCCACCGAAGTTTACTAAGGTCCCACCAGCTGTTCTTGATCAATTGATGGCAAATCTCTTACCTCCGTTGTGGGCTGACGCCGAAGATGAAGATTCCGAGGAGGATGAACCCGTGGAGGATGGAGAAGAAGATCTGGACGATAGAGTCCCAGCTTCTCCAGTACCTTCGAGAACCGATACAGATGCAGCCACATCACAATTACTCCACACGATCCGGCAATTTACGCAACCAGTTTTGGTCCGTGGCTCATCCTCTTCATACCCTTCAAGTCCACCTGTAAAAGTCGAATCACAATATACGGGACCTCAGTTTATCGAAAACTCGCAACGCGAAGAAACGCCAATTGAGGAATCGCATGTTGAAGGGCCGGACCTCGATGAGGCTTATATCCAAAACTCACATCCAGACGTAGATCTTGATGCCGAAGAAGAAAGAATCCCATCAAGTCAACAAAGCACACCTCGAAATCGACCCCCAGGTCCATCACAAGCAACAACCGTGGATCTCACACAAACCCAAACAGAAACACCACGACATCGTGCTGACAGCATTATACTCGAATCTCCTATCCGTGCTATGAGATCAAGTTCGCCACTTAGACTCCCTTCCTTGAAGGGGTCGGATACTAGTGTCAATCAACCGCCGGAATCTCTTGTTCCTTATTCTATGGATTCGAGTGAGATAATGACGAAGAGTCAGATGTTGCCGGAGAGCTTGATGGCTGAGAGTATGTGGGAGCAGCCGCCGATGATTATGGATTCTGAGGAGGAGTCCGATGATTGAGCGTCAATCCGAGATGGAATTATGGTTGTATATGGAACTTTATAGATATGATTCTGATGCTTGGGTGTGGAATAATTAAGGGGACCATAGTCCCGATAGGATATTATGATATGGGCATAAAACTGTACGGAAGATTGATAGTCGCTTACGAATTCATAAATCCCGTTGGCAATGCAGCCATTTACAAAGCCTCGTCCACCCGAACCTTCATCCTAAACCAAACGCCTTGGCCCAAAAACTTAATGACTTTCGCCTCATGAAGTCATATCATGTGCTCCTGATACCGCTGCTGTTTCCACCTTCCCAACACTGCTGGTACTTCCCTCGTTCGCCTCCTCAACTTCCCCACCCTCCTCCCTCTTAATCTCCTCCAATTCCCTCTCAAGAGTCTTCGTCAACCTCTCCAACACCCACTCAGCCTCCTCCTTCCCTCCCATCAACGGACTCCTATTCCCCACCCAACTCCACTTAACAGTCTCCCCCTTTTCCGCTGCCTCCCCATCGCCCCCACCACCAATTCCTTCCTCATCCTGTCCATCCCTCGTTTCGGCCCCTCCTTTCTTCTTCTCTTGCTCTTGCTTGGGCTTCCGCACCGGCTTCCGGTGTTTGAAACTATCCCCCTCGTCTTCGCCGACGAGTTTTAGATACCAGGCCCATTCTTCGAAAGTATATTTTCGGGGTGGTGAGCTGTTGAGGTGGGAGAGGACGGAGGAGATCTCTTTGATGAGGAGGAGGTGGTAGTGGTGTTTATTCTTCGGTAATTTATCGTTGTTCTTCCCTTTCTGGTGGGCGGCTGAATGTTCCTTCTCCGCTTTATCACTTTCCACTTTCTGCTCCGCGGACTCCGGATCATTCCTCTTCCTCCCAAAATTGAATTTCAATTTCTTCCCTTCACCTAAAATATCAGGGGGCAGTTCTTCAACATCCTCACCATACTCGCTAAACGACCTGCCTTTCGATATCCGATGCGCTGTTTCTTTGAGCGTCCTGGCGAACCCCTTCTCCCCGGGTAAAACGGTGAAATTTCCCACCCAGAGGGTGACATCTCGAATCGCTTTCACAATCGTATCACCCATATTGCTTATCAAAATCGTAAGCGAGGGAACAGCCAGTAAAGACCAGAAGACGAAGAAGGCTTTTCCACTGTTTGAGGTGGGGTAGAAGTCTCCGTAGCCGATTGTTAGGAGGGAGGTGTAGGCGAAGTAGAGGGAGACGAAGTAGGACCATCCTTGTTCTTCCTCGCAGACTTGGAAGATGGCGGCGCCGACGAACCAGAGTGCCATCCAGGTTGTGAGGGAGATGAAGAGGGAGGTCCAGCGGCGCTTTCGGTGCGCGTCGGATTGGATTTTTCGCATGAGGTGGAATTCTTGGTGGCGGCGTTCGCGTTCGGTTTGGGGGTATTTCGTGACATTCCCCTTCCCCTTCTCATTACTTGTTGAGGATCCTGAGGGCGATTCTTTCTCCTTTACCCTCTCCTCCTCAACAATAGGCTTCAATATCTTGCCCTTGTTTTTGTCTTCCAGTTTTCTCAACAGCCTCCTCCTTTCCTTCTCCACCATCCTCTTCCCCATCCTCTCCTTTCCCCTCTCAAGTACCAAACTCCTAATACTCCCAATCACCAAACCCAAAATGATAATTCCCACAATCGCATAGGGGAATAGTAAACTCCTTCCTAGATGCGTGATTGGACTTAAGTCTCCTATACCTACTGTTAGGAGCGTGAAATCTGCCCAATACACCCCATCGAGGAATGTCCATCCTTCGATGCGAGCGAATACTGCTGCTCCGGAGAGAAGATAGGTTAGGAAGCTTATTGTTTGGAGCATGAGGGTTCGTTGGGACATGGTGAGTTGGAATTCGGACTCGTAGTAGTTTTTGTAGGCGCCCCAGACTGTGATTGACATCAGGGACGCGCATATGAAGTAGAGCCCGGCGGCGAAGAGGGCGTAGTAGTAGGCTTCTGTGGGATTTTAGCATGTGTTTTTCTCATTGGAAAGAGAGCCAAGAGGAGAGCCGTTGGGATGACGAAGCTTTCTCAGGCGCAACCGGGTTGGGAGTTTGACATAGGGGAGGAAGAAAATGCACATACGACTCAAGCCGTGAATTTCTCGGGGTTCGAGAATGAACGGACGACGGGTGGCATAGATACAGAGGGCGATGAGAGCGAACGAGGAAATGTACCTGTATCGATTCAGTGTCTTATAAATTCTTCGGTGTTTGGAGAAACTTACCATCCGATGATAGTGATAGGTTGTGCTACTGAGAATCGTACTTTCCTCGCCATATTCATGAGAAGGAAGAGATTTGATACCAGAGCTATTCCAAGTTGTGCTGCATTAACAGCAATCAGCCTATGTATTCCTTATTAGTGTTATATTCCAATAATCTATATATCGTTTAGTACTTACCATCCAGGGTCTGGTAGATCGATAGCATCTGATAGAGCTTTTTCGGGTAAAAGTTGTACTCTCCAATGTACTGCTAATGCACAGATGGAGAATGCTGAGGCCATGGGTCCGAATGTTCCAGCCATGAGCGGGAAGGCTGTACTTGCGAACCACCATATTCTGTATGTTTGTTAGTTTTTCTCATACCAAGGAGTTCAAAATAGAAAATGGAAGTTAGCGAGTCGATAGTAAACTCTCGTTCTATTACACCGCCATGCCGACCTCGAGCACCAGTGTCTCGGAGAACCAATGAAACGTAGAAACCCCCAATCAAACTTCGCTGTTACATCTCTGTACAAACAAAAATTCTCACTCTCCAAGAAATTTTGGTACAAAGAGAAAAAAAGAATGATACGACTTCTCTAGAATGCCGTTGCACAACCCATAACCGGCCCAGCACCAACAAAACGAAAACGGAAATAATAGCAATAGAAGACGCAGAAAAGAGATGAAACATACGCAGGCTCAAGATAATCGTTTTCCTCCTCTTCATCCGCCTCCTCCTCGGCACGTTCTATATTTTCCACATCCTCCGCGTGGTCGGCAATCGGCTCATCTAGACCTGGGTCGTTCATAACTCCGCTAAGTCGCAGAACTCAAGACGAAGTAGCATGTGGCCAAGAAAAACAAATACTCGCCAAGCGTCAAAACATCTGGAGTTTAATACGGAGGCTACCTTGTCTTATGTTCAAGTTGTTGGTTTGCTGGAAGTGACGTCGTTGGTCACATTCCTTGTATTTTGGGAAGCGAGCGCCACAGTTGGCTTGGAGGTGGTATGTAAAGCGGCGTGTGACCCCGTGCCGCCTTTATTCAAAGTCAGCATTTCTTCACTGGCTAGCACCTTGGGCAGTACTTTAATCTGGGATTTCGTTTCAAGTTAAGGATGAATTCACTCAAAAGAATATTTACCCAATGTCTTGGATCAAACATCCTCAGGGTGGTATAGTTCCGGTCATCGTTCATCAAGCACTTGAATAATTAAATCTCGAATTGTGACCGTGACGTGAATGGGTACTCTTGCTGCAAAATGTTTTTGATTGGTTATACGATGTTTTTTTAGGGGAGGAAAGACCCATGATCAGATGAAATTTCTAGTAAAAGATCACTTAGTAGTTGATGAATTAGCTAGCTATTCTTCAACCGTTACAAATTCTCTAAGATACCCAGCAGCTTGATCTTCCTCCGCCTTTTTCTGTTTCTGGCGCCACCTTTCCGCATACTCAATATACCATAACTCGTGGGCATATTGACTTTCAATCCCTGTCTTTTCTCTGAGTTGTAGTATGGATTCGCGGCAAGTATCGAACATGTTCTCCCGCCTTTGTTTCTTCTCAAAAGACTTGACGAGACATTCCGCCATCTTCACTTCAGGCTTTTCCTTACAAGCCCGACCTAGCTTCCCCAAAAAACACGTAATGTAAACCAAACGCAATCCACTCTTTGCTCTAGAGTTGTGCCGTTCCATGCATTCTCGGATCACTTCGATGGTTTCTTGTAGCTTTCCTTGCTTCAATAAACCATTGACAATACAGACAATGCCCCGGCGTATCTCCGTTCTGAGAATTGAGGTCTCCTCACTAGCATTGTTTCGTGCTTTTTCTAGAGCGCTTCTGCCCAGTGCAACTGCTTCTCCATATTCCCCTTGGTCATATTTCAAGTCTGCCAACGTTGGAATCAAGCAGCATATGGTGACCGAGATCTTCTCTGCAAGCTGTATGGCAATTTTCAAAAGCTCTTCGCTCTGCAAAAGGTTCCCTTTCTTTCTCAGGGGTAAGGATAATCTGAACATCGCCTCCAAAGTTTCCCCATGATTAGGACCAAATGTACCGAGGCACTTCTGTAGGTAATTTCGACATGTCTCCTCTTCGTTTGAAGAATCGCCTATTTTCCTCAAAGCCCGGCTTTTCCAATGCAAAACCCTGACAAGTATTTCGTCGCTGGGTGTCACCAGCTGTGCCAAGTCCCCTTCAATCCTATCAATCATTGCCAAAGCCTTTCGATATTGCGCTCGATTATAAATTGCCTCCACAAGATTCAGCCTGTCGGTCAGTATCGTAATTGCCGTCCGGTACTTCTCAAAATCTTCGTTATCCAGGAGCTGTTCGCACCAGTACTCTGCTATTTCCCAGTATTTTAAAGACCCGACCGAGAAGCATGATGCGACCAAGATACGTATCATTTTCACGATTCTGATATCCGAGGGAGAAAACAGCCGAGTCCGTTGAATGTGACGGAGTTTCGAATCATTTTCTTCTATCTCCGGTAAGGTGGCATTATAGCTCGGTCTCTGGGCTTCAGGTATCGCTATAGATGGGAAAACATAGACTTCACTGTAGGGCGTGGGTGCTTTGCATGCAGCAAGATATGGGAAAGTGAAATCAGCATCGAGATAGTGCTTCCTATTACGCGAGAATAATTCATAGGCGGTATGAGGAACGAAACTCAAAGAAGGGTGCGTAATGGGGGCGTCAAAATCGTCAGGCGATTGTTCATTAGGAAACTTCTCATTCAACTGACGGCCGCTGACGTATTTCGGAAAACCACGGGCGATGGGGACCGGAAGTTCAAGATGCGGCCTTTTCTCTTCTATTTCGAGTTTCAATTGTGAAAATAGTCGGGTGAGTCCCGGAGAACTGTGCAAATCCAAGGAATTCCAAGGGGAATGTGACTGAGAACATTCGTGAGTTCCTAGTGCTGATGTCTCCATTTGTACAACTGATTTATCCGAGGTTCTTGTATATCCCGTTGTAGTGTGTAGTTCGGGTGCTTTGGGTTCCACTGCGATTTCTAGTGTGTCAACTCCGGATGCTGCTTTGTGTCAGAAGGTGGAAAACAACTTCGGATTATACGGAACAATCACATACCGGTAACGGAAGCCCGAGGATCTCGATGGTCATTCCTTCTGATTTCCTCTTGCTTCCAACGGATAAGTTTTGCTTGCGAGATTTTCGATGTTGGAAGAATGGATCCGCTTTTTTGTAAAGCATCATCTGGGTGGTAGAGTATCGCGTTTCTTTGGCTCTGTGGTGTGTTTTTCCAGAAATTCCAAAGTCTTAATCTGTTGGTGAGTTGCTTTGGACTACATTACTGTTAATTTTTTTCGTATATAAGCTACACGGTATGCACCAGAAAAAACCCAGGAGATATCTCGCTTACGTGATCTTGAAGCCATGTTCCTCTCTGAGAATCTTGATAAGGTCCTTTTGCTTTGTGTGCTTCTGGATATAAAGCTCTCGAATGACTGGCCTGAGAGCCTCCCATTCTTCCTTTGAGTGTGCGAATGAAGACGCTGGTGCTGGATTCAACATGGAAGAACCAAATTGGGCTTGCGATATGGAGTACGAAAGCATGCTCTGAGGGAGTATAGGTCTTTGTTGGGAGTTTAAGTTTGAAGATGACAAGGCTGGTGCATCCTTGCTTTTGTCGAGTGTCCATTCCATGACCGAATAAGGCAAGCTGAAAGCCCATCGTGCGGTTTCCGATTTGAAAATAAAATTCGTAATCAGAATCTTTCACTTTACTGGTTATTAATTGTTGTATCTTCAGCAAAAATCAAATTAGCTTCGGGAGACTTCTGTTACCTATATGGAACCTCAACCCTCGTATTGCAGGCGTCCTAAGCGATTGGATCAGATCAAATTTGCCTTGCATATCCCCCACCCAATGGCAGTGCAGAAAGCGGCAAATACCGATATCCATAGTTGAGTCGACCTGTGGTTGGTCACTTAGAAGCCTTCACGTGGTTGGATATTTATCTATTGAATTTCGACGAACAAAGCTAGCAATAGTAGACTTGAAGATACGCCGCCAATTAGTGTCATCATTTAATATTTGAAATTACAATTAAAGTTTGTGTAAGGATATAAGTGACCATCCCTATGATAATTACCTATCAGCACTGCGAGATGAAACTTAGAAAAGAAGTTTTTGTTTAGCGTTTGGGATTTCTTTACTTGGGCTCTTGGCATCCGGGAGAAAAAAAAGGGTATAAGTTCAAATTTTCGAGAAGAATAGTGTGAAATGAGGAGTGACTCCAATACTCCTTGAGCTCACCAAGTTCTGGAAAGACGATAAGTGCAGACGACGAACATCCCAATCAAAAATTCCAGTGTTTTGAAGTTTGGTTGACATGGAAAGAAACATCCATGTGATTCAAAGGGATAAGCCACTGTGAGATATTTCCAGGTGGGATTCCAAAACTTAAGCTGTTTGACCATGAATCTTTGGTAGACCAAATTTTCATGTTTCCTAGGTGCTCACGAAAGTTGAATACACTCTCAGTAAGTAGTGTTCTGAAGTCCGGTGAGTCAAGTAGATTACTTTGAAGTCTGTACAGATCTCCACCTCGGAGGTTGAACCACATGTGTTAAGTATTTCGGTAAGAGAGGCCACTGAGCAGCGGATTTGGAATATTTGAGCTTTCAACCCTTGCATTCTCGCCAAGTTTGTAGGGAGCTTGTTATATAATAACCGGGTGATTTTGTGAACTGTGGCAAATACACCCTTTCCCCCGAGTAAAAGCCAAAGCCTACCCTCGGACCCACTCTTCAAACCTTGTCCCCACAAATAGCTACCACAAAGCCCCAGAATCCAGTGATTTTCTCTATATACTCTAAAACCGTCAAGTTAGCTATCCAATCAACAACAAAGGTCGATTAGTGTAGTCGGTTAGCACATGGGTTTTTGAAGAGAGCCTCTGGTTCTTAGCACAACTACCTGGGACCCGGGTTCGAATCCCGGATGGACCTTCCTATTCTATTCCTTTTGCACCGTCTCCCGCCCGTAGAGAGGTCGTTGTTGAGCTTGTGGTGGTAAAGATATAAATTTTTGAAGCTTGGGTGGTTTTTTGGTTAAGCGAGATTTTCTGAGTGCGCGGGTGTGTGGGGTATTGTGGGTCTTGTTGACTTTTTGCCGCTTTGGGAACTTTGCGGTTGCTTGATTGGGGAGTTTTTGTTGCCTTTTGGAGATGGGAGGGGGGTTTGTGTAATCTAGGGAGTGAGATGCAAGTTTAAGGGGGGAGTGAAGCATCTTGAAGTCAGTTCTTTTATCTTTGGCGCGTCCAAGGCTGAGTGGGAATGCTGAGTTGTGATGGAGATTTTTGGAAGGGTGGATATAATTTCAAGTCCTCAATGCTCGCTTGATTCTTTTGAGAAAGAAGGACAAGGAGACAGAGAGTGGGAAAGAGGAAAAAATTGTTTTTCTTGGAGTGAAGGAGGACCACAGAAAGAAGACTTTCGGAATTGTTTGCTTGCAATTTAATTAATGTGATTGTCGCAGATGTTGCATCGACGTACTCGTATTCCCCGTGTCGACCAAATTTGGTTCAGTTCGTCGAAATATTGGCAGTAAAGCAGGTGCAGTAACTTACGGGATCTGGGTAAATGCCCCCTAAATTTCGAGTGCATTGCATGTTTCCAGTGAGCTGTTATGAAGATGTTACATTGCTATCTTCAGCTGAACAACTCTCCAACCATTTGGATTACATCAAAGCGGCTATTTTTATCAACGAAGATAATGTGACCTACATTGTGATGATTCTGATCCCATGATCTGTCAAAATCGTATTCGTATCCTCAAGCCAGTTGCTCTCCAGGACGAGGTGATGACCAGATTGAGAGGAACAATTCCACTGTGGGGAAGGGGGAACTTATCTCATTATCTGAACGGGTTCCGCGGCTCTGCCACGAATCCTAAGCGCTATCAACGTATTCGTGTTCTTTCTTCCCACGGCTGCCTTCCGAGTCTCGAGTCGGCAATTAAAACCCCAAATCCTTCCGCAATTCCCATGTCAATCCCACTCCCCCAAGAAAATACATTTCATGATTCCGAAATTCCAAGTCCCAAGTTGCCAGGTGTTCCCCCTGCAAAATATAACCAAGAATCCGATACCCCAAAGTTCGGTAAATAAAACGGTTCATCCACACCGAGATCTCTAATTGGCACTTGCGTAGGTCTCTAAAAATACGTTTCGAAATGCTAGACTGTTCCAGCCTGAAATCTACGATCAGCATCCCGGAGGGTAAAACAAAAAGTTAGCTCCGGTGCGATGCTTCACCGAAGTGACGTTCCTCCGCTGCCATTAGCCAAGGGCCAAGGCTCATGCAGCGCTCGACACCACCACCATAACGGCGGAAAGACGTACGGGATATGCTTGTACATGGTGCAGCAGGTAATGTACTTCGTATGTGGTTATCCGATACCAATGTGTCGGGAACTTATAGGCTGCGAGAAGTTCGGATTCTTTGCGGAGGAATCTTCTTATTTCTCGGATACTTCGTATATAAAAGGCATTGCGGATGGTTGGTTACTTCGTACGTGTTTTGATGTCATGTTCGTGGTGTTGTCTGGTGTCATTCGGTGTGACAGACGTGTTAGTCAAGACGTCAGCACTTTATTGCTCACAACCTTTAACAGGCAACTGGGTTGACCTTTTCTCCAGCCGCGATAATAAAAAATGCATGCAGCTTTGAAGGTTTCGATGATGTGTTTCTCCTCACTTCGACTCATATATCGTCTAGATTCTATCACTTTACTACTAGCACCTCTGGCGATGAACTTGGCGACAAATATCAACCTGAAATTGGACGAATAGGAAGTTCCGAGCAGTCTGTACTTTGTATAACGTAGTTCTCTGTTCCTCGTCGGAAGATGTTTCTCAAACAAATCTCGACTAAACCTGAGCGTGGGAACTAAACAAATTTAAGAAACTTTTCACGTGAGGAGTAGTCAGCTTCCTCCACGTGGATTTTAACAAGGGGGTGGAGACAAAAAGAAAACGGAAGTGATTCTATGCGATTTGACCAATGAGAAGCTCTTCTATCCGGGTCTTATTGACATGATGGCTGCAATGCAGCGGGGCTAAATAGAACCCTGAGCGGCGGGTCTGAGTGAAGAAGTGTGGAAGCGAGGGGGAGTTTCGGCTGGAGTTGGCTGGAGTGAAGCTGTCAAAGGGATGGATGGTGGGGAGTCACGTCGGCAGCCGGATCTTCCACCATCCGAAGACTTTCTGTGCTGACGCTGCACGCACATCGTTGCACAATCCCCTACAACTACACATTTCACAATTCCTGGTTACCCGGGGCCACACGCTGAAGCCTGAAGCACCCCACGGCTTCGGTTCGTCAGTGGTCCCCTGGGCACACGTTGGGGGGTACGTCGGGGTGCTTGCCCAGCGGACGCTTGACTTGATCGGGTAGGATACGGAGAATCGTATTCGGGAGGGTAATTTGGCTCTCGAGGTGAATTAGCCAATCAGTAGCCTCCATTATTCGTCCGTCGGCCGGTGGAAGAGTCTTCTCGCAAGTGGTCTGGGAGAGCTAGTCACAGACTAATCTCAGACTAACGTAAGGCTGTCGATTCGTGCGCGCGGCCTCGGACGGGCCTTCTAGACAAAATAATTCAGTTCTGATCTTGTCTGGTACTTGTCTGGTACTTGTCTGGTAAAGCTGGGCATCCATCTCTGGAGATTATTGCGGAGCTGCTCTCATCCCATGGCTATTGATAAGAACACCACCGCCGCCGCTCACAGCTCTTGATCTCTCTTTGCTGTATTCCTGTCCTAACCAAGCTATTCTTGCTTCGGAGCTGCCTATTCGCCATTGCTGCTCGGACGATTGCAAGATGGCTAACATGACCTTTCCCCAAGGCCACGACCTGGCCCTGACGATAGAGGAGGAGTACCGCGACGAGAAGGGACGAGAACGAGGAGATACCTCGGCCGGAGAGACATTGGGCGATTCTTCTGAGGATGGAGAAAAAGTAGTACACGATTTGGCGCGGGCTTTCACACAACACTCGATCAAGAACCAAGGTGGAGACCACGTCAATCCATTCGACGGCTCCGACAACCCCCTCCTCGACCCCTCCTCGGGCAAATTCAGTTACAAAGTATGGACGAAGAACTTGTTAGGCGTTCAGAGTCGGGACCCCGAACGATACCCCTCCAGAGTCGCAGGAGTCGCATACAAGAATCTGAGCGCCCACGGTTTTGGAGAAGCCACCGATTATCAAAAGACTTTTGGTAATTATCCTTTAGAGGGAGCAAGCATCTTCAAAAAGTTGATTGGCCGCGGACAAAAGAAGAAGATCCAAATTCTGCGCAACTTTGATGGTCTGGTTCGAAGCGGGGAAATGTTGGTTGTGTTGGGTAGACCGGGAAGGTATGTTATTGGATACTGAGATTTTTGGAGAGCAAGCAGTTGACTCGTTGATAGCGGATGTTCCACCTTACTCAAGACCATCTCGGGCGAGATTGACGGTTTCTTTATTGATTCCCAAAGCACCATCAACTACCAGGGTATTCAAATGGAGAAGATGCACACAGACTTCCGAGGAGAATGCATCTACCAAGCAGAGGTTGATGTCCATTTCCCCCAATTGACTGTCGGACAGACGCTTCTGTTTGCTGCACATGCAAGAGGTGAGTTGGACTTTTGTCTTGGGATTTTGGTCTAGGCTAATGATGTTAGCTCCTCGAAACCGAGTACCTGGTGTCAGCAGACAACAATATGCTGAGCATATGAGGGATGTTCTCATGGCCGTCTTCGGACTCAGTCACACCATCAACACAAAAGTCGGAAACGATTTCATTCGTGGTGTCTCTGGTGGAGAGCGAAAACGTGTCAGTATTGCAGAGGCAGCTCTTGGGCAATCCCCCCTACAAGCATGGGACAACTCGACTCGAGGACTCGACAGTGCCACTGCGCTGGAGTTCGTCAAGACCCTGCGCCTCTCGACTGAAATGACAGGGTCCGCTGCTGTGGTAGCCATTTATCAAGCTTCGCAACCCATCTATGATGTCTTTGACAAAGTAGCAGTGCTTTACGAGGGAAGGCAGATTTATTTCGGAAACATTCATGCAGCAAAGGAATTCTTCATTAATATGGGTTTTGACTGCCCTCTACGACAAACCACTGCCGATTTCCTTACCTCACTCACCAGTCCTGCAGAGCGCATTGTGCGACCAGGGTTCGAGGGCAGGACACCATATACACCGGACGAGTTTGCCGCCATGTGGCACAAGAGCGAGGATAGAGCTCAGCTCATGCGAGAGATTGAAGAATTCGAGCAACAGTATCCCATTGGTGGTGAGCACCTGGAGAAGTTCAAGGACGCTCGCAGAGGTATATTCAATCATCCCAACTTTTTCTCATATGCTAATCAATCCTTTTAGCTGCGCAAGCAAAATCCCAACGCATTGGCTCTCCCTACACACTTTCTATCGCTGGGCAGATCAAACTTTGCACCTGGAGAAGTTGGCTAAGACTCCGTGGCGATGCCACCCTCTTCTTTACCGGACTTTTCGGCCAAGCCGTGTTGTCATTAATTATCAGTAGTGTGTTTTACAACATGCAAAATAGCACGGCGAAGCTCTTCAGTCGTGGCGCTCTCTTGTTCTTCTCTATTCTAATGGCCGCTTTCCAAAGTTTCTTGGAAATCTTAACCTTGTATGCTCAACGACCAATCGTCGAGAAACAGTCTAAATACGCATTCTATCATCCGTTTTCTGAAGCAATTGGTACGTCTCTTCTAGCAATAACTTAATACGTACGCTAACCTCGATAGCGTCCATGATAATGGATCTGCCGAATAAAATTGGAACTACTATCATTTTTGATCTTGTTGTTTACTTTATGACCAATCTTCGGAGGACGCCGGAACACTTCTTCATCTTCTTTCTGTTCACGTTTGTGTGCACATTGACCATGTCCATGTTCTTCCGCTCCATTGGTGCTTTATCAAGAACATTGGCCCAGGTCAGTTTCCCTTGCAAGTTTGATGAATACCTCTAACCCATGCGATAGGCAATGGCTCCGGCTGCAATCTTCATTCTCGCCTTGGTAATCTATACCGGCTTTGCGATTCCTATTAGTAGCATGCACCCTTGGTTTAGATGGATCAACTACCTCGACCCTGTCTCCTACGCATTTGAAGCACTCATGGTCAACGAATTTCACAACTTGAAAATTCCATGCGCGCAGTTCATTCCAGCTGGTCCTTCTTATCTTAATGTCTTGCCATCCGAAAAGATTTGCTCCGCTACCGGGGCGCTGGCTGGTGCCGACTTTGTGGATGGAGATACTTTCCTCCGCGTCAATTATAGATACGAATATTCTCATCTCTGGAGAAATCTCGGTATCATGTTTGCTCTCATGGTTTTTGGATGCGCCGTCTATCTCACCGCCACCGAGTATATTTCTGCCCAGAAATCCAAGGGAGAAGTTCTTCTTTTCCAAAGAGGTGGCGTCCCAGATGCTTCCGCTCTCGCAGATGAAGAGTCTCAAGTCGAACATACTCCTGTTGAACTTGCTCGCACAAAGACTGTCCCAGATGCTCCCCCAAGTATCCAAAAGCAGACTGCTATTTTCCATTGGGATGACGTCAACTACGATATCAAAATCATGAAGGAGGACCGTAAATTGTTGGACAACGTTGATGGATGGGTCAAACCTGGCACACTAACTGCATTGATGGGTGTCTCTGGTGCTGGAAAAACTACTTTACTCGATGTTCTCGCTAGTCGTACCACGATGGGTGTCGTTACAGGAGAAATGCTTGTCGATGGTCGTCAACGAGATACTGGATTTCAACGCAAGACTGGATACGTGCAACAACAGGATCTTCACTTGGCCACTACAACTGTCAGAGAAGCACTACGATTCAGTGCTGTTCTGCGTCAACCCAAGTCTACCCCACATGCCGAAAAGATTGCTTACGTTGACGAAGTCATCAAGGTTCTAGAAATGGAAAAGTATGCCGATGCAATTGTTGGAGTTCCAGGAGAAGGTCTCAACGTAGAGCAACGTAAACGTTTGACAATCGGAGTTGAACTTGCCGCCAAACCTGCCCTTCTTCTATTCCTCGATGAGCCGACCTCGGGTCTTGATTCTCAAACAGCTTGGTCTATTTGCGCTCTTCTCCGAAAGTTGGCCGACAATGGACAAGCAATTCTCTGCACAATTCATCAACCTTCTGCTATTCTCTTCCAGGAATTCGATCGCCTACTGTTTCTCGCCAAGGGGGGCAAGACTGTTTACTTTGGAGACATTGGTAAGGATTCACACGTCTTGACTGAATACTTCGAACGAAATGGCTCCAGAAAATTCTCTATCGATGAAAACCCTGCCGAAGTCATGCTTGAGGTCATCGGTGCTGCACCTGGCTCAGAGACCGCCATCGATTGGCCCGAAGTCTGGAATAACTCACCCGAACGTGTTCGAGTAAAGGAAACACTCGCCGAACTCAAAGCAACTCTATCTCAAAAACCAATCGAAGAGGATCCCACAGCACTCGACCCATACGCCGCTAAATTCTCTGTTCAATTGTGGACCGTTCTCGCTCGTGTCTTTGAGCAGTACTGGCGAACACCTTCATATCTCTACTCCAAGAGTCTTCTCTGTGTTGCCACCGGTCTCTTCATCGGATTCTCTTTCTGGGACGCTCCAACCTCTCTACAAGGACTGCAGAATCAACTTTTCGCCATTTTCATGTTGTTGACAGTTTTCGGTAACTTGGTCCAACAAATCATGCCTCTTTTCGTCGTTCAACGTTCTCTTTATGAGGTCCGAGAACGTCCTTCCAAGACCTATTCCTGGCAGGTGTTTATTCTTTCCAACCTCTTTGTTGAGATTCCATGGAACACACTCATGGGTGTCCTCATATTCTTCACCTGGTATTACCCAATTGGTCTTCAACGAAACGCTGTTCCAACAGATGCAGTCACTGAACGTGGTGGATTGATGTTCTTGTTCATCCTCTCCTTCTTGCTCTTCACATCGACGTTCACGACTATGATCATCGCAGGTATCGAGACGGCCGAGGCTGGAGGAAATTTGGCACAACTTTTGTTCTCTCTGACGCTTATTTTCAACGGGTAAGCATCTCACATTCCACCGTCCATGATTTATTATACTAACATGCTTCTAGTGTTCTCGCATCGCCATCGCAATTCCCCCGTTTCTGGATCTTCATGTACCGCGTCTCGCCCTTCACATATCTCGTCAGCGGTGTCCTATCCACAGGAGTAGCAAATACCAAAGTCGTCTGCGCAGCCCAAGAATATCTGCACTTCGACCCCCCATCCGGACTACAATGCTGGGAATATCTCTCGCCATACATTAACGGTAATTTGACGGCTGGGATCCCACCCGCTGGTGGATATCTCACGGACGGTTCCATGAACGCGACGAGTGACTGCACCTTCTGCACGGTCGCCGACACGAATACTTTCCTTGCGGCCGTGAATATCGAGTACGGTGATCGATGGAGGAACTTTGGGTTGATGTGGGTGTACATCATTTTCAATGCTTGTGGAGCGGTCTTCTTGTATTGGTTGGCGAGGGTGCCGAAGAATACGAATAAGGAGAAGAAGGTTAAGAAGGAGTAGATCTTTACTTCTCCTCAGTGGCATGGTAATTTTTGAGAGTTAATGAGTAAGCTTGAGGGTGGTGGACTGTTTGTAGGGGTTTTTGTGGACGTGTATAAGTATGATTTTGCTTTTTGCTTCGGCGTTGGAGGGGATCTATTACAGAATGAGCTTGCTTTTTTGCCTTTGGGTCACTCACTACCCTAGTTTCCTTTAATGTTTTCATCGACGGACCAAAATATCTATAGAGGGTGGGTGGGGCTAGACGCCGTGTTTGCTGGCTGGGCTTTTTTCCTTTGTATTTAATTTAGGGGGGCATCACACTATAGAATGGGGATGCAGAATCGAGGGGGGCATATGATGAGATACCTAGTACCTAGAATTCGGGGAGAAGATGATGAAGAATGGGAGGGGGGGATTGAAGGGGTTGTGTATGGATGGATGGATGGATGGATGGGGAGGGTGGTGTTTAATAAGAGGAATGAAAGATATATACTTGCTTACCTTTGTGATTGTGATTGTGATTGTTGGGCGATGGGTGGTGTCGAGGTTGAGTGCGGCTAGCACTTGGTCTAGTGTGGACAAGAAGGTTTTGTCTTCTAAATTAGCCCTGTTTGAGGAAAGACGCGCAAATTAAGCGAGGTTTTCTCGATCCCGAATACTTGAAAAGAAGTAGGACGTGGAGGGGTAAGTGAGGACGGAATTAACTTGGCGCTCCACAGAGAATGCAAAGGACTTCGAGCTTATGCTTTACTTTGCAGTTTCACAGGTTAGATGTCACCAAGAATCAAGATTGGTCATAATAATGATTGTATTTCCCACTCTCGTTGCAAGAGCATCATTTGAAAACCCAGCACCTTGGACGATGCCGTATAGTAATTTTGTAAACCCCCATAAATGCAGAGGCCCCGAATCCCATAACCATCCCATATTGTCCCCCCCCCATCCGATAAATAATCATATGCCCACCCGTTTCTCTCATCGACCCCTCAATTGGGAGCGACGAAGTCACCACTTCCCTCTTCTGGATCCCCTAGGTAGAGTAGTCCCATTGTGACAAGCTTGGAAAGCACAGGCAGCTCATAAGCATCCTCGATGCCCCAGTTTTGAACCTTTGTCTGCTTTACCCATTGCTTCCAATATCCGACGACTACAGCTTTGTAACCGCCACAGAGACGCCACTCACAGGTATGTGCCATCATGTCAATGTACATATTTCTATAGAATAGACGCCAAGCACTACGGCCTTTGTTCTCATAGGCCCAGCTTTTGGAGGTTAGCACGTTGCGTGAGTGTACATTTGAGTTATACATACATCGAGGCAAAATCAACAGTGTTCGATTCCTTGGATTTGAGGCGACTCATAATCCATACCGGGTGCCTATCAAACACGTGTCCAAATAACACTCTGCCATGCTCCTTTGTCGAATTGGTAAAAGTGTGATATCCGTACTGTTCGTCGATTCTGCTTCGAATGGTGTTGACATGTCGAAGGAGACATCTCAACGACTCGTTTGTACAGTCTTCGGGGTATTCGGCTATGGATTTCTTGGTATCCTCGTACCATGGATAGGAATCGGCGTAAATTGAATCGAAAAACTCAACCAAGTCTTCAGTAATCTCGTTGTATCGTGCAAGATGAAGATCGAGAAGAGATTTCTCTAAGTTGTGAGTGACAATGTGCTGATCACGATTGGATCTATCACCGAGGTCTCCAGTGAGGTGCTCTCGAGCCGTAAGTAGTGTGGGAGATCTTTCCGCGATTGCGGCACTCAACAGCTTCTCGTCTTCCTTCACCTGGATTTCAAGTTGGAAAAGGTTTTCACGCATGGTGAAAACTGGGTCGAGGTGCTTACTTCTTCTTCATCAAGCAGTGGCTCGAATCCTCTTCGTCCAATATCGCGAATCAAATTTGTTGAAGGTATTGTTTGCCGGCGCTCATCCGCAGAGGGGTTTGGCAACATGTTGTTGTCGAGTTCCTCTTCTTTGATGGGGGCTGACATTGTGAGGATGAATGAGCCGCCAAATTGTAGGAAAGCAGGAGGTTTGAGAAGAGTGAAAGAAAGGAAGATTTTTGTGGGCGGAGATGGGGGGAGGAGGAAGTTTTATATGGTGTCCCGTTAGCGTCATAATTAAGCGAGCCAATTCTTGCTGTCGCAAATTGTTTGCTCAAGTATGATACTTGATATTCCATTTTTATTTTCAAGGCACGCCATATTCGAAAATCCAGCACCTTGAAATATGCCATGTTGTAAATCCGTAACCCCCATTAAACATAAACGCCCCGAATCCCATAACTGACCCATGTTTTCCCCATCCGGTAAATGTTCATAAGCCCAGCCTTTCCCCTTTGATCACCAAATCCCTCTATACTGGAGCGACAAATTCTCCTCTTCCCTCTTCTGGATCTGGCTTATAGCTCCCCAGGCCCTCCACAACAATCTCTGGCTGCACAGGTAAATCGCTGGCATCACCAACACCCCAACCGATGACCTTCTGTTGCTTTGGCCATTTCTTCCAGTATGAAATAAGCACACTCTGGCCATTGTATCCCGTAAACCTGCATGTCCAGGTATGCGCCATCATGTCAATATACATGTTGCGGAAGAAAATACGCCATTTGAGACGCTCCTCCGTTTCCTTGGCACAGCTAAAGAAGAAACATCAATAAGAGTTCTTTGAAAATGGTTAGAAAACACTCACATCGCAGCAAAGTCAATCAACATGGTTGATTCTCTGAGTTTGAAGCGCTTCATGACCCAGACTGGGTGCATGTCGAACACCAATCCAAACAAGCTGCGACGTTGGTCTTGGGTCAACGAAGCAAAACATCCGTCCCCGCATCTGAGATCAACTTTCTTTTTGATGACCGCGACCTGGACGACAACTTCGGTGTCAGAAAGTTTCTTGGGGACGACGTTGTGATAGTTTGGGCTGGAAACTTACATGTCGAAAGAGACATCTGAGAGAATCGTCTTGGCATTCGTCGGCAAGTTTAATAATTCTATCTTTCACATCAATGACACGGTTAGAAGACTCCCAGTCGACTTCAGGAATAACAGAAGTGATGCAACGTGTAAGTGCGTCTGACGAGACATCGTTGTATCTCGTAGTGTACAAGTGCAGCATTCTGATATTACCAAAGGGAGGTTCATCATGGTCGCCTTCTTCTCCGATAAAAAAACTCAGAGGCCTTGAGAAGCATTGGAGTAGCAGCTTGAATAGCTTTCTCCAGCAGCTTCTTTTCTGCTTTCATCTTCAAGTTTGGTCAGAAAAGGGTCCGGATTTTGATGAAAAGTGAAGTCAAGTACTCACATTAAGTCTCTGAAGTAGTGGCTCAAATCTCTTTGCTCGAATGTCGGACATAAGCATTTTGAATTTTTGCTGGCGTATATAGACCATCAAGAGTGGTGAGAGTCCCCCAACTCTTCCGGCGTGCAGATCGCTCTCAGCTTCTTCTTCCTCGGAGGAGCTCGACATCATGTCGTCAACTTCTTCTTCCCCAGAGGAGGTTGACATCACGTCGTTAACCTCTTCTTCCATAGTGAAGCTTGACACCTCGTCGTTCACTTCCTCTTCCTTGACGAAGAGTGACATCGAGTCATCAGCTTGCTCATCCGTGATGAAACCAGGCATAATGAAGTATGAAGCAGCCGCTCAGCTGTAAGAAGTTCGAAGCGTGGACGAGTTGAGGGCGAAAGAGCCCAACTAAGAGGCGGAGACTGAAGGCTCGGGGACGTAAACGAGGCAAGAGTTGGTGTGAAAGAGTCACCCAACGGTGGGCAAACTTGAGGTTGGGCGACGCCAAGTTGAAGGTGAACAAGCGTGGGAAAGCTGAGGACGCCGACGAGGGTAAAATATGGTATGAAAGTGCCACCCAACGGTGGGCAAGCAAGAGGCTTGAGGAGGAGGATAGAGAAAAGAAGAGGAAGCAAGTGGTGGTTACGGGAGGAGACGGAGACGAGGAGTTTGTAAAAGTTGTTGGAAGAGGGAAGAAGAAAAGATCGAAGAGAAGGAGAAAGGTTAGATACTTGTATCCGCGGACGCTAAAATTCAAGCGAGCTCAGTTGGATAGCAAAGGTGAGAACTTGCTTAAGCTTTGCTGGAGTTGAGAGAGTGAGGACGACGAAGGTGAGATGGTCAGGTTGTGAAAAAGCATGGGATTAGAAATGATCACATTGGAGTCAATTGAGGGTCAAAAACTTGAGATAGATCGAGGAGCGGGTATATCTCCAAGAAACCTGGGAACTCCTCAAGCAGTTTGAAATGCTCGATTTCCGCCAAATCATATAGCGACGATATATCGTCGCGGTTGCTTTTCATCAACATCCCGCTTCAGCGGATGTCATTTGCACAAGAGGTGAATTTCGGGGGAAAGAGATAATTGTCGTTCACTTGACTACAAAATTCTGCTCACTGAGCTCAACTGATATTCACTTTCTGATCTCTCTTGATTCACATTCTCAGAGCTACAAAACCCAAGAATTCATACTTAATATTAAACTCTCATATGTAATATTCCATGTTGTACTTCACAAAGTTCAAAGGCTCCATACCTCATCCGTATGCTGATGTCTTTAGAGAGTCTGTTGTGGTGAAGGCAATTGGGACTTGCCATCGAAGTAGCTAGGGAACCTAAATAGGTGTTTATGTTACCCAGTCCCTCGATGAACCAAACGCAGTCTCAAAAGTAATGTGTGAAGTGAAGAAGAGTGTAAAGAGAACCGGATAGAAGAAAGAAGAGAAGACCGCGAGAAGTCAAAACCAGAGGGCGTGGGCTTTCAGTCACGCTGCAAAGCGTTCCTCACTCCTTCCCTCTCGACATCTTCTGGTCCCACAGTGGGTGGTCGTTCCTTCCTCAACCCAACAACAGAGTCGGTCCCTCCCTCAAGGTCTAGACCGAGACCAGCTCCATACTCTCGGTACTTTTTGCTTGCTGGCTTTTTCCAACGTCAGACAGAAGTAGGTACTACTTTTCCACTACCTTTGCATTTTCTCCCCCCCAGACCGCATCTCATATCAAAGGAAATCCGCAATCGCATCGTTGGGCATGCAATACTTCTTGGGATGGCAGGTGTGGAAAAATGGCTTGAAAACTAGAAGATCAGATGAGAAATGAATAGGTGTATATATCAGCGTTATGACAGGTCTCGACTACCGAAATCAAGATTTTATCAACCAGGGCTTCTTGTGCCATTTGTCGTTGGGTAAGGTTGAAGCAAGTGCTTACTCTTCAGAACATGTACTATATAGGATAGAGAGAATTGCAAATAGTATAATATCTTCAGCCCCAAAATCATCTCCAACTTCGGTGCGCGAGACTGACCATGTATTCTTCAACACTCCCATTGCTGGAGAGAGTTGAGCTCGAAGTGGTGGCGCTGGCAGTTTTGGCAAACGACGGAGGTAACTAAAGACAGCTGTGCGGCTGGTAAGGTCGAGTTAAGAGAGAGAGAGAGGAACCTGAAAGGAGTGACTCCTCGAGCCCCGTGTAGGTCGAGGCGAGATGTCAGAGGAGGTTGAGATTGAGATGAGGAGGGAAGGGGCGATGAAGGTGTTGCGACGAGAGGCGAGAGGTCGACGTTGAGGTCCCTCTTTCATCAACTTCGTCCCGCTACGGTTCCTCGTACATCTGAGAAAAGACATTGTACTAAAACTTTAGAATAATCAAATGAGAAGATAAGACGTACAAGAAGACTCCCAACAATGGATATTCGTTATTTCTACTTATCACATGTGACCCAACCCGTCGAGAGAAAATTGAGAAAGATTTTCCAATGGACATCTTTTCGGGTGCACGCGGAAAGTTGACAAGGACTTGGCTCTTTTCATGACCCTTCCATTGTTTGGAATCTCCCGTCCAGTTGACGGGTTCCAGTAGACTGTTGTTTGGGAGGGAGCGAAAGTAGCAGGTAGGAAGGGCCCTTCCAACCTTACATCAACACAAACCACCTCGCAACCCTTCCCCTACAGCAAGCAAAGCGCCATTTGAGGATTCACATATTACTGAAACTGAACTCATCAAGATGCGGCCTGAACTATCAGATGACCTACCAGGTACTCGACTAGCTATCCCAAAGCTGTACTCCCGACTCATGATGAGGGTTCTCTAGAAACTGAAGAGAAAGTTAAGGAAATCGAAGGAGGTTGTAGTTGGAAGTGCGACTAGAGCCTTGCTCGAGGATGCGTATAGAGAAATCCTGGAAGAGAAAGGCGAACAATGATCTTATGTTCCTACGCAGCACTGTTGCACTAGAATTGGTTATCAGCTTTGAAAAATTGAGACACCATGGTCCCCAAGAAAGATGAACTGGCAATAGAAAGCGAGGTAAGTGAAACTTGACCACGATGGGAAGCCATTGCTCATTAACAGAATGCCTATAGTACGGCCAAGTGCGTGCTTCTACAAAAGAGCTAGGTCACATCTCGTCAGCATTGCCTTGCTCCTGCCTAAAAATGTTGCAGCTAACGCGACTGGAGTGGTTTGAAATTGGGAGGAGAGGGAGAGGTCGTCCCTTCCCATTTACCTTGAACCTCAATGTTGCACCGCATGACTTGGGGTCGCTCCTTCCCTCTTACGCTTGTGACACGGTAGCGAGGAGGGAAGGCTCGGTCCGATTTGTAGAAATAGGTTAATTGGAAGGGATTGCGGAGGAGTTGAGCGAAGTCGGTCAGGACCTGCTCACGGGAACAGTACTGAGAAATGTGGGAAGCTTTCTCACAGCCGTCGTTCACCTATCAATGTCCAATAAACATTGCTGTCCTAGAATTTTTAGAACAATCAATTCATCTAAACATAGTAACATGAGATAGTAAGAAGGGGAAAAAGGAGTCATGATATTCTATCTCACAAGCCTCATGTTTTTCTTTGATTTTGCCCGGACTTCTCATAGTCGTCTCCCGGACTCGGGTTCCAAACTCAGATGGACCTAAATTTCAGTGACTGAGGTGTAAAGAAGTGATGTAAGTGTCGCAAGGAAATGTTGACGATACAGACCTAGAGAAATATCTCGAGAAAAATGCTAGAAATAAGCTAGGTGACAAATAGTTAGATATTTTGGTCGCGGGTGTGATGAACCTCCCCCAAAGAGATGAGCAGTCTACCCCCGAAAAAGAGAACTAGGTGACAAATCAGTCACCAAACTCGTGACTGCTCGCAATTGAATTTATGACACCAGCAGCCTTCCAGGTTTGAGAAGGCAGGCGGGGCTTTGGTGGGGGAGAAGTTATACTTTTCCTCTAGAGGTGGACCATGGGTCGTGCTTTCCCTTCTCGATGACTTGCTCTCGGTGACAAAACGTCGACATGAGGAAGAAGGTGCGACCTCGAGTCTTCAGAGGTAGCTGAGTCGAGCCTGGGAAGGAACGGCCTTGAGGTAGGCAATTAAATACCTCAACCGTGTGAGGTCCGGATACCTAAGTGACTTTTCCTTGCTTGAATCATTGCAGGACTTTTGGCATAATAGGTGGGTATACTTGGAAAATACCTTGAAATTGGCGTTGCACAACCAGCGCGGAGGAAAGCATCGAGACAATTGATATCCTTTGTATTAAGTCCCGCCCTCTTTCGCAATCGAGATATTATCCTACATATTAATCCTTCCCCTTTGATACTCGTCCAGATCTTCGCCTTGTCCCATTTGGTGCTTCTACATCAGCATCTATATTCTCAGATTTGGTTGTGGACTTGGCCTTCTTCGTAGTCGACTGGGTTCCATTCTGTCGTTTCGCTGGCTTCTCCTCATCGTCTTCCTCTTTAGGAGTAAGTGCTTTTCTCTTTCTCGAAGCCATCCCTGCTGATTTCGTCCCCTTCTTCTTAACTTCTTTCTTCGCCTCTTCCTCAGACTTATCGTCTCCCTCTTTTGGCTCGACATCAGCTTCCTTTTTAGCAGCTGGTTTCTTTTCCGTAGCCACGCTTTTCACTTTTCCATTCGTAGTTGCCTTCCCCTTCTTCCCCTTGACCGTTTCTTCCTCATTTTCCTCTTCAGCATCACTCAGTTGTTCCGACTTTATGTCACCCGCGACAGCCCCCGTCTTCTTTTGGACGCTTGGCACAACTGCGGTTGTTCTTCCTCCAACAGTCAGATGTACAATCTTGGACCCATCGGGCATTGTTGAAGGCTTCTTCCCCTTACCCCATCGATGATTGAAAAGCCAATCTTCAGGGAATTTGCTTGAGTCTCCGAGGACATCTACCGCGGTTTGAGTTACATAACGTATCGATTTATGAAGCTGCTTGATTTGGTCTGAGCTGAAGGTATTGCTGTATTGTTCTGGGTGGAGTTTTGCATTGTAAAGGATTTCGTCTCTGTAAACAAACGATTAGTAATGCAGCATTTCCGTGGAAATTGGCAAACTAACCCAACCCAATTGCCAATGCCGCTGATATTCGCCTGGTCGAGCATCATAGTTTTGATGGGAACCTTTTTGCTATTCATCTTCTTTTCGAGCCATTCTGCCGTCAAAATATCTTTATCAATAACAGGATCCGGGCCGTTCTCCTTCAATGGGGTATGCTGCCGAATGTCATCACCCGGACAATCGACCAATCTTATTCTTCCAAAACGACGGGAATCTGTAAACGCAGCTTCGACTTTCGATGCCCCAGCCGTCTCCAATATGAGCTTCGAGTATTTGGGAGGCCATTCCTCATCGCCCGATGCGTGTGAGCGAAAATCGATCGTCGGTTCTCCGCGGACATAGAACCAACCTGAAGGCATCAGTAAACGATTCAATCGAGGGAATTTGGTATCTAACCTGTCATGCCAAAGTGAAAGACGGGATGAGGAGGCGATGCCATTACAAGCCTAGTTGCATATTAAAATCTGCCAACACCATATTTGCCATAGACCAACCAAAAGTATTTGCCTTGTTGACCAGCTCCTACCACTTTTTTGCCTGTGAGAGCCTTCTGAACTTCGGCAGCAGTTGTGCCAACCTTGCCGTATACATTGGCGTCATCGTGGGCAGTGACTGAAGAGAGCGTCTTTCCCGAGAGGCATTTTCGAAGGTAGTGGACAGCGCGAGCGACTGTTGA
The DNA here is from genome assembly GCA_001414485.1 of Calycina herbarum. Classification (NCBI taxonomy): domain Eukaryota; kingdom Fungi; phylum Ascomycota; class Leotiomycetes; order Helotiales; family Pezizellaceae; genus Calycina; species Calycina herbarum. The sequence continues at coordinate 8,992 of LLEY01000187.1, read as the reverse complement.
GTGTTAATGTCGGTAAATAGCTTTCAGGTGCCTGAGAGTCGGCTTACCCTCTGCAATTTCAGGCATTGTAAATTCGGACAGCAAATACGCGTACGCAAGGGAGTGTTGAAGCGTCTATAGAAGCTGTTGCCAAAAGTAATTGGGTCGTGGCATGCTGAACTTGGTGTCGCAAATGTAAATGTAACTATTTGTAAATGTAACTATTCGCAGCCAGATCGATGACGACGGGCCGGGAGCGTGTCTACCAAAATCCTGTGGGGCTCTCGCGTTAAAACGCGGGTGGAATCCCCAGCATTTCAGTGGATCACTCTCGCACTACAACCGAGGCCCCATCTCTCTCCTCAACGTCTCCCGCGGCATGTCCCATCTCACAAGCCATCACATCACATTCTTTGTTCAACCTCATCTTCAATCACTTACTCATAACTCTTCGCTATAACAAACCTACGATCCCTCGAGTACAACACCTGCTCAACCAATACACAAACCATCACGATGGTCGCCGATTCCCTTGCCTACCACCCCACAGTGGACCATTATCTCAAGTTCGTCGCAACCACCGTCGGACGAGACAAACTCCTTCGAACCCTCCAGTACTTTGCACGATTCTACGCCTGGTACCTCTTCCGCACCAATGGCACACCCGGCGAGATTGCCCCCTTCGAAGCCATCAAGAAGCAATTCGGTCTTGCGCGCAAACTCATGCGAATCGGCAAGAATGTCGAACACTTAAAATCTGCCGCTATCGCTTCGAATTCCAAGAACTTGGATCCTATCATCAAGTACTGCGCTGTTGGCAGACAGTTGGGATATGCGGGCTACCTAACCCTGGATTCTGCCACTATTGTGGACGTTGCGGGGATTCGGAAGTTCGAGGGAGCCAAGAGACTGGCAAAGGAGGCATATAGGTGCTGGATGTTGGGATTGCTATTTAGCACTATGAGCAGCGTTTACTCGCTTTATGACTTGAGACAACAGCAGTCACGAATTGACAAGAAGGATGGTGAGGGTGTCGTTACGCTCAAGAGAATCGAGAAGTATACTAGTTCCCCGGTCTGAACACAATAATCACATGCTAACAAATTATCTAGGGAACGGGCCGCGATAAACCTCCAGCTAGTTTCCGACCTTTGCGATCTCACAATTCCAACTTCAGCCATTGGGTTGATTGGATTCGATGATGGATTCGTCGGTTTGGCCGGAACAGTGAGCAGTTTGCTAGGTGTCTACAGTCAATGGAAGAAGACCGGCTAAATCAAACACCCTCACGACGTGCAACCTTGGGAAGATTGGAAACCAAAATATATGTTAGTTGGAGGTTCTGGATCTCCGACGGCGGGGTCATCGAATTTCGTTTTCGTTTTATCCTGAATTCATATGCTGCGGGATTGCCCCACCTTGGGACTACCAATGTGGTACAGAATCCCCGCCCAACATCTTGTTTTTTTCTACGCAATGGACTGCGCGGAATAATCAAGCATCTATTCGGGCTCATTATTTTCATTGGGTGGAATCTTGCATTGAAGTGGAGGTTTCTGATCCTTTGGGTTTACTTGCACTTTTCGCGGGCGCATACTCTGGAAGCTTCGGGGTTGAATTTAGACTTTCCTATTACTTGATTTCAAAGTTTCGCATTCGTTTGTTCATACTGGGTAATTTAGAATTAACCGAAAATTGTTGTTCTTGCTGGTTTTACTGTCGATTTCTGCTACTGAAAAACTTCGAATTTACCTTTATCTGCGGACAATCCATCATCGCCCCACTTTTGGGTTGTTATGGAATCAACTTCAACAGACAAGGAGTACAAGTAAGTGTTTCAATTGACTCTACAAACCACCAATGGCCTTTTTGAAGCTTACTTCTTGTGGCTACCTTCTTGCAGGTTCCATTTACTCTTCTCTTCCCTCCGTAAATACTCTTTCCGATATACATGTTCCTCTTTCCTCACACCTCTCAGAGCCAGCCAACACCTATCCCCATTCTCCTTTTCTCAATACATTCTTTCCCTCCTCTTATCCACAACCTCCACCCCTAAACACCAGGACAAAAAGGCGTCCCCTTATAATCCCTCTCCTTCGCCCCCTCAGGAAGCGGCTTATACAAACAGGTAGCATATGTAACAATCGCCGGTTCCGTCCCCGCACTACTCATCGCGGGAGCATCAACACGATACACCTGTGCCTTTCCAACCTTATCACCAGTTACATCATGGCTTGTAGTCACTTTCGTGCCCTTGGTCGTTATCATTTGCGAGGTTGCTTGGAGACCGCAGATGTATTTTGCTCCTGTGGGACAGTCGACGCTGGTTGATGTTCCGTGGGTGTCGGATGTTGACCAGGAGGCTGAGAACCCGCCGGAGAGGGCAGAGGCCAGGATTTTTGTGAGGTCTCCACCTGGGCCGCCGCCTATTCCAAAGTCTAGGCCGTAGGTTACTGAGCTGGTGGGTGTTAGGCTTGTCTTTTTTTGTTCTTTTTTGGAGGGTTGGAAAGGGGGAGGGGGGGGGGGGGGGGGGGGCTACGAACGTTGTATGTGCGTAGGTAATACCTTGACCGCAGGGTGAGACGCAGCGAGAGCCCGAGATGAGGACTGGGTCTGCGTCCCAGGGAGGAGAGACTGAGAAGACGTTGAATACTGAGGTTGGGGCGCGGCCGGGTTCTGGTCTATCTCTTTGTGAGATGCTGGATGAGGGTGCGGCTTGGGTTAGAGCTGGGAGGAGGGCGATGAGGAGGATCCATGGGGAAGTCATTGTCGAGAATTCGAGAATTGATTTTCTGTGACGAGGGACGGAAGTGGAGGATTTTCTTTTCTTAGGAAATGGTTCTGAGAAGGAGAGAGACGCAAGAATGAGCGAGAGGAAGGGAAATGAATGTGAAGACGAAGTCAGAAGATGAGGAGTTGGGATGCTCTGATTGAGGTTGCTGATGAAAGGTTATACATGTAGTTATACACAACTCCATCGCTAAGTTTCTATTTCTTTCAAAAGTTTGCCTCGCTAATGCTTCGGGATCCTCCAAGATCTCAGCCATTCCTCTCTCACGAGGGCGCAATCTTAACCCAGGTCTATCCGCGTATCAGTCCCCATGTGGGCTTTCACCATTTGGTACCAGAGAGTGTTGCCAAAGAAATACCGCAGTCAAGAGACATCTATTTAAATCCTTCGAGAACAAACCAGGAGCACCAACTTATTCCTCATCAAGAAACTTACGCAAAACCCCCTAATTCTCGCTACCCTCTCCAAGCATCATCCCAACAACGCTATTATTCACATATAACCCAGCCCAGCTCCCACATCGTCATCTTCAGCCTGGTTCATGAACATCGCTAATCTCCAAAATCCTTCAGGAGCTCGGTTAATCCCGCCAAGCGAGAAATTACATGGGCCACGACCTCGTGGTCTCTCGTTGAGGCTGAGTAGTGTATCCCACCCTTATCAACCCAAGGTTGTGGAGGAGATGCGAGCTATGGCTTCTCATTTGTCGATCGTAGTAAGCTTAGTTTTTGAAACAATGCTTGGGTACTATCCCCCTAATTACATTGTAAGGTGCACAGACATTTGCCATACTAAAACGACCGTGCGCATACAATGTAATTAAGGGGGGGGGGATAGTACGGCGTGTGGGACAGGGATTTTGACGTCTGATTTGGTTTTGTACTGGGTTGCTCGTTGGGTGTTTATGAGAATTCATGTGAGTTCTCGGAGAAGCTTGTGGGGGCTTTGTTCTAGCTGGGATATGTAATTTGGACGACTCGGGGGCGGATCGCTAAACTTGCCTTGAGCCCCCTTTGGTTTTCTGACGAGGCTTATAGAAACCAGAAACAAGCTTGATGATCCTGAAGGGCTGAACGACGAGGCGGAACCGTTGTTGTGGAAGGATTTGAAGCCGCGAAAATTGATGCAATCAAATTTGATCTGTGTTCCTACCGAGATTTTTTGGACGAAGGATATCAGTTCTTGTATTGTGATTCTTTTCAACAAAATCTCTTTGCTGCAACAAGCTATAAGACCTTTCTCTCCTCCGTAACACATACTTTATCATCATTCGTCCTCCCTCACACCTCCTTCAAAATCCCAACAGCAAAAATCCGCACCTCTCGCCCTCTCTGCTCACCCCACAACACACAAACATGCACGCCTCAACCCCCCTCCTCGCCCTCGTCCTCCTCATCACCCACACAACAGCTTGCGTATACTATACCGGCGCCTCCCCCGCTGACAGCGGAGCATTCGAAGCCGACATCCTAGAAGGAAACAAAGACCACGCCGTCCGAGCATGCTATCTCAAAACTGGGGGTCAAGCAAAAGGCAATATCCCATATTCGTTTTCTTGTCAAGCGGGATATGCGGCATCCGCTAATGCTGATCGATCGGAAATTCACTATGAGACTCCTGGAGGAAAGTTTTCTTGGTTGACGAAGCAGAGTTTGGATGCGGATGGGAATGCGTTTTCGAAGCAGGATCTTTATTGTTAGGGGGGTTTGTGTTGGGAGAATCTGGGTTGGAGGTAGCAAAAGACTTTGGAGAAGGAATGGGGGCTGGGTGCTCTGTACTGTTTTATTTGGTTCTTACAGAACTTTGGAATGGATTGGGTATGTGTGGTGGTAGGACTTACGTGATGCGACTCTGACAACAGATGGAGCACAGGAATATAAGAATCAATTTAAAGCGCACTTCTTCGCACTTGGGTCACACCCAATGAGATTAGAGGGAAAATCAGAATCGATTGTCTCTACCACTAGCCCAGTAATATCATTCCGCTATTTACCCCTCAAGCCTCGTAGCCTTAGTGGATTTTCCAATTCAAATGCGACAATTTCGGGAAATTTCTTGACCTCGCCGAAAGATAGTTGTGGTTTCGATTGCTCTGTGTTGGTGGTTGACGTGGAGGTGACAATTGAGACCATGATGTCTTCGCCGTCAACTTGAGTAAGATCCATTGGTTTGAATCGTTCGATGGCAGACATGAGGGAAATATCGAGTGACTATTGAAAGATGAGTATTATTCAAATGAACTCCCGGGGATTGTTTTTACCTGAGCTCTGATTCTCTTCTCTGGAGTGGTAGAGATGAGGGACTAAGAATAAAATTGTGTAGATGAAGGGGTACTTTGGAGGTGTTTGTTGTTGGAGGGGCTGATGACATGAAATCGAAAGTACATCTTAAATAATCAAGCCACGTTTCCCCGAAAAAGCGAACGAATAAAACTTATTTTAATTCACTATTGTTCCTATTTACACCTGTTACTCCTCATGTGACTCAGCAGACCAAAGAGCTTAAATATCTGAGCTAGAACGTCTTCCAAGCTCAGATAGTCCTTCTCAACAACACTTCAACACGCAAAGCAGAACTCAATATTTTGGAGTATAGTGTCATTACCAACGGCATTTGCCCAATCCGAAACCCAAATACACAGCAATATCACCCCGAAAGGAAAGATATTGTGCTTTGGTCACAATCAGGGAAATTTATGATCATCTAGTGCAAGGTAGTCAAGTCCCAGATCCCCAATCCGTGTTGAATTTTTGCTAACAGTAAAAACATGAAGGCTAAATGGATCCAACTTTAAAACAACAAGAGTCTGCTTCATCAGGCGACTTGGACAATATGACAACTCCAGTTGTTGCAGCCTCTATTACAGCACCTACCATCTCGCGAGATGGCCCAACATCCAATTCATCTGACATCACAGCTCCTGTCGTCACGCAAGACAAACCAACTTCAACTCCACCGGACTGGAACCCCACCCTCACCTCACAAGACGACTCAACTTCAGCTCCATCAGAAAGCCTCCCAACGATGATTCAGAAAGACAGCCCACCCGATGGAACAATCACGTTCTCCTTATTTCCTGAATTCCCCGTCGAGATACGGATAATGATTTGGAGCATAGGTTGGAAAATGGTAGAGAGATATTTGTCAATGGTTACTATGTGACAGAAGGTCTTCATACTTCGCAGGAGATTGGTCGTGGTGCTATACGTATCGGCAAGCTCCCACAAGGATGTGAGTTTAGGGCTTTCGAGCCACATTGCGTACAATGTGCACTCCTTTACGTCAACCGTGAAAGTCGCACAGAGGCTCTCAAGCTTCACAAGGCTTTTGGAGCAGGCGTCGCGGCTACGAGTCTTGGGCCAAAATGCCCTTATCCTTTCTCTAGGCGGGAAGAGACTGTCGAAAATACTGGCCCAAAATGTTACTACAATCCTACCGCAGACACCTTCATATTGAATGGAGTTGAAGAGCAGGGCAGCAGTTTACGTTCATTGAAAGACCTCGCTCTTCCAGGATACCCTGTGGTCTCAGTCTTCCGGGAAATCGAATCCTTGATTTATATCAATCTCATTTTGTGGGATTTTACTAAGAGTCTTCGACAATTTGCGCAGATTGGACGACACATTGCAGAAGACAATATCCTCATTATAGCAAGCATCGTGAGTCATCCTCCCTGGGTTTGGTTCAGAAATTTGAAATCTCTGGTTGTCAAGGGGAGAGCAGGTATTCGGGACCAAGAGCAATTTGCGACAATGGGAAAGGACGCCACTACGGAGATCACGCGTGCACTTGAGAACAAATTCAAAAGACTCATGGATGAGGATCCATCTCGCTCACTGCCCAAAATTACAGTGCAGATAGAGTTCATGGACAGAGGCCTCGTTACTGGCCTCCTTCACAGGAGGAGGGGTAGATTGACAACGAAAAGTGGAGGTAGATTGGTTGATGAACGGGTTAGAACAATGGCTTCGTAGATAGTGAAGAGAATTGATTTTTTCAGGGGAAAAGATACATCTTGTGATTTTTGTATTGATCTACTGATGTTTTCATACTTTGTATGGATCAGGAGATATTACGATTGTGAAATTAAACGACGTTTCGGGGAAGATTTGTAATGAGTAAGAGCCTCATCCATCAGCGTACACCTAATTAAAGACAATATTGCAAATTTATAGAATAATTGAATCAAAACAAGCACTTTACCTGAATTGTTTAAAAAGATTACTGGACGTATCTTCGAACAACCAAACAATTATCTGAGATATTTAGGACAATATAATTTTAAGGATGTCATTAAGGGGTACGCCGAAAAATGTCAAGGCGGAGTATACGCAAGAAAAGGGACAAAAAGAAGAATGCGCAAGAAGAACAGGACAAGGGCTTTGCAATTCTGAGCTGCTTCGATGTGATGACAGCTGAAAGAACCCGGCGATTGAGTGTTGAAGTCTGATATGCAAGCAAGATCAACCTTTCTTCCTATCTGTATAAAAGCCCGTCATTTACACACCTAGATACTGTAAGGGCAGGTAGATTAGGGTAAGTGCGACTGAGCTTAGGATAGTAATTGCCCTTCTAGTAAAACTTTTCATCGCCATCGTGTACTTAGAATGTGCGTTGGCTCTCTTCTACTCCCAGTCCCTTGAATGCTCAATGACATACCTCATGGGTATGCGAGACCCAGACTTTTCTAAAGCTTCGCTTCTACCCCATACAGACTCACTGCTATTGTTTTTTTATTTATATCTCGGTGTATTTCGATCCCTGATAGGTTCTGCCTTTTCGTCGAGGGGAGGAGGGTCGTTCGGTTTCTGGAGTGGCCCGTGTTGGAATCCAGACGTCGAACTCGCCCTCAATTGACCTCGTTGCTCCTTGACCAACTCGGACTCGGATTGTTCCTTCCCTGCTTCGGCCTTGACTCAGCATTCTCGTCAGGTCTCATTTGAGGGGCAGAGTCTGGGAGGTCGTTCCTTCCCTCGCTTGAATGACCTGGCCACACAGTGTGACGAGAGGTTTGATCGCTCCTTCCCTCTTAACCTGACCTCGACATCGCGCTAACACGACGAGAGCAGGAAGGGAAGGCACGACTCTGACCACACCCAGAGTATAACCCTCCTCCCATTTCCGCCTTCTCCATGTACATGATTTTTCGTCTTCGAAATCGTATCTCCGGGGGGGTGGAAAGGGGGCCAGCCAGCTGATTTAAATTGGCGGTCAGGGGTTGCGTCGAAGGCACCTTCATCAAGGCATTTGATTTATCGTAGTTGCCAAAGCTATCGTGATAGCATCGAGTGTGGTGTGGGCTGAAGGAGACCAGCTGGAGCTGTTGAGATGTGTCGACCAACAGGTGTCAGCTCGCTTACAAAAGCAGCACCGAAGACCTTTCTATACGACAATTCTTTCAACAATAGTAGAGATACTATATTCAAAACTTAAAACATTCAAGTTTCAGATTCCTTTCTGAGTTGGAATGGGTTGGATTGTTTAGAACATGGTGGGTGGTATACTAGAAGCTATGGTGTTGTGATATTGTGCCTGAGGCCGCTTTAATGGTAGCAAGTCTCAGGGATTCCTAAAATCTGATACGTAATTCAATCCCAACGACCTCCAGATTTGCCCGATATCGAAGCTTTATGTTGTTAAATGGAGTGAGGGGATAAGAAGAAATTCTCAGAAGTCTTGGAGAACGAATTTATTATTCGACGATATTGATAGGTCCGCTTCCGCGAGCTTCACAACGCCGCTGTACGGTCCGAATTCCCAGCAACAATGAAATCAATTCATCATCACGACCAAGTGGGAGGGAGGAAGTTTGATGATTGGATTGGACAGTCCGATGAGATTGCCACGGGTGGGAGTTGGCGGTCTCTGCTGTGTATTGAACCGTGGGGGATCGATTGAACAGCAATGAGGCCGGCACAATCACTCTTGGAAGTTGAGGTTACTTCTCAGATACAACCGTTAAGCTACCACTTTCCATTCTCACTAGTAGCTAAGTACCTCCTACTAATTGGTCTCGATAGTAGGAATTCCAGTTCTTGGCGTCTTCCCCGTCAATCACGCTCCACATCGCGAGGTTGCGCCCTATACGCGTATGTTGCATTGTATCACCAGCAGCATGTAGTGTGATAGCAGAAGGAACATCAAGTGGTGTGCTCGTTATGTAGTTCTCTGCAGCGTTTACCCATTGCTCCTGAGCCTCACCGAAGCTGGGCGATCTTGCTT
>LLEY01000186.1:0-115341 GCA_001414485.1 Calycina herbarum | reverse complement strand
TCAGGATTTGGAAAAGCCAGATGGCTTCCGGACTTACTATTGTCCGAACCTCTTGTAAATAGCTGCCTCCTCTCTATCGGGAAAGACCAATTTGGTCTTTTCCTTCGTATCAGAGCCTAGTATTCGGGTATGTCATTCTATCGAACGCACTTCCATATGCCTCTTTTGTAGTAGTATCCGTTTCGTGCCGTTACACTTTAACCCCACTTTACACCCCACTTTACAAGGGTATATCACAACCAATTTAAGAGCTATTAAGCTCGTACACAGTTGACTAGAAAGGCCTTCTTATAGTCTATTTAAAAAGTATATAATAAGCTTAATAGAGTGTTGTTGGTAGGGAAAGTAGGGGGGTTAGAAATAAGGTCTTATTTTAAGCTATGGTTGTCGCTCTCACCAAAAAAATTACCAAAGTCTCTCAGACGCCAGAATGGCTTTTTGGGATCGGGGGATATGATTGGTGGAGAAGGGGGATAGGTGGGGCGGGTCAGGGGTATGGCAGGGGGTGTGGCAGGGGTGGGCGAAGCGAATGCGCACCCGCTTCACTGCTTTCTTAGCGTCAACGAAGGGCCTTGAAAACGTGACCTCTCCGTAGCAAGGAATGTGATTCGCCCAACCTGACTCTTTTTCCATCTTTTCTTAGGCTTATCTCCCTCTTATTACTTTGATCAGAGATAAAGATAAATAAATCAAGAATTCCAGTTCTTGTTCTTAGGAAAAAATCATAATACGTTCAATACTTTTGACCCACTTTTGAGGTTCGAAATTCTTATCGTGAGAATTAGACACTGTTATATATTCCTTCGAATCAGTACTGCTTTCTTAGCGTGAACAAAGGCCTTACACCATTGAGCAGGCCAAAGAACACCATCCAATTCTTCAGAGGTCAATTGTGGCTGGCGCTCACACACTCACACACTCACACCGAGATACAAGCTGAGAGCTTTCATTGGCCTATCGTATCTTCAAGTTTTAGGGGCTGGTTGTCTAAAGAAGTTGCCTTTAAGCTTTGATGGAGAGGCCATGAGAATTGCTAAAGAACTCAAAAAGACATTCGATTTGTATCCGGACTTTTTGTTAGTTGGAATCTCTGTAAGGAAAATCATGAGATTGAAGAAAACTCACTCTCTGAGCTTTAGGTACTGATTTAATACACCTTGCGGGAGTTCAGACTACGGGTTGCTGTTGTCTGCAGTATATACTATATGGGCTGTGAAAAGTCTTAAAATTTCGCTTATACACCACCGAGGGTTGCGGCGATTCGTAACTGTATGTTAAAGTACTTGCTCTTCTACAGTTGTCCTACCCCCTTCAGAAGAATGAAGGTAACGTGAACACCATCATTTAAGCCTTTTAGGTTAATTGAATTAATTTCCAAGTTTTATTTGATCAATGCAGACAGTAGAGTCGAGTTACGAATTCCCCCACCTCTGGCTTTCTCGGCATCAATGAAGGACATTCAAGTGTACTATTTGCATCATTCTGGTGAAATGCTTTTTCGTGTATATTCAACGCCATAGGAAACATCAACTTCCATTTTGATGCTTGGAAAAACATTAGAAACAAATCATCCTTGGTCTGGCTCTGTCACATCCTCGGTGCACTGCTTTCTTAGCGTCAACGAAAGGGGTGGCAGGCAAAATGCTCGTTTATTAGCAGAGTAAAGTTTACTGGCGAGTCTTTCATAAGTGGCCAAAAAAATAAGAACAATTCCTTTTTGTTCTAATAAGTATAATAGACATCGTGACAATGTCTTTGTATCTTTATTCAAGTGTAAATACTCGCTGGTCAGAGTTGCTTTCAAAACACTCGCACTGATTGGCCTCAGTATCGCCACCCCTGCGCAATGAGGTCATCGTAAGCGACCCTTACCGCTGATCTTGCTTCAATCAAGAAACGCGAACTCCAATCCCTTTCAACGAAACATCAGACCATTGAAACTTGATTTCCTTTCTCTTCCCTTTGTTTCTCGGCTCTCGGGTCTAATTATGGAAGGAATACGACAACAATGCAGCCTCTCTTTCAGCCTTGTCGCGTGAATAGTGCCAACCAGGGCCCAGATTGGTGGGATTTCCTGGAGAAGCTAGTCAACAATGAACAACTGCTATTGTGCCCATTGTCAGGTTGGAAGGTGGTTAGTGGGAAGCGGATCCCGAGGGTGTGGTCAGGAACAAGGCCTTTGTTCCTGAACCATGGATAAGATGAAGGCGTCTGCCAATGGGTTTGTACTTTTCTTCCTTTTGCTCTTGAAAAACTTCAGACGAATACCACAACATACCTACTTTTGTTTACACTTACACGAAACGAATACTTTCACGTCAACTAATTCAATTCTGGAAATTGAAACATAACATTGAATCATACACGATATAACGAAGCTTACGAATGAAACCAAACAAAATGATACTTCCAACAACCTTTCTACTCCTTGCTCCGGCAACAACCCTAGGCGCCGTCATCACGATCACGCGAACTGTAGTTGCAACTGCAATTGCCCCAGCACCTACACCTTCCGCGCCATCAAATAACGTCGGCACTATCCCAATCAACAACGGTGGAAATCGTAATAGTGTCACTCCCGGAAGCTCAGATTACACCGATAATGCAGCATTCCAGGCCAACATTTTGGCAGCGCATAACTTCTATCGCCAACAGCATGGAGCTGTCGATCTAGTCTGGAATGACACCAGCGCAAAGTTCGGGCAGCAATGGAGTGAGGCCTGTAATTTTGAGCATTCTGTGAGTCCCCAAACCTCTTCCCCTCCCTCCCTCAAAAAAGGTCAAATATACTAACAAGAAAACAGGGCGGTCCAACAGGCGAGAACCTCGTTGCTGGGGGCACCAACGCAACCGCATCTATCGACATGTGGGGTTCCGAACGTAAACTCTTCAACTTCAAATCTGGCGGGTTCAGCTCCGAAGCTGGTCACTTCACGCAATTGGTCTGGAAGAACACTACCTCCGTTGGCTGTGGTCGCACAACTTGTAATGGAAAGGGATCGACTCCAGGTACATATGTAGTCTGCGAGTACTTCCCTCGCGGAAATATTGTGGGGAACAATAACCAATACTTCCGAGATAATGTGGGAAGTCAGACATCGGGAAATCCTTCGGATACCGCTGTCGCAGCTGTAGCTGGCACGTAAGCTATTTTCTCCTTTTTTCGTCCCTCTTTTACACTGTTAACTCTCAATCCTCAACTCTTTTCTTTTCGTTGATCGAAGAAAGAACTCTGTGCTGATTTTAAATAGTCAGAGTGTTGGGACTGGAGATGTCAAGAGTGGGGCATCAAGTATTTCTCATTCTGCAACTTCGATACCAAGTTTCAGTACTTCTTTTTCTTCATTGTTGAGTTCTTCGACTGCGACGGCTGCTTCTTCGTCATCTTCGGCGGTGGCGGCTAGTGTTGGGAGAGCTTTTAGGGAGAGTAAGGGTGTGTTTTTTCTTACTGTCGTTGTTGCTGTTGTGCTTGATGCGGGGATGTGAATATTACGCTTGAGATGTAGATATTTATGGGTGTAGGAAGGGGAGTTCTTGTAGATATTCTTTTTTTGTTAGATACCCCTGTTGATATTTGCGTCTCCTTTAGCTAGGAGCTTTTTTTATGAATTACGAATTTTGTTTTTTGTAGAGATTTTTTGGACTTGTTATCGTGATGCTTCATTCTTTATCCTCGAAATTTTCTATTTGTGCTTGCTTCTTTGGGTCCAGAGACTTTTCTTCTTCTTTTGATTTCCAGCGGAAGTAGGTCGTTTGGTCTCACCTTTAATGATCATAAAGGGATTGAGATTTCTGGGAAAATTTGCTCAAACCTTCTCCAGCTGCTCCTTCGCCATCATTGCTGTCATATAGTCTTGATGTGACATAGTGATGCAGTGATGTAATGATGATGTTTGCTGGTACAGGGAGCGAAGTCGCTGTAGTACTGAGCGCGGTGTAGTCTTTAAATAAAACGAGATGGACTGCAAAGAAACACCGAGAGGTCACCACAGTCGCCCTTCGTCGAAAACTTCCTTCCTGGCTTGAATGCTTTCATGGTATGTCTAACTCATCTCCCAGGCTCCCTTTTTCACGTCTTCTAATTCCATAGAAGACAACGTCTCCCAGAGAAAGTCAAAAGGAGGTCACCATATGGGATTGGTATTTCAACGCGTTGTGCTTTCTTCAGATGTTAGATTTCATTCTCAATGTTATAGTCAGTTGCGATTTAAGCTTTAAATGGGTGGTTTGGTTTGGTTCTACTTATTATATAAAATAAATATCTGTGTGTAGGAATAACAAAAAACTTTAACTACATCTATAACAGCTACAACGCTATACCTATACGGCTATACCTCTCTACCTATCTCTCGAAGCCTCCCCTACCTCGAAGCCTCTTCTTTAGCCCCTTGAATCACGTACGAAGAAAAAAAAGCTATTTACAAAGTAATTAATAATCGCCTAAGTACCCCTAATCTCTAAGTTAATGTAGAGGATATTAGACGAAGTAAAGACTGTATTAGGCTTATCTTTTAAGATATTCTCTAAGAAGCAGGACTCTTAAGAGAGTAATGGATTAGATAGTATACTAGGGACTACGAGAAGAGGATAAAGAGAAGACGAAGAAAGGAGAAGGAGAGGCGAAGGGAAAGGAAGGAAAGGGAGAGAGCTAGATAAGAAGAGAAGGAGGCGATGGCAAAGGAGGGGATGAGGCTATATAACGAGTATACGGAGGAGGCGCGATAGGAAGGACTAGAGGCATATAAGGAGTTCTTAGAGGGTGTGTACAAGAAGGACTTTGGTTCCTCTAATAATAATACCGACAACTCTGGGGACTCCGAGAGCTCTTATAATATTTTTAAGGAAGAATAGAATTTTTACTGTTCTTATGTGCGGATATTTATATATAATAAGTGGAACTAAATCAAACCACCCATTTCAAGCTTAAATCGCAACTGACTGTACTTGTATTGTGTTCTTTTCACCCCAATTATAAGAGAGAATTAATTCCATGGAATAATTATTTTTGCTCAAAGCCCTTTCCATCCTGGCTGGTGCAAGATAGATAGCCAGTACCTCCAATCTTGCGCCAGATGACTTTTCCTATTTTTAATTAAAAACCCCACAAATCATTTTATCCCTCCAGCGCATGACTGCACTAAATCCAGGCAAACAATGTATGTCTCGTCTCTACTCCAATTGCTGCAACTAAGCTACGGGCTTCTCCTGCAAGCTCTCTCCTTGAGTTCGTTACCGGGTGCTGTTAAATCTTCCTTCTCCTTTCTGGTGAGAAAGTCTAATGGAAGTCGCATCTTAAAGTCTTTCAAGCCCCAAATTTTCTTCAGCCCTTCATCATTTCTTAGCTTTTCAATGAATTGTTTCGTCGTTTCTCCATTTGTTAAATAGCCGCAGGTGAGGAGGTGAAGACTTTGTAATGAACTCATGCTTTCCAACATTGACCAGGTAAGTTTTTTGGTGTTGAGGGCGTTATTTTGGAGGATACCACAGTCGAGGACTATGGAGCGGATCGCATTTCGGTGGTAGGGGTTGATTACTGAGAGATACTAGTTGTCTAGTAAGCAATTGTGAGTCTGAAGCAGGAATTCTAATACAAATGAGGACGGAAAAGAAGTATTACGTTAAGCATTTTGGTTGAAGAAACAAACCGAAAATCATGAACCCGATAAAGTAAAGCAGACCCGTAAATATCGACGTAGGCTTGACGGCAGAGCGTGTACAATCCAGTCATTACTATGATCTAGATTAGCACATATAATCCTGGTCTTGCGATACCATAGAGCCTGCAGTATACTCACTCGTACCAAGCTTCTTTTCTCCTTTATTGGTAAATTTGTCGAAAGATTTGCAAGGGCAAATACCAATGCCACGCTCGACTACCTCCTTAATGACTTCCTCCCAGATTTTAAAGCGGAGCTCGGTATGCAGCTTGAATATCGGACTTGTATTTGGAGCAATCTTGCTAGCCCACTCTAAAGACTATCGTGTTATGTGTTAGCAATATAACCTCTCACTAGAATAGGGAGGCAGAAGAAAGCTTACATGAATGCCAATTTCAGGCGCGGCCTTCCTTGCAAGTAACCATCTTGGGTGGACCTTCTCCTATCCTAGCCTTTTGCATTTCTTCCGCAGGCGTAGTCTATCACTCAGCATAAGATCTTTCAAAGGTGAGGGTGACTCGATCTTGACATACCATGAAGGCATTGAAGCCTGGACGTTTCCGGTGAAGTAGCGGTTTCTTGACGGCAGCGACCTTTTTACTCATCGGCTTTAGGCCTTTAGTCGTCTTTCCACTAGTACGTGCCATATTTGGGGTTGTATCCCGATGATACTTGATTTGATATTGTAGGATGGTTTGTTGAGAAAGAGAGAGAGAGGAGAAACCCCAACGCTCCTGCCTTAAATAAATGAGCAACTCGCTTAGCGAACCATCTGGAATCGCCAAGCCTAAAGACTTGAAAGCTGGTTGAAGGTGAAGTAAAGATTCACTCAACATTCTGGAGAAATCACCACCTAGCTTTTCATTTTCATACTCCGCTGCTACCTCTTGTAAGGCTTGAAGATGAGTTACTGATCAGCATATCTTGGCAAATTCACTTCTATGTTCGTATCCTCATTCTCACTAATCGTGGCGCCTCTGAGACCCCACCTCGCGTAGCTCACGATTATGCCTAAGTTTTTATTCCGAGCCTAAGGAGCAATTTTCGCAGGTAAAAATTCCCGCATCATCCTCAAATCGGTGTATACAATCTTAAAAATCCGAATTAATGCACCAAATCATTCTATACCACAGATCCAGCTATATACCTAACAGTACCAAGCTTCTCACTGCCATGCTTGTGGGCGTGCAAAATATTGTCCAACTTGTCCAAAGCTATGAGATTATACACACTCTGTCGTCAAGCCTACATCAATATCTGCAGCTCGGCACTGCTTTATAGATTTAAGACAATGGAATTTAGCAGTTCAACAATAATGCTTAACGTAAGCCTACTTGCCTCTTCAAGGGGCTGTCAAAGATGGGGAGACTGATCGCACTAACAGTACCTCTCGGTGATCAACCTACTCCATCGAAATGCTATCCGGTCCATAGTGCTCGGCTGCAAAGTCTATAAGAAGGGTAATACATTCGCCACGAAACCTACCTGGCTAATGCTGCAAAGCATGAGTTTACTAGAAAGTCTTCAAATCATTATTGTCGTCAATCCAACATTGATGTTCCAGGATCCGTATTACTTGCTGACCATCAACCGCGATTATTTCAAGCACTTCATTCCGAGACTTAGAAAGCATGAAAGGTTAAGGGGAATCAGGGGGTTAAATTTTTTGAGTTACGAGTGTATCCGCGTGTTACCTCACAACAAGAGCTGAAGGTGAGAGATGTTTCTGAGAGAATCAAGAAGGAGGTTTTGCAAAAGAAGGATACAGTATAGGTAGTTCCTGCCGAGAGGGCCAGAGAGAGGTTGGAGATATGTTTTGACAATTGGGGATAGGCGATGGGTATTTTATGAAGCATTCAAGAAGCTTGCGACTTGTTAGCACTTAATCAGACCAAGTTTCAGTACTGGGACGTCAAGTGATGAAGTGATGAGAATTCCTCGCGTTTAAAAGACGCGCTAAGCGAGGTGCCGCCAGACCCATTCACTAAAACGCTTTAACGCACGTGACCCGCTAGCCTCACTCTCGTATTGAACCACCAAACCAAACCCAGCCAGCCTTCAAACATCACAGATCCATCAGAGTCAGACAACAACAATATGGCGCGTGCAAGTGGAAAGACGAAGGGCCCGAAGCCTTTGAGTAAGAAAGTCAAGAAACCACCCGTTCATCGGAAACGTCCAGGCTTCGATGCTTTCATGGTTTGAGATCAATTCACCCTCGCGCTTTCGGATTTTCTAACTCCTGTACTAGGCAAGTGCCAAGGGAAAGAAGGGAGGCCGAGTTGCTTGTAAAGAAGTCGCAGCGCCCGAGATGGGTATTCATGTAAGTTTTCTTGCTGCTGCCTATTTGAGGAAGGGGTGAAAGCGACGTCTAACATATGATAGTCTCGTGGATGGGCCTCCATGATTGCACCAAATACAAGTGGATTGTTTAAGCTGTCTGCAGAGTGAGTACCCTGAGTAAATTTCTTCTCGGGGTAAAGCCTAGAGCTCAGCCCTTTATCATTCTTAAACTTTCGATAACAGTCCTTAAGACTCTTGCTCCTTCTACCCCTCAGATGTTCCCAAGGAAGTATACTGACTCCGAGATCCTGCAGGCTCCGTTTGAGGATTTGGGAGGATGTTATCGATGCCATCAAGGTCCTGGAGCTATTTCCCTGTAAAGCTGAGGACAAATTCGTGAGCTTGAAGGACCCAAATACCAGATATTCAACCTACATATGGGATAGATATGAGCGATCTATTGGTACGAGTAGGTTTTTTCCGGATCGGAGGAAGGAAGGTTGTAAGTACTAATCTAAACCATAGTAATGATCGGATTATATACGCTCTGCCGTCAAGCTTATGTTGACATTTATGGTTCTGCATTACTTTATCGAATCAAGCCATTCCACTTTCCCAGCCCAGAAAGAATGCTTAACGTAAGTCTTCCTCTCCAGTTCATAAGTGAATGTACTTTCAATACACCTAACTAGAAAGAGAGTCGGAGAGACGCTGACTATGACCGCAAAAACAGTATCTCGCAGTAATCAACCCTCTCCACCGCAACTCCATCGGCTCCATAACCTTAGACTGCAAACTCTACAAGGGCAAAATTCGTCAACTTGCTTTGGAACCTACATGGCCAATGTTACAAAGCATGGAATCACTCCGTAGTCTTGAAATCGTCTTCATACCCCATGACCGATTGACACAATACAATATGAGCTCACCACACGAAACTATTAAGGCGGTATATTTTGAGGAACTCATTGAGAAGCTCAAGAAACATGAAGGGTTGAAGGGCATCAGGGGCTTGAAGAACTTTAAGCTACGCATGGAATTCTGTTTTCCGGAACAAAAAATGGTGGTACACGATGTCTGTGAGGATATCAAGAAGGTTGTTTTGCTGGAGAAGCCATTGATCGGCTGTTGATGCTTGCTCCAAAGTGCTCACACTTCATTGGGGATACCCTCACCAAGTAGGTACAAGCTGATGTGTTGGCCGGTTGGTTATCCAAGCTGTTACCACACAAAGAGCAGTATAGACCAAAGAATCAGCTTCGAAATTATTTTGTAGCAGAGAAGTGAGGATCTCGGGCAGCAAAGTGGGAAGTCAGCACGGGCTTCCTTTCGGGTGTGGGGGATACGAAATTGCCTTTTTTGGACGAGATGTGTAATAGTAGAGGACAAATCCAATTTCACAAGTGCTTATTGCCAGTCTCAGAAATCCGCAGCCATTATTTGAGATGGTTTAGGACATTGAAGTCACTTTGTTTCCCATTCTTCCAACCTTGCTCGGATAATCATTTTCATTGTTCTAGATCTTCTCGCACAATTAGCATCAAAGTAGGCAGGTACGGCGAGCAATTCCCAAATAATTTTGCCTTCGTTTGTGTGGCTCGGGGAACTTCCTTCTGGTTGTGCTAATATATGTTTACTTTTTGAAGGCAGAGTTCTTTTCCAGAGCACCACAAAGCTATGAGCACATGGCTCTAACTATTCCTGGAGAGTGGTTGCATCTCTTAGATCTTTTAGCACAATCTCTTGAAAAAGCAGGTTGACCCGGAGGAACGCCTAAGGTATTCATCTCAGTGTCGCAGGGGCCCATGCAGTCTTTGGCGAAGGAGCGCCCGGCGAGTTACGATTTGGCGTGGTGTATCTCAGAAGGCAAGAGCGAACGTCCCTACTTAAATTCGAGTTTCCCCTCCCTTCTTCTTCCACATCCATCTTCTCAATTTCATCAGCAAAATATCTCCAACACCATCACCATCGATATCGTTGTCCCTATTATTGAGGAGATAGACAACGATCACCTCAAATTTCTGTCAACAAATTCTCTCATGTCTTTCGCAGATCTATTAAAAGGCAAGACCGATCAACCTCATCGAGGAATGAAACGTGACCAAAAGCCGTCACAAAGAGAGTACGAACTCCCCTGATACTTCCCCTGACACTTATCCTGATACTTGCTGTACCAATGCTAACCTGCTAGGCTTATTACCATGACTTCCTCTTCCGCATCCGCGTCCGCAGCCGCAATAGCATCGGCACCAGTGAAGAACGAGATTGAGAAACCTTCAACCGACCCAAGAGGCAGCTCGACCGCAGCAAAAAATTGAAGCCCAGCATCACGAACAAGTAAGACCAAGACCACAACCAAGCATTGCTCCTCTTAGGTTGTGCGGGACCATCTAGGGAAATGGGAGATATTGTCCCAGAAGGGTTGAAAGAACCAGAAACTCAACTTGTTGATTCGTCTACCTACTCTGGAACAATACTCTTAATATCCTTACCGTTTCGCACAGCCAAATGGAAGTGTGTGTACCGTGTACACAAAGCAAAGAATGAAGTTCACCTCTGGAACCACGCTGATTTCTCCCTAGGAACTCGAGCGAACTCATCGCCCTCATTGGTCCCGGTGGTCAACCATTCAAGGTCCACAAAGTATTCGCCTGCCATTACTCCCCGCTTCTAAACTCCTATTGTTCTAGAAAGACCTCGGACCCAGACCCAAGATACACCCTTGACCAATATTCCTCCACCACCCTCGCCTTTCTCGTCCAATGGATCTACACGCAAGAGATCGAGCTCGCGCAGATGGAAGGTACGGAACACAATCTCAACGAAACAAGGGCGTTAGTTGGCTTGTGGACTTGTACAGAACGACTACAGATTCCCCACTTGCAAAATCATGTCATTGAAAAACTTGATGCTATTCAGCAGAAGTTCAACATCACGGTTGTCGGGGTTCTACAGGAGGTATGGGATGATACTAGGTCCGACTCGGCTTTGCGTCTCTATTTCATCGACCGATGTGTTTCTTCGCTTCAACCCCATTATTATTTGGGAGACCATGCCGAGAGAAATTTTACCAAGAGAATACTCCTCGACGTTATTGCTGCTTTGGCCAAAACAACATCGAAGGTCGATGCCGAAAAATGCAAGCCAACTAAGCATCTGTCGAAGTACTACGTTTCAGAGAAGTGATGATGCATGGAGTTCTTCTATCCCAGCAATTAGTTTCGAGTAGCAAAGATCATTGAGGATGGAAACCAAGTTGGTGACTTGGAACCGTTGAAGTATTTTACACAACTTCATTAACTAACCTCTGATAGAGCAAATTTACTATTGTATCTGGATTTGCTATCGGATTGGGGATGGACAATGTGGCTAGTGCAACATAAGAAGCGAATATAGGAAGTGGGTGTTTTTGGAGGAGCAATACATGAGCCTGCAATATACCACATTATTCAACTCCAAATTTGCATCAGCATTTTTTCATAAGTGACATTTGAATTTTAGAAAGGGCAATACATTTAGGCATTGCTCTTCCATCGCCCACTTTAATGGAGGAATGTATTCCAGAATCTTTGAGATGAATAGAAGCAGCGGGCTTAAATAATTCTCACTGTTCCAAATTTACAGGGTATATTATCCTAAGAAGTAAGCACAATTCAGAATGGAACGATATTGGTCACTATCTTGGGACACTGGTAAATTTTGTTAGGAGGTTGGAAGAATGAGAATTGTAGTGTTGCGAGGAACGAGGGAGCCATCTCGGTTGGTTGGACAAGATGGCGGCAGTGGAACGTCGGATTTCAGTACATATGATACTGTCGCAGAGCTTCAATAAAAACATACTCACAACCTAAAAAATTATAAGCTTCGATATAGTGATCAAGTAGCACCGATAGATCTTTTAGGGATTTTGGTTTATTTTTGCGAGTTTAATTTAGGGCTTAAGATGACTGGGCGGATAGTTCTGACTTCGACTCCAATAATCGGGCCAATTATTTCCGGGGGTTGGGAGCATGATATCTCTACTCTCTTTCCCTCTAACTCTTTTTGAGTAAGCACACTCCATCGAGTGAGCCGTTTTTCCTTTGAGTAAGCCAACAGTATGCCACTAGTAAGCCACCAGCAAGCTGCTAAAAATGGATGTATCAGCCACTCACGTGTTATCTATTCCTCTATTCCCCCTTTGGAATTGAGGTGCATAATTTTGATAACATCTCATTTTTAGTCTCTTCAAGTTTCTCCGACCATATTCTTAGTGAAGCGTTTACAGGATTGATGGTTGATGGAGAGGTAAGGAAAGTTGGAGAAGTGAGAATCTGGTTACAGCGTTTGATTTGAGAGGTATTTGGGGGTGGGGAGGGGGAAGAATTCATTCAATTGGGGATGGGGTACTTGCTTTGTTTGAGAAGATGAAGATGTTTTTACCAGGAAAGCAATATCAAATGTCTGACCAGAACCCCTAGATGAACGAAAGGACAGCCAGTAGCGACTAGGTACAACAAATCCCTGCTCTGATCATCTGAGCAAAGCATCGCGCGTCCATGTCTACACCTTTGTACTATACCTCGAGTGAACTCGCAGCCCAAACTCCTTGCCCAGTTCAGTTCCCCCCACCCCCCGCGATTTGTTTTCAACGACAAGAAAGCGAGTATGGATGCAAAAACCTGTCTAATATTTCCCTCGAGTTGCTGAAAGCGATATTGCGGCAGCCCATCATCCAAGATACCAAGCGCACTCAAATACGACCCAGTATCATGGAGAAATTCAACAAGATTTTCGAATCCACCACGAACGCGGGTGGCAGCACTGACAACAAACGTAACTGCCGTGAAGATTGCTGATCCTGGAGGCCAGATATTGCCTTTTGCGGTACCAAGAGCTTAAGCTATAGTTCCAATTGGCTGAAGTGCGTGTGCGAGACAAGTTCGAATTTTTCCCCCTCACCCCTCCGTCATGTCGATAATCTTTGAAATTTTCCAATCTTTCTTCAGTAAAGGCAATAACGTCGCCAACGAATTCTGTATGCACCAAGCCATGGCCGCTGAGTTTGTGTCCAGTGATAGTCTCATATTCCAACACAGCATCACGCATGAGGAACATAACGAGTACTCGATCGTCATTATCGCTTACCACAGAAATACACTCAATTCAAAATTTGGAAGAAGAATTGTTAAATGATGAACGATGAAGGAAAATTAAGGCATTGAAGAAAAACAGACCCTCATCAAGAAGGTGAACACGAAAGGATTTCGATGTAACGAATCAGGCGATGCACAAGTAATGCATGCCACGAGATCTTACGAGCTCGAAAGGCTAAGTGGTCCTTCAACGCCGTACATAGTGGGACTGGAGTGAGGTGAGCATAAATGCAGACATTTTGAAAGTAAGTATACATCAAGGAAAAAAGAATCATAGCAAGCCAGTTTCATCCTTTATAGGGAGGCGAGAATTCAGGTTGATATTCCATCGTCTCCCAGCCACCCCCAAAAAACCAAAAAAAAAACCTAGTAGGTACCTTTATCCCTCTTCATGGCGCCACACCACACCTCTCAGAATCACCACAAAAATCTTTGTATGTCATGTTCAGTGATAAGCCGAAAGATCTCCAAGTCAAGGAAGCACAAGGAAGAGTTCGACGGCCGCTGGGGGTTTGGTGGTTGACTTTTTAATTCGGGTGACTTTGCCCCGCACGAATAGCCGAGGGCCGGAGTTCGGTTAAGCAGCAACAGTAACTTATTTCGTACCGGCAGACCAATTACTGATTTTGTTACAAGAACCTAATCAGGCAGGTAGCAATATTGGAAGGCACTTATTTTCAACTGCTCCATTTCTCTCTTCCTTTCTGTCTGCTCTGCTCAAAAAATCGCCTTGCGAGATCCAACGCTCCAGCATTACCCGTACGGCACCTTGTCTCACAGCTACAGAACGTACTTGATCAATTTCCTCACCATGTCTACTAGACAATCCACAAAGTCTACCATGCAGGCAGAATCGATCGAGGCAGTAGACACATTTTCTCACGATGACTTAAGAGGAGAAGGCCAGTTTCGTCTCTTCAAATTGTCATCTGGAGAGCCCAGCCGGGGGATCTTTATTTCTTGCTCACTCCACAGCTTCGCAATCGACGACGCACCAGACTATGAAGCTCTTTCATATGTCTGGAGCGACATGCCTCCCGTCAACATCATGGTAGATGGGAAACAACTGGCAATTCCGCCCAGTCTCGAGGCCCTTCTTCGAGAAGTTCAATTGTTGGATCAAAATCGGAATCAGAATCGCTTTTTGTGGGTTGATTCAATCTGTATCAATCAACTCGACGATACAGAGAGGACGGTCCAAGTTGGTCTGATGAAAGATATTTATAGAAACTGCCGACATGCATTACTTTGGCTTGGTCAGTTGGGAAATGTCGCCCCCAAAAACGTCCGCATGCTGTTCGACTATCTGCGATATGTTGCTTGCGTCGACCCTTTGCATGCTCTGGACCTTTCGTCGCCCATGCTGACTAAAACCTGCGAGACGATGAACGCCATGTTAAATACTGGGTGGTGGCATCGAGTGTGGACGATCCAAGAAGTGCTACTACCAAAGTATGCCACAGTCTTGTGGGGTTCTGAATCTTGCCCTTGGGAGGTTATTGAACACGCGTGCATTGCATATATCAATGGGCGATCCGAAGAAACAGAATCTACGCATCCACTCCCAGAGAGATGTCAGTGGTATTGGATGTACTGTGCTCACATGTCATTGCAATGTACTGGACTCGGACAGGCGAAGAAGGAGACGCAATTCTACCTATGGAAATTTTGTTCCGCTTTCGGCGTCGTCTTGCCAAAGACCCAAGGGATAAGGTTTTGGGACTGTTGGGCACAATGCCGAAGGAATTCATACCTGAATACAATAAACAATCTTCCACTCAGTATGTCACCAAAAAAGAACGAAGAGAGCATTTAAGTAGTCGCAGCTTCGATGGTTTCTCCACTCATACGGGTTACAACTTAAGCGCTCCTCATGTTTTTGCTCGAGTTGCATTCTTATTTCTCAGATGGGACAAGGGTCTTCGGCCTCTAATCGGACGTTGCACTGGAGGGGCTGTTATTCGTCAAACCCCCGGTGTGCCTAGTTGGGCAATGGATTGGGTAGAAGCCCCAGAAGACGATTATGCCTCCAATTTTTGGAACAACTGGAACGCCTATCGCGAATATAGTTGCACATCAGTTCCTGCATTTTTTGAGTATGACGACGAAGACTTATCGTTATCTCTTGATGGTTTCAAAGTTGATGTGGTAACCAAAATCTTTGATCTCGCCTTTCTGGCGACTTGTATAGAGGTTACTGACCCTGGTAGTGTAAGGGACAATGGAAATTCTCGGGGTCCATCGAATGAGATTGATTCAGACGTGCTTAATGCATGCTCTTTTATGCCAACATCCTCTACCCGCGCAAAGTTAATATATGTCCTCGAGAAAAAGCTCCAAGCTCTCTTCGACTTTAACTCTAGCTACATATCTGGCTCTAGTTGGAACACTGCGTTTTGGCGGACAATGACGAGTGAGTACATAAGCCCAGGGATGCGTTCCCGTGGTATTTGGGACCAGTTGAAAGGACCTGCAACCCGAGAGCATATCGACGACCGCTCGGAAATCTCACCTCTCGTATATCAAGATGATTGTGAGCTAGTAGCAGAGGATTTGCTGGATTCTCGCACCATGTTTGTTACTGCGAATGGATATTTAGGTATAGGCTCGAAATATACTAGTGTATGTACAACTTTCCTCCTTTTCTTAAATATCTCAAACTCTTAGTTTGCGGGCTGTAAAAGAAAAATACATGAAGTTTCGAACCGTGGTATATTGTACGGCCTTTCACCCTACAACATTTGGATAATGGATTCTATATGTTATCATTGTTTGAACTTTATCGTAGAATAAATGGGAGCCTCTACAAATTCTCTCAGTACTTCATTCTAATTTTGCTCTATAGGTTGGTGATGAACTTTGGATTCTTTTGGGAGGCTTAACACCTTTTATTCTTCGCCCTGTGACAAGGTTCAATGGGTCTCATATTGTTATAAGAGATTGTTTTGCACATGGAATTATGTATGGTGAGTCGATGATGAAGGGCGCAATAAAGAGAGAGATAGCGACTGTTACTCTGCATTGAAAACCAATATATCTCTAACAGTGATTATTATCTGTCGCATACAATAATAGTATAACTAATCTTGATAGTCTCTTGTAGAGTATGTCTGATACGTGCTAAACATGTTTCGATTTGTGAGTTTTTAAGGAATAGCCTACACTCCTTCTACAGAATACAGATCCTAGAGACAGGCCAAAACCAGATGGTTTTTAAACACTAAGCAGTAGTAGTGGATCATACTGAGAATCATAAAAACGAACTCTCAAAATTGTTACTCTTTGCAAAAGTACCTCTTAATATACCTCTGTATTAATTTCTTTGTTCTCTGAGATAGAAAATATTTATCAAGTATAAATATTATTATCTAAACGAAAGGCACCGTTGAAGCCCTGCTTAAGAACCTGTTTCTATCTGATTTTCTCTAATTACAAACGCTCTCCAAGACGCCTCTGAACCCGTACATTGAAGTGACAACAGCAAAAAAAAAAGGGATTCGCTTAAAGAGTTGACCTTGATTTGGATGTGCGCTGCCTCAGGCCGCAACTTTGATGGCAGCTGAGGGAATCTACCGAGGTATTCAACCCCACTCCCAACATTTGCCCCTCTTCTGGCGCAACTCATACAACGTTGTATGAGGCTAGAAACCTTCCTAGAATTCAATTAACTTTTTCTTATCAGTGATGGATCATATAGAAAGACCGGCTGAACGTCCTCTGGATACTTAGTACTCGTGAGTCTGATTTCCATATTCTAATCTGGTACTATGCGGCTTCTTAATGCACTCCTACTGATTTCCAGTGTATCGAAAGGCTTCTCTGCTCCTCAAATCAAAACCTCCACCTCGCCCTTAAAAACACCAGTCTTCACATACAACCAAACGGATTTCCTCCTCAATGGCATGCCCTATCAAATCATCGGGGGGCAGATGGACCCCCAGAGAATACCCCCTCAATACTGGCGCGACAGACTAAAGAAAGCACGAGCGATGGGTCTGAATACCATATTTTCTTATGCGTTTTGGAACATGCTGGAGCCGGTGCAGGGAAATTGGGTCAGCACAGACGAGAACGACATTGCAGAATTCTTTCGAATTGCTGAACAAGAAGGGTTAAAGATTGTGCTTAGACCCGGGCCATACATATGTGGAGAGAGGGATTGGGGCGGGTTTCCCGCTTGGTTGGCAAACATTCCTGGCATGGTTGTACGAGCAAACAACCCGTCGTTTATGGAGGCTTCGAGGAGGTTCATTGAAAGGCTTGCCGTCGATATTCGCGAGCTACAGTCCACACGCGGGGGCCCAATATTGATGGTCCAGGTGGAAAACGAGTACGGCTCTTATGGAAACGACCACAATTATACTACAGCGCTCCTTGATATCCTTCGCACGACATTTGACAATGGAACCGTGTTTTACACAAACGATGGAAGTGAGGATTGGACACTGGAAGGGGGGTCCGTCCCTGGTGTCCTTGCTGAAATTGACGGTAGCCCCTACGGATTTGATGCCCTTGAAAAGTACATAACCGATCCTTCACAAAAGGGACCTCTTCTCGACGGCGAGTACTACACTTGGGCACCAGATATATGGGGAGCGGCCAACCCGCACAATGATCCTCAAGGTGATACTATCACAGGTTTCATTAACGATCTTAACTATGTTCTTGGAACGAGAGCAGCTTCTATCAGTCTCTACATGTTTCATGGCGGTACAAACTTCGGCTTTAGTAATGGTGCTTTGTGGCAGAACCAGACGAAAGTATGGACTTCTAGCTATGATTATGGCTCCCCACTTGACGAAAGTGGTAGAATTACAGACTCATACAATACGTTCCGGCAGACGATTCAGGAATATGTAGAAGTGGGAAGCATTCCGGATGTCCCTCCAAATGTTCCAATGATGGATTTGCCCGAATTCAAGCTGACGCCGGCAATGCGTCTCTTTGACATACCGGGAAAGAATACGAGTGGAAAGTTACCAATGACAATGGAAGCTCTGGGTCAAGATTACGGATTCACACTTTATGAGCACACGATCACCTCCCCCGTAAATGGGGTTATTCAGCCAGGAGACCATGCTCGGGATCGAGTTATCATCTATGTGAACGGTAATAGAACTGGCGTCATCGACAGCCAATACAAGAACCCCCCAGCTGTCAATGTCTCCCTTGGAATCGGTGACAAACTCCAGCTCCTTGTTGAGAATCTTGGAAGAGTAAATTACTATTCGCGAGGGACTCCGTACCAGAATCGTGTCACAGATCCTTACAAGGGCGTCGTGGGTAATGTGACAATTGGAGAGGCAGTGCTTCAAGATTGGAACATGTTTACATTTCCTCTCTCGGACATTTCTTTTATCAACAGTGTCAGGAGTCCTATCCTTGTTGTCAACAACTCCTCTCAAGCCACCCCTGTTTTCTATCGGGGCTCCTTCCACGTTACGAAATCTTTTACCAATCTTATGGAATTGGATACATATCTTGCTTTCCCGGCTGGTGTAAAGGGAAATGTCTGGGTGAACGGTTTCAATTTAGGACGATATTGGCGAGTAGGACCTCAACAGTCTTTGTACTTGCCCGGCACCGTACTGAGGCCAGGCGAAGAGAATAGTGTTGTGGTTCTGGAATTGGAGCCGGATCGTGTGAAGGGACAGATGGTAGGGAAAGGGTTGGCGCAGAGGGTATGGGGAAATAACCCGGATAAAGATTGTTTGGGGTGTATCTAGTCTGATTTAGAGTGTCTAATTGAAAGTGACTAGAAGTAATCTCGTTAATTGTGTTCCCCTTCCTCGCTTAGGTCGTTTGAAAGAGTTTTGTCGACACTCATTTGCGTGGCAATTCAAGTTAACTTGACATGTCAAGATAGTTCCAGAAGCCTAGATGAAGTTGAGTCCGGCCCTCCATGCGCAGGCAAACTAAACTAAGTTGCTCTTTTTCAGTTCAAGTATTCTCAGGTGTGGATTTGTGGAGTACTAGATCACTGTAGAGCATGCTACGTGAGACGAGAAAAGCTGGTAAGCTGGATGAATCTCGAAGTCTTCGGAAGTTTGATGTTTCACATCTACCTTTATGTATGGCAATAAAGCACCCACTACTGTCTTCATTCTCAGTACCACCAAACAGCACCATATCAAACGCCAGGACTATACAACAGCAGGAATGGTGCCTACCAAGAAAGAGTTGGGGAAGGAACCTAAGCCTCCGGCCCTTCATCGAAAACTTCCCGGGTTTAATGCTTTCATGATTAGTCCAACTCACACAAGCTCCCTCTTACACGCACCTGCTGATTTGATTAAAAAACACAACTTCTCCGACTGAAATGCAGAAGGCGAGTAAGAGAAGAAAGGGATTCCGCCCAAAGAAAGTTACTTGCAAGGAAGCTGCTACGCCTGAAACTGGCATTTATGTAAGTTTTGTTCTACCTTATTAGTCTAGCTAGCTAATGGATTCCATGGTAGTCTTTAGGATGGGCTAGCATGATTGCTTCACAAAGTAGCGGAATGTTTAAACTTTCTACTGAAATTCGATCGAAGATTTAGGAGCATGTTATTAAGGCTATCGATGGCTGCATCATACCTCGGAAATGGCTAGACAAGTTTACTAATGGCAGTAGGGAACTTGGTAACTGTGAGTATTTTTGCTGAATCCTTCCCATAAAAGACTTGGTTTTATCTAATCTAAATAATAGTGACGATGGCATTGTATACACTCTGTCGTCAAGCCTATGTCGATATATGCGGTGCTGCATTGCTTTATCGACTTAAAGAATTCCATTTCATCACTTCAGACAGCATGATGAACATAAGTTGCCTCGTCTTTCCTCATTTACCTGGAAGAAAAACCACAAGAACCTTAAGTTACCTTAGAGGAATTTTTTCAATTCAATACGCACTCGCACCAATTTTTTTTCAGTCACACTGCACCTCATTAGTTTATTCGCCTAGCTCTTCCCCAAACTTTCTCCTTTTTATGCTCTCTACACTCAAACTCTTCTAACTAGACAACTAGTACCTCTCAGTGATCAACCCCTATCACCGAAATGACATCCGTGATATCACTATGGACTGCAAGCTCAACTGGTACACACAAATAATGGCCATAGAGCCCATATGGCCAATGATACAGAGTATGGACTCCCTAGAGGCCTTTCACGTTGTCATCGTGCCTAGTGAGAAAGTGGTCTACCGTGACGGGGCTCAACCAGGTGCTCCATTTACCGTTACCTCCTGGTATTTTGACAAATGTATCAGGAAACTCAGAAACCATTGAGGGCTAGAGAGTCTCAGGGGGTTGAAGGACTTCGAGATACGGATAGAGACCAACCATCCACGACAAAGGGCAATTGTGAGAAATATCTCCGAAATAATTAAGAAGAAAGTCCTACAGGAGGAACCCGCGCATATACCGGAGCATGAAACACAATGATCTACGATATATGAGCCTAAGACTGGTAGTGATAGGCAGGCGGGACAATGGCCATGAAATTTGCCGGTTCCTTTTGGGGGAGGTTCTGGCGCAAGATTGAAGGTAGAAGAATGGCTGATGCAGAATGAAAAAAGCTTTGAGGAAATCAAAACATATCATAGAATAAATTCTCAAGTGTAACCAGGGAGAATATGACACAGTGACGAATGAGTTTGAGAAGGGGTTTGAAAGAAATTGTATATTTCGTCATGACTTGCGTGGGGGACTTGAGCGCCTTTTCCATATCTCGGCGACACGCCATTGCGATCAACTCTAATTCCTCACTTCTCGATTTCGAAGTTCGTGCTTCTCTCTAACATTAAATGAAGCCCGAGGAAAATGTCCAAAAGAGAAAAGCTTGTCCTTTGTAAATAAAATGGTTATTTGCCTCTTTGAACTACCGGTAACTTTGGTGCCTTCCTTGTGCTACACCCACCAAAACACCAACAGTACGCCCAAAAGAGCTTGAAAAATAACAAAAACATCTAAAACGATTCACTAATAGCTAGTTAATGGTATGAGAAAGTTTAGCTGTATTTAAGTACCGTGTTGTGGTTTGCATTCAAGTGTAACATGCTTTCTGGGAGGTGGAAATACGGACGTTTTTTCCGTCGCCGTAAGGTCCGCGAACGGGGAGGGCTAAGAATGGCATCATGAATATCGGCGTCGAAAAGCTATTAAATAAAAGGGGATTCTGAAATAGACTGGGAGAATTGGAAACACGAGGAGACTGACAGTGACTAGAGCGTGAATGAGCGTCGCAGCATCTATGCAATCTCGATTGAGCCCATAGAAACATCTACCCTAGCCAAAACTTCATACAGGACCGACATACACGACTCCTCCCCCCCTATTTATTTCTGCTTCACGCCCAAGTCGCCCACCAGCCAGTCATCACTAGTTTTCTCGTCTTTACCATCAGCCTCGTTCCCCATTTCCCGGGGTTGATTCTTCTTGCCTTGCCCATCCTTATTTTCATTTGAGCCATTCTTCAACTTCTCTTCCCTAACTTTCTCCCAGATACGGACTTGCTCATTCTTCTGCTTTGCAGCTTTTCTTGCTACTGCTGCAAGAGTGTTGACACCCAGTGGTTCAAACTTACTCAAATCCGCGAGGAAATGTCGAACCCCCGAGCCATTGATGTCTGCGATCCATTTGTCGAGGTCTTCATCACACGCAGCTGCCGTGGCTACTTGTAGACCGTGGAAGACTTGCTGGTTGCTGGGTTTGTTTGATCGATTAGGCTTCTCGCGAGACTCTGAGCTTAAGCTTGGGTTTTGCTGAGCTCCAGCCTTGACATGACCATGATGCTGCTGATGTTTCTTGGTCTCAGATGTGTAATGTCGCGTCCCACCTGTCTGATTTCGCGATGTGACATGTTTGGGATTGACATCGGTTCCTCCATGACGAGTCTGATGTTGAGATTTTGACTGCGAGGGTGGGAAATATCCCATAAGTTCACCTCCGGAATCGGGGGAGGTTGTTGCACTTGGCCATATTCGCGGCATTGAAGACCTCTTTACTGGATCAACCACGGGTCTCATCTTAGCATATTCCGTGACTGAGTGCTCAGCATTTTTGAGATGGGTCAAAATATCCTCATGTCCCTTCTCATCATCGGTTTTCGATTCAGGCACCTTCTCCAAAGACTGTACATCGTCGGGTCCAGCCAGCTTCATTGAGGAACCCTGGTTTGCCGATTGTTGAGATTGCCGGGACTGGGAATATTGGGCTCGTCGAGGTGATGCAGCATATGCTGTATACACTGACGGAGAGCATTGGGGGCATAGAGGTTCTCGAGACGAGTTTGATTGAGCCTGTCCATCTATACTCTCAACGTCTTCATCCATCGGGGTTATGCACCGAGAGCAACGAAGCCCTGATGAATCTGTACCAAGCTGCTGTTCATGAAGAACCCGCCCACTCTTTGGGATATCTTGAGGTAGGTCTGAGCTCCTATTGCTGGCTCGCACCTTTTGACGTTCATTTGTCCTCTCTTGGTATTGAGAATAAACGATTTCCGGGCCGGTGGTATATTCTTTCGCCGTAGTCTGCGGTTTTCGAGTCCGCTCCCAGGGCAAACGAGATCTTATCCAGCCTGGTGCTTCGACAGCCTTGGCTTCTCCTCGATTGCATTTTTTGTCGCATTTGGCTGCCTCAGAGGGGAAGGTATTACTTCTTTTGGCACGATTTATTACGACATCCTGGTTGTCTGACATCGCTTCATTGCGTTTGTAATTGGTTAAGTCGCTGCCTATGGTTTGAGTTGCGACTTGTCTATAATTGACTTCAAGTGGATCAGTTTGTGTTGTGACTGTTCGCTGTGGGGGCACTTGAGACGGGCCACGCTCTGATATAGCTGTATTGTTGTTCTTCACAGAGTTCCATTGTTTACCAGTCGATAGACGAGGCATCCAGACCGGAACTTCGGAGTGTTAGCATCCTAATCTGGAAACCCCCGAATGAATCTACGTACCATATTCAGTTGGCGGAGCCTGGAACGTTTCGCCTAATTGTAGGGACTTAGAATCTTGTTTTCTCATTGGCCGTGCCGATATAGTACTCGTTTTGGCGGGAGAGAGTGGAGATTTGGGTGATTTCTCATCCTTGTCGAACCAAGGAAGAGGTGCTCTTGCTGTAGAGGTTAGAGGAGGCATAGGTGCTTGTCGCACTGGGGCCGCCATCATCTTTTCATGAGGAGGTGTGAACCCAACGGCTGTAAAACCAGAGCCGGTTGACGTTCCTCGAGCGCGGCTTTGGTCCGAGCGGCCGTAAGTCTTTTCGTGAGGTGGAGTAAATCCTAGTACTGTTGTCCCAGTTGTCCCGGACGCAAATGACCTCTGGCCATCATGTCCATAGCCTTGTTTTGGTCGCCTATCCGCAACCGTGCTCAAGCAGTTTGAATTCTTATTTCTTACATTGGGCTCCGAATTGGGAATTCCCCGTTGCTCTGTGGACGTTACAGCGAGCCCAGCTGACTGGAACTCTGCATGGAATGGAACAAGCGGTGTCACCGTGTGTGCAGAGACGGTTGTAGCAGACGGCGAGAGCAAGAGATTTTGCTTTGGCAAAGATTTAACAGCTGTGTAGTGCAACTCGAGTTCCTTCGTAAATCTTGTCAGTCTTTTGGCCTCACTTCGAGTTCGAAATGGGGAGTTTGAGATAAGGCTTGGAACGACAGATGTCATGGTTCGACTACTTGAAGTCGTATTGTCTGGTAGGAATCGAGTGGAGTCGATGGTTTCCCACGTATCGTCAGCATCCGGACTCTTGCGCATTGGCAAAGCCTTTGCGGTTGAGGCTTTTTGGTCGTTACATGGAGTTGGTATCGATTGCCCACGTTCATCTCCACCATCCGTAAAACAATGAGGATCAATCCTTGGATCATAAGAACGGCACCACTCATTTTGACGACGGGGTATTTCCTTCTGGGGGTTTGCAGTCTCCAAAGGTCCTGTGTGTGCATATTCCCCACCAAGTATTGCTTCCGGGTTTTTGGTTTTGTCCGAGACCTGGGAACGCCTACTTCGTGTCGCGGGTTTACTTGAAGTCCAATAGCCAGATCCTTCAGCAACATGCATGATTGAATAAACATTGTTGGATTCTTTTGTTTTGTTCTTTGAAGCACGAGTGGAGCTTCTTGCACTATCGTGGTGGCTGAGGTACAGGACGGTATCGTTCGAGGACCCAGTGGGGACATTTGACACTGGTTTTGTCCCTTGTTGCCTCGCAGAAGTCTTATATCTTGGATCCTGAGTATGAAGCTTGTTGAGATAGATCCTAGAAAGTTGCTTTTCGAAGCTGTGTGTATTCCGGCTCGTTCTGTGGGAAATCCGCCTCCGGGATAGACTTGTAGCAGAACATCGAGAACTCCTGCTGCGTCTACTGCGGACCTTTGAACGTTGTTTTCTCCTTTCGTGCTCTAGAGCCGTCCCTAATGGTAACCGCATCACATCTTCAGCAGCAGTCCGGGCAAGGCTTCGACTTGCTATCGAGGAACGGCGTATCGATGTGGAAGGGATTCGAGGTAGGTTTCGGTGCGGACACCCCCTCCAATGAATGTTGAAGGAGGACATTATATATTCGATTTAGAGATGCATGGGATATTCGGTAGGTATGGATCATAGGGGAGTGGTTGAATTGCACAATACTCCGGCCGTCGAACATATTGGAAGTCGTCATCCTGTAGCTCCTTCCCTCTGCACTTTCAACTTTTATCGAGACCCCTCCATGGGCTCTTCTAGCACCGAGTTTCACCTTTATCTGATATCCTTTATCCCTGGTGAAGAATACATATCCAATTGTCGCCGACCTTTTCGCATTAAATATTCGATGGCGCCAAAATCCTTCTTGTCGAGGGAAATGCTCTTTTGGAACTCCGCTCTACAAGTAGTTAGCAAAAGGCCCGGGAAATAGACAACTAGGAATTGCCCCGCAGCACACCTTGTATAAGACTCGAAGTGAGATCTGGTATCCTAGAGCCGATGTCAAATTCAATTCACAGCACATTGCGCTAAGGTTACTCACTAGAGGTTTCTTCCTGCTCTCCCTCAAGCAAGTTCGATATAGTGCCAGCACTTCTTTCTGCAACCCCGAGTGCCTCATGATGCCTAAGCTCGTTAAGATTGCTTGTCAATTGTTGAGGGAAACCTAGGTACTTGTAGAAATGATGCTATTCATATGTTGACGTGATGCAAAATATCTCCGGAGATACCCCTGTACATCAGTTGAACCTCGGAAGCAAATGACCCGAAGAGAAGCCGATAACGGCATCGATTTCAACCCTCTACCTCTCACTCCTTTACAACCTTAGAGTCGATTCAGTGCATCAAAATCATATCAACATAGAACAATCTACGAGAACTTCAAAGCCCAGAATAATGCCGACCTTTTCCGTAAGTCTAGAACTCTCAAAATCGACTTGAATACACCTCAACTCAACTTCCCCCAGCGTCTAGTTAGATTCTTAGCCCAAGACGGAAAAACTTACTATGGAGATGCAATCCTTCCCAAAGGAGTAACCGACATCTCGAAAGCCAAGCAAGCAAAGGTCGTTACTGGAGAGATTTTTGGAAAACACAATGTCACCGAACAGCTAGCTGACATCCGAACGTTACTCTCACCATTGGCATTGGAAGATGTGAAGACAGTCCGGTGTCTTGGTCTCAACTATGAGCAACACGCAAAAGAGGTAATATTTCCAAGATTCAATCTTGGAATTGCTTGCTAATTGAATTCTAAGTCGAATATGCCAATCCCGAAATTCCCAATCCTATTTGTGAGTCTCACCCCACCTTTCTACCAGCCTCAAGTCTGACGACAACAGTATAAACCCGTGACTGCCCTGTCGGGTCCAACTTCCACAATACTGATCCATCCTCTAGCTCAGCAAGGCGAAGGATTAGACTATGAATGTGAACTGGTCGCCGTTATTGGTAAACCTTGCGCCGACGTCTCAGAATCACAAGCCCTTTCCTATGTCTTGGGATACAGCATCGGCAACGATGTTTCCCACCGAGACTGGCAAATCAAACACGGCGGTGGACAATGGTCCCTGGGAAAGCATTTTGACGGCTGGGCGCCATACGGTCCTGGCATTGTAAGCAGTAGCATTATCAAAGACCCGCAAAACTTGAGAATTTCGACCAAGGTCAATGGAGTGACGATGCAGGATAACAACACGAACGATATGATTTTTGGTGTTGCGAAGACAATTGCCTTTTTGAGTCAAGGAACTACTTTGTTACCTGGGGATTTGATCTTTACTGGAACACCGCAGGGTGTTGGGATGGGTAAGAAACCACCGGTGTGGTTGAAGGATGGGGATGTTGTTGAGGTTGGTCTAGAGGGTGTTGGAACTTGTGTCAATAAGGTTGAGTTTACGAAGAAGACGAGTGCGAAGCTGTAAATAGGCTCGTCATGTAGTACTCTTATTTTACTTTTCCCTTTTTATAATCCCTCTCTCGACATCGATCCTTAACCTGAAGTAATCTTCGTAGCTCCGTGTCCTGAGCAGGCCAAAGTTAAGGAAAATAAAGACGAATAATAAAGTTGACTCGGAGGTGGAGGGGAGTAAGGGACTGGTCAGCCTAAGAAGTGTAGTAGCCCCTAGTTTTCCTCCTTCCTACAGTCCATGGGTGTCGGCCCGTCGATCGTTCCTTCCATGCAAATCGTGTGACCCTGGGTCAAGGTATCTAGCCAAGGTCTAGACTCTTGCAGGTCCCTTCAGGCCAACATCGAGGGTTTCTACTTCTCTCAATTCCATCCCAAGTGCCTCCGCCTATTGTATCGCCCCCCAAAAACCACCTTCTCTGTACCTCTTAAGCAAGTTTATTCTAGATGGATTTCTCCCCCTATAATATACTCGAGGTAACCTTGATGCCAGAAATGTTCCAGGTCTTGCCAATTCGACATCCTTCACGTCGTTTTGTTGTTGTAAAGAGAGTAAAAACCGCAACGACATATCCATATTTTCCATCGAGATGTTCATGCTAGTACCCGAAGCATCTGGGCACCCGACGTAAGCAATTAAAAACAACTTAGACTGGTACAGACAAGGGGAGTCTGACTGTATAGTTAAACATAGCATTGCAACGATCAGAAAGTAGTGTTGACGAAAGGTGCTTTCTGCCCAGTGTTCTGAATGTAAGTCATCTATTCTTTGTTTCCTGTGTATTTTACTAATGAAGATATAGGCCGAAGTGAAGTATTTCAACCAATGGCAGCTAAACGGCGGGAGTAACATAACCCGAAGTTATCGTATAGGTACTACGTTATGAAGGTCAAACTACGTGACGACGCTGGTTAGTGGCGCGACACAATTAAATCGCGGGGACTCCCTGAAGCTTTCACTACGAGCTTGGGTAACGACCTAAAGACATGGGAGTGGGCGATCCACATACTTCGCTCACCTGGTCACCTTGGTTGCTCCTTCTCTCTTAATATACACCCCTCGCCCCTTTCGAATTTGGGAAGCGCTACCCACACTCAGCAGCCAAGGTAGTTTTCCCAATCTTTCCATTGAGCAGTAATCTATGGAGCCGCACGCGCCATGGGCAGCTGTACTCTTTTATTCCTGTCCCATCACATTTTGAAGACAAATTCAAGCATGCTCCACTGCGAATCATTCAGGATTGAACCAGTGCTCCCAACCCGCCTGTTGGCTCGCTTGCTATTTTGCATAGATACATCCAGCAATCCCCGAACATCAGTTTGAAAATATGGTTTTAAGCTCTAATTTAAGCCCGTTCTGACAAGGAGGCCGCCAACAGGTTCAAGGTCCACGCTTCATTGTCTATTTCTAACATACTGCCATCAAAGTCCATTGACATGGGGGGTTTATCTTCGACGCCGTATGCCCCGTTCGGGAGTCTGGCCTGAATCCACATGAACATGATACACCAAGCACCCTTTCCTTGGCCCAGCGGTTGCGTGCTTCTCTCTTTTAGATTTAAATGTGAATGTCGGATCATTTTCCAAGACACTCTTCCTTAATCCTTTGTACCCTGCGTCTTCCCAGAGCTATTCTCCCCGAGTTACAACAACTATAAATCAAAAGTCGACCCAAGCCTTCGTATGCGTGTTGAGCAACACAATCATCATTCTGAAGAAAATATTTGATACGAGGTAAAAATCTTTGCATGGTCTCAGCGATTTATTAGAAGAAGAATCTAAGATCGAAGATTACAAAAACCATGAGGAGTAAATCCCAATCCATATCTATTCGTAGAACAAAAATGACAAAAGACCTACGAGTCGAATATCGCAACACTCTTACCATGACAAGTCCAATGAGGAAAAACTCTTCCATTTCTGGTTGGTTTCTATAAAGAAAACAAGAGTAGTAGTTGTATAGAGGGAAAAAATAGCAAAAACCTAAGACTCTCCAAAGAAGATCTTAGGGAAACTCAGACACCATTTCTGGTCGGTTTATTACGCTCCGATAGGCTAAATGTAAAGAAGAAGAAGAAGATTTTTGTTTTTGTAAAGAGTGAGAGAAGAATGTTTTTATTTTTGGTGTGTCGTGAGCAACGGGTGTCTATTTCCTGTTAACCCGGCCCTTTTTTTTTTCTTTTTCCTTTTTTGAGAGTCGAAGTCGTCGATGTTGCCGGTGCACCACAGCTTCGATATGCTGATGGGCGACAGGACTTGTATTATTTGTGGTTATGAGGAATTGGAAGATTTGTGGGGCCTAAGTATTAGGGTGAATCGTGGTTGGTTCGTTTATTTTTGATGGGGGTCGACGGTGAGGTTACCGGCGATGCTAGTGTTTGCGCGCGATGCTTAGGCGGATCGCAATAGTCAATGAGTCAGATACCGAAGATGATTTCGCTCTCGATGATCTTAGTGTCTTTTGAGAGCCTACGGAGGTGAAGATATTGCGAGCATTAGAGCCGACGTCACCAAGAACAAAAAACAGAAATTCCAGGAAGCTTAATGTTTGTTAATTTCCCAGGACCAAATTACCAATTTGCAGTTATAGACTATGAGGGCCGAAAAAGCACTAGGACACCCATGTAGTCAATCCATCCGAGGCATAGGTCGAGCGAGGGCTTGAGATTTCTTCTACCTTTTCTAGATGACGAGCAAATTATCTCAATTACATCATAGAGATGAGCTCCAGAGGAAGCCCCATATTTATGCAAACCTTGATGTTGCACAATTAATCAACATGTAGTAGGTCAAACCTCAAAGTAAGGGTCCTCCAGTCATCTCTTTTTCAAAAGTGCCAAGAGTTAAGCGAGGTCTTCGTCGAGTGATGGATGAAAATGTGATATCAACTTGGATCTTTTCGAAGAAAAAACCCCTGTCTTTGGGTGGCACGCATTCTTCTGTAATGCGAATTAGTTTCAAAGTAATGGATTGATGTTTCAAAAATTGTTCGTATTTTTAGGGCGAATTTCTTCAGGGGTCTCTGGTGCAAAATCTCATAGCTTGGTTTCTGTTTTCTTGAAATAATACCGGATCTGTTCCCTACTTACACACGAGAAAGGAAGGAATCATTGAAGAAAGCAAATCACGAGTGTTGAGAATCAGGAATCTTTCGGCGAGGCCTGACGACGATTTCGATGTTACACTTTTAGGTAAGTAACGAGCCTATAAACTCTCGCCTTGGATATTAGAAACCCACCAAGACAGAAAGTTGGACCAGACTTTGCTCTTACTCCCTTGTGATTCCATATCTGGTTCCAAATAGAGCCGTAATTTCGGGGCAGATGGCGTTTTTGCAATTCAATCCATCGTGTATAGTACTCGCAGTGTTGGTTTTGGCTACGATTTTGTTTCAAATCTGGTTATTGGAATCCAAATCGACGGTGAATAAATGTTTGGAAGTGAACCAGTAACGCCTCCATAATCCAGGAATGATTTTTTGACATAGTAACCGAAAACCGGGGTACTGTGTAACATCAAGCTACAACTTAGTGTGAAAATGCGTTCAACTGGTGTGTATTGTTTCTAAATCTTTCCAAGGAATATTTTGTAAGAGAATTTGGAATTTTCGCTTCGTAACTTTTGACATCAAGTACCGATTCTTCCGCTTCGATGGCTTTCCAGTCGTTCAAAGCTGCCAAGGAGGATCGTAGCCAGTGTGGAAATTGTTCCGTTTTGTCTTTGGTGTATAACATATAAAAATAGTCCCAGAAAATATTCTTTCCCGTAATATGCGCAGGATTTTGTCATGATACATCCGTTCATGGAAGCCAGCACACAGGCAGGTTTGCAACTACATTCGAATAGATGTATAGGGAAGAGGGACAGACAAGAGTATTGCAGTGCTTTAAGGCTTGCTTCAACCATACTTTCACATCAATATCTACTAGAAAGAGAAGGTTTTAAACGAGGGTGGCATGAAGATCGACAGCAACAGAAGCTTCCGCATTCCCGTGTTTTTCCTGGTCCAATCGCACTTATCAAGGGGATCTGAATGTCAACAGCATTGAAAGGGTTGGCGACAACTAGCAATT
Organism: Calycina herbarum; assembly: GCA_001414485.1. Lineage (NCBI taxonomy): Eukaryota > Fungi > Ascomycota > Leotiomycetes > Helotiales > Pezizellaceae > Calycina > Calycina herbarum. Next base: position 84,837 of record LLEY01000186.1, on the reverse strand, counting down.
TATTAATTAGTGGATTTTGTTTGTTTTAAAATCATTGGCAGGACTCCCGTCGCGTCACTTCGCTGTCACGAGACAGCCCCCTCACTCGCCACGCCAGGTCCAGCCACACTTCTTTCTGGGCACGCAAAATGAGGATTAATAAACCGTAACCCAAGGGAAGCAACGACTAATAACTAAGTAGCATTGTGCTATAGAAAGATATCGAGCAGAATGTAAACACGTGACGCGAAACAAATATAGGGGCCCGGGGGTCCAAGTTATCGATAAGGATTTTCAAACTCGAGGGGTAGCAAAGTCGAACTGTGAATTGGGTGCTGTGGAGAGACCACTGTGGTGTTCAATCACTGTGTGCTTTGAGTACCTCGTAGTTAACACCGGGAGTGAGCCTTATTTCGATTAAGATTTGTATCATCTAACTGTTGACAGCGAGTCATCTATTTGCAAATTCAGGCACGCGTTGTGGTTGCTGGGACACGAGATTAGCTGGTGAATCCAAGGCAAAGTGGAATGGAATCAATAGAGTCAACAAGCGACGAAAACATTCCCAATCTCGCCTTTCCCATACAAAGCCAGACGTCTGTAGAACCTCATTTTTTCCTACTTTAGCGTTCCCGCTTCAAGGCATTGAAAGTTTCTAGAAGTTTGATGCTGGTCAATTTGGTCAATAGAACGGCCGAGTTATCGACGTTTCATCGCGTTACCCCTGGACCTTGTCCCCTTTCTTGGTTGCCGACACCACCACCTCTCGCCGCCGGGTCTTTTATTGCGATACATGCTCCACCAGGATCCGTGTATCACGAACTTCCACAGCAACCAATCCACCAAATTTCCCCTCTATTCCCTCCCTCTCTCCCTACACCTCGAGAATCTGCTCCCAACAACGCGAATGTCTGTCCCACGAGTTCTTTAATTGAGCCTATTCACCCAACACCCCTCAGCACAGTTACACCACAGGCTTAGAGGAGGAAAGAGCTGCCCGCATAATCAGTCGGAAACACGCGTACATTTGCACTTGCCTCGCACACTCGCAATCATGGCGACCACCCAAGAACTCCGAGAGCAACCCTCCTTCCGCAGAGATTCCCCCTCACCCTCGACGTCACCCACTCCCGCCGTTGGCGCTTGTCCGGAACTCACTCGATGCGTGTCAACTGGCTCGGCAGGATCCCTTTTCTCCGGAGCTTCTAGCGGTATGGGAGGCAGAGAATCGATGGCGAGTTCGATTGGCAGTTCGGTGTCACGATCCTCGTCGGCTGGGTACTCCAAGAGACAGTCGATGGGCGGACTCGAGAAACCTAGTAGGAGAGGTTATGTGCGTCCTCAGGGAACGAATTTTGCGAAATCGGCACAATCGAGAGAGAGCGTGCTTAGTTTGGGGAGTATTATGCATCTGCAATATTACTTTGCGAGAACGGGATTGTTGGATGGGAAGGGTGGACGGTTATCGAAGAAGAAGGATTGCAATAATCGAGGGACACTAGATTTGTCGGCGTTGGATACTTCGTTTCTGTCGCCCAAAGTTCTAGGCTCGGATATCGATTCGTCATATGCCTCAATGGGTAGCAGTCCAGAGCTCCTCGCACAAGGGCACGGTGGGATGATGGTGGAAAGTCCGACACAAGAATATTTCAGTGAGGAAGAAGACGAAGATCACCCCCACATGCTACCCCCAACGGTTAGCACATACAACCACCGCGAGAAAGTCATCCCTCATCCACCTACCCTCGAAGAACTCAAAGAAGACCTACGAAAAGCCCTTTCCGAAGCCGCAAAAGTCCTAGCAGACGCGAAAGAAGCCTACACATCACCTCCCTCATCACCAAACCCCACTTCCGATTCCACCTCGAGCCCAAAAGCCGGTAACCCTAATGGCTGGTTCGAGATACAAGGAATGCACATACTCGACATCATGACCCTCGCCATCCGGGCAGCAAAAATGTACTACACAGCCCACGACCAACCAGCTCGACTTTCCGCAATTAAATCTGAGCGAAGGATACGAACAGAATTACTTTCCGTAATGGATGTACTCAAACGAATGGCCACGCGGAATTTCGCCCAAGGTATGCGAACCGAAGAACGAGAAACCATGGAAGCATGGGTAGAAGGGGTATACGCAATGTTAAAAAGCGAAGAAGAAATGGAAGAAGCCGAACGAACCCAGAGAGCCAGCTGGATCTGGCTTGATAATAGTACCTCCCCTGTCAACTCCTGGGAAGGTAGAGAAATCGAACGAGAACTCGCATTCATCAAATCTATGGACCCGGATGCTGCTACGTTACCAGAGTTCACGCCTACAGATTCGATATCCAATGATGAGGAGTTGCCTACGGACTTTTTGAAAGATTTACGTACGGGCCTGCGATTGGTGAAATTGCATAATGCGTTGGTGAGGAAGAGTAAGCGGCCTTTTGGGGCTATTGATAAATGGCATACGGATTTTGGGAAACCGTATCGCTCAGCTGAGAATCTGAGGTATTGGATCAAGGCCGCCGAATTACGATGGGAGGTTGTGCTTAAAGTCGACGTAATGGCTGTGGTTCAAGGAACGGATAAAGTTGCTATGAAGGGCTTCGAAGACGCGATCTGGAAATGGTGTAGAGTTGTGAGAGAAGAAATCTCTGCTGAAATCAGATGAGGGCAGATTCAGTTTGAAGTTTGAAATTGAAGAAGGAAAGTTCTTCGATGATGGTTTACGATGTTAATGCGAATGTCTAAGTTATATTAAGGGTCAGCGGAAGGGGAAAAGAAGGGAAAGGAAAGGTTGAGAGGTTGCCAATTGATGAATGCTGGTGGGATGGAACAAACTTTGCTTTTGGCATGTTTGCTCACTCGACTCGACTCGCTCATTATACCTTGATTGTCTCCTTTTTACTTTTGTTATTTGTACATAGACTGGGGGTTTCTTTTGTTGCATTGCGGGGAAGGGATCTTTACTTGCTACTTTGCTTCGATTCGTATTATACCCCAATCCTAGTTTTTTCACTCTGAAATAAGCAGTACCACTTCCCTGTCGTTGTGTGAGTCTGAAGTGCATATTTTTCTTGACGTTGCGGTGCGTTGCATGGGTCCTGTTGGTGGTGTGTTTTTGTTGAGCTGGGTGGTGGTGTGATAATCAGTGTTAGGTAGTGTGGTTGTCATGTGTGAATGGCTTCCCCCTAAAAAGTAGCTTGGAGCTTGTGGAATGTCATACTTTTGCTTATCTGTCACCTGTCATTTTGTCATTTTGTCATTTTGTCATCTTGTTATTGAATTGAGTTTTGTCTTGTATTTTGTACTTCTCCTTATCCACAGTGGATATAACATATTTGAATTCAATCGGAGATTGACAAGTGAATGTTAAATTAGTGGCTGCTGAACAAATTACGACCCACTAGAACACTAGTTTGCATTGTGGGATTCACTAAAGGGTTTTGCATCTCATGTGGGAGGTTGGGGTCTTAAGATCAGGTCTCGAGGTCTTGGGAAGTTGATCGTACATTCAACACCGCCCTTGTAAATACCAGGTTATATCTCTGGAGAATTGTACAGCACTCGACTTTCTTACTGTTATCAATCGCCACCACGACTACGACTACAAACCGGACAAGACCTGGATGAGATTGGGAACACGACCACTTTTCTCTGTCGCAACGATATATCGAAACACGAAACAAGTCGGGGGTCAAGATGTATCTCAAGACTTATCTTGGATCTTCTCGGATGCCGGGAAACTCGTTGGGGGAAACGACCTCCTTACCATCAATACCGTCCTGGCCATTGGATCCTACAACAGCATTAAAACCTCTACAAACCATCAATATAACGCAAATCCTCACGAACCCAATCCCGGACCAAACAAGACCCCTGGCCCCAGCCCTCCTCACAACCCTTTTCTTCATCCTCATCATGTCGGCTTTCTGTGTCCTCATGCTCCAGTTCTTTCTCATCCCGAGACTTGTGGATTACTGGGAGGAATGGTTGGATGGAAGGAGGAGTGCGGATTGGAGACGACGACCTAGAAGAGAAAGAAGTAAAAAAAGAGGATGTGCTGGTGGGGAGAGGAGGCTGCTTTGTTATAGAGGCATTGGAGGAAGGGGAGCGAGAGTTTTGGAGTATGGTGGGTGTGTATTTGGGGGGTGTAAAGCTAGGTGCGGGGTTTTGGGGTGCAAGAAGGAAGAGGATGTGGATTTGGATTTGGAAAGAGGGGATTGTTTGGGTAGGACTGAGAATGGAGATAAAAAGAGAGAAGGAAAAGGAGAGTGTGAGGTTAAGAAGTGTAGGAATGGGAAGATTGTTAGGTTTGTGGAGGAGGTTGAGGTTGTGGAGTTTTTGGATAAAGATATTGTTATGGTTGTGGGGATGAAGAGAGGAAGAGGATCATTGGGTTAAAGAGGGGGTGCGGATTTCTTGATATTGGGAGGCTTGATTTGGGTTTTCGGAGTTTAGCTGGGTTGAGAGGGAGTTTTGACTTTAAGAGTTTAAGGAGAGCTCTTCAGGATAACTTCCTTCTACGAATGAACCGAGAATATTTCCCCCCTCTACTCTCGGCATCCTATGGCAAGTTACTTGAGCGAGTACAATTGTAAAGCCGGGTAAGTGTTTTAGATAAGACCTTTCTTTCTAGTAAAGATTTCGGATGGTGTCAGCATTCTCGGTGATTTGAAAAACCAGAGTACCAGTATAAGATCTCTTTCTCATAATACTTACTCAGTCCATATCGCTTTAGGCAAACCATCGAACTCTAGAACTCAAATCCGAATTTTTCAGGTCTTTTCAACATCGTGGATTGATGCAGTGAATGAACTTGCTTCCTCCACGAGTTTCAGTACTATTTGTTAGAATTTCGCTATTTGGTTTAGTTTTCATCATTTATTAGTACAGGTCCTTACTATGACTGTGGAATATGGCAGTCGCTCTGTGGTTTATCGAATCTTACATGATACCAGTGACCATCCCCAACCCACTCAGGTGGGATTTTCTTGAGACAGGTACATTACTGAAGTTTACCGTGTGCAACCATAACCTAAGCAATTCCTCAAATGACCTCTTCGCATCCGGATGAGCATGAAGAACAGAATGAGGTTGTGGAGTATGCCTCGGATGAGAACTCTTTCGAAGGCGAGTCGGTCAGCGAGTAACAAGCCCTCGCCAGTAAAGAAGCAAACCCCCCGTCCTCAGACTGGTGACAAGTACCTCCGCAAGACTGTCCCAGCAAGGCAATCACTACTGACATTTATGGAATGGTACTCGCTTCTTTTACTTTCGGTTGTCATGCTACTGTCGTTTGGATGGCTCTTAAATAAAGCCGACTTATCAACAAACTTGAATCAATATTTACTCACAGCAAAATAAGAAAATCGGGGCCCTATCCCCGATGCCATTCACAACATTTACATTCATATTTATTTATTGCCATGATTCCACACATGTGGATCAGCTGGAACTTGTGATATCTCTCAGTGAAAAGGGAACAACTCTTGGCTTGGGAGTTAAAAGGAAATTCCACTGTTCCAATAAACCATCGCCTCGCATAGTGTGTAATCTTATAATAAACATAAAAGACAAGAATCAAATAGCTCATTCGTCATATGCACATAATTTGATTCAATACTAAACGAATGACGAGGCCCCACAACGGGTACCAAAACGTCCATGTCAACAAACCCCCAGCTTCCCATATTCACACTTCTACCACTTCAGACCTCTGACTCTTCATGCCTCACAAACATGCACATCGAAAATAGCTCTCACAGACCCGAGAGCCAATTTGATTTCGCAATAATCACTATGATCCGCACCACCATCTTGACACGACCCATCTCCATGACAAGTCGCCAAAAGACTGATTCCTCTCGCACTATCCTTGCAATAGTACAGGAAGTTGTAGATGTTTTTAGTAGTTAGTGGAATTCCATCAGCCTAGGGTTCAGCTACAATGGTCGATTTGTAGTCACCTTGATGGGATTGTTAGCTCTAGTCTTGGTTTTGGTTTCAGAGAGTTTGGGAGGACTTACCTCGCTTCAGCAAGTTCCAACCACAGTAGTTGAGACCATTTTGGCAATTGGCTGCCGAGGTGCTAGATGAGAGGGCGAGAATTCTCGCGGAGATGATGAGCGAGAACTTCATCTTGATGAGTGAGGTTTTGCTTTGAGAACAAGGTTTCGTTGGAGTGAAAAGTCTTAATTGTGGGGGAATTGTTTGAATTGTGCTGATTGTGCTGATTGTGTTGAGTGTTTGTGAGGATCAGAACTGGTAAGTATGATGGACTTTTATATTTCACATACACGATGGTCTTTCCTGACCGTCTTTTCCCATCTCACTAACACATTTTTGTTTCGTAATTTCAGAAGTCACAGCTGAAAATTACATCATTTTGTCTTGTGCGTGGCATAAGCTTATGTACCTAAAGTCATCGTTATATATAGACTAGAACAATTGTTCATAGTAAACAAATGCACTAAATAGTTGAATAATTTGAACAAATTTAGGATACGCATAATTTTCATACTCGTATCTTTCCTCAATAGTTTCTATTCTTTCAAACATCTGGGAGGCTTTCTTTCGATGAGGAATCTTCGAGTTGAATAACTTCAATTATTGTTCAAAGCGCCCCGGATCAACATTCGCTAAGAAATCTATTTCAATTCTCCAAGGACAATTTTCTCCCATGGCTGTTCTTCCGATGAATGTACAAACAGACCACCCAACCACACTTTCCCACATGATCCACATGGAGATGCTTCACCTGCTGATAGCTAAAAAGCTCCTCTCATTTAGCATTCTCCAGGTGTATGCTTATGCGAGTTAAGCTTCAAGTGATGTGTTGTTTGTCCAATTACCCTGCCGGCTGTTGATGTTGTTTCGCAACGTTAGGTAAGAGTAGGCTCTTGGCTGCTTTTTTCAGCTGGGTTTAATACGAGCTCATGAAATAAATTGCTAGAATCACGCCAGATAATTTACAAACAAGATGAAAACAATTTATCTTCTATTGACGGCAACTTGGGCAAGAGTAGTTGATGGTGAGAGAGGGTTTGTTGGCGAACTCGTGACTCTCTTTTTGGCCCCCACATATGTTATTTAATACTTGCTATTCAGATATAAGCTAAACAACAGCATATTCCTTTACCTCAACGATATCTATCTAACTTTATTGTTTCAAACGTTCTGAGACAATTTGAAAAATAAGACATAGTAATGTAATATACTTCAGTAGAATGAATTTCAAATAATATCAGTCTTCCTACAAGTCTCATGTTTTAATTCCATTACTCTAACTTACGACTATTACTCCTCAGAAAACACTTTTCATATTTCTATATTTATAGGTTAACTACCGACAACAACATCTTGTAGAAAAGTCGAACTGTTTGTAGACTACCTGAAAATAACTTGGACTGAATTCATCGGGAGTTGTTTCAAAGTCGCTATTTGTAGGTGACCTACCAATTACCACATCTTGTATTGTAATAACTCCATTGAGGAATCTCTCCGTGGAGGTATTGTTGGTAGGAAAGTCGCTCATGGTTACCCATTTGCTGTGGAGGCTGATAGTTTCGTTTCACCATTCTCCAAAGCTGGGCTACAACTGCTTCTCAAGGTGAAGGCCAATACTCATGGGCAGTCGGGCATTGTATAAGAAGTAAGGTACATGTACAGTACAAAAGGGAATATGATTTTTTTGAATATTGATAGTTGTATGGGTAGGTGTAGAAAAGTTCAAAAGCTGATATTTGGTTAAGCCCTGATGTTGAGGAAAATGCATGGACCCATACAAGAAACACGATAAAAAATCATATATCTAACATAAGATTTGGTTCAATTGCCCATATTCCGAAACCAGCTGGAAGGAGATCACAGGGGCCGAAAACCTTCCACACGAATTCCAGCCCTTTTCGCCAAAAAGAGCTGAATTGCCGAGAGGTGTATATTTATCTCCAATATTGTACAATATATGAGAACAAGCCTCACATGTCTCCCAATCCACTTATATTTATAAGCTCGTCCATCCATGAGATCACCAAATACCAAGCCACTTCTTGACTGGCGGTCTAGTTAGTCTCACTACCTGTTTATTCTCTTCTCCTTCTGCAGCTCCATCTGCGGAGGCAGCACCTCCAACGAGCTTTTCATCCCCAAGCAAGATCCCAGGTCCCAAAGTCTGAGCATCACTCTTAGCAGTCCAACCACCGAAACCTTCATCCATATCGAATCCATGCGCTTTGCGGTATTCATGTCTCTTCTTTACATCTTCGACCTTGGCTTTCCTTCTTTCCATAACTTGAATTGTGTTGTAGTCGGTTGTCAATTTTACTACCTCGAAAAAAGTTCGTACGAATGCGATTGGGTGGGTGAAGATGGATGAAAATTCGGGGAGCATGTGTGTAAAAGGGGAATTTCGTTTGAAATTAGTTACCCAGACTGAGGTCGCGAGTCCGAACAAGGTGCCCTGGTGGTGGGATTAGCTAAGGGTTCTTTGGAGCTCCAGAAGTTTTGTAATGGGAGAACAATTTGCCAATTGTTTCGTAAGAAAGACACCATGACATTTGAATTGGTAAAATTGAGCAAAAAACATAATCTTACCAAAGTAATCCACATATGTATATTCCTATTGTTGATAAACCAATGCATAAAAGTTCCCTCTGCTGGCATCATATTTGGGTACTTCTTTGTCGCCATCCGTTCTGTTTCTTCTGCAGATAGATTCGGGCCTGGGTATCTCGGGGCAGGCTTGGCCCTTCGTTGGGGATGAGAGGGTGGATTGAATTTAGTAGGTTTCTCCAGGACTATTGGACCCTTTGGTTTGGGCGCAGCTTTCGCAGCTTTGTCAGCTTTGTTTGAGGCATTTCGAATCGATGTAGGTCGAAGCCATATTGATCCTTGTCGTGGGAGTAGGAAGCGGGGGATGACCGCTGTGGACAGAGGTATTGGTCGAGGCATCGTGGTGTTGGTGTTGATTCTCCGACGGGAACATCAACTTGAAGCTCTCAAAATCAGCCGACGAATTTCGATATCACGTGGCATTATATTGTAGCCTGAGGCATAGAAAGGCATCCGCACCTAATCCGAGCCTTCAAGGTGCAGATAACTGAAAACCCCAGCCACCCCGCGAATCATAGCGGTGAGAAGGTCCGCAAAAGCTTACCCTTCCACTTCTCCAATCCCACAGCTTCAAGCTTCAAGCTCCGTCCAATTCTTCTTCCGCGATCCACATCGTGACCGCCGCCACATAATAGAAGACAGTCATAGGATTCATACAGAGTGGAATCCCCTCATTATCTGCATCAATTACTTACAGCGTCGATCCGATCTCCGCACGAGCCAGCCCTCAACCCTCGCCGTGCACAGCTATCCATCGCAATCAATCGAAGAGAAGGAGGGGTTTGGCTTTGAAATAGCTTCAAAATGGGTTGGTTTGATGGCGGTTCCACTTTAGGGGACTGGGCACCAGGTGCTTCGTCCTCCAAACACCATCGCTCACATTCGCGCGACAAACACCACCGGAGTAGCAGTCGACACCGATCCTCCGGCTCGATTTTCGGAAGTAGCGACCACCACAAACACAATTCCTCCAGGACTTCAATTTTCGGAGGCGGTGATCATCATAAACATAACTCCTCCAAGAGTTCGCTCTTTGGGGGTAATTATGACAAGCACAATTCCTCGAGGTCTAGCTTCTTTGGTATGACTTCCGAATGGTACAACGTGAACTAGACTTATGCTAACGAAAAAATAGGCGGTTTTGGTGGTGCCAGTCGCTCTTCCTCACACTACAAACGTAGTCCTCGCGGTGGATTCATGAAACGTGCCTATTCCAAACTTCGACGCCTCCTCCGCGATCTCATCTACTACATGAAGCGCAATCCCATGAAGGTTTTTATGCTAGTCATAATGCCACTGATTACCGGTGGAGCATTGACGGGATTGTTGCACAAGTTTGGAATTCGAATGCCACATGGCATTGAGAAGATGATGGGTGGTCCACCCAAGGGTGTTGGAAGAGATCCTCGAGGGAACATGCAGTACGAAAGAACCAGTGTTCATGGCGAGGGACCGCTGGGTGGCATGGGTGGTATGGGCGGTGCCATGAACTCGATGGGGGGTGTTAGCAATGTGGTAGGAGCCATGGGTGGAATTGGGTCGGCGATGAAGATGGCCAAGATGTTCATGTGAGGGGATGGATGGGGGATGGATACGGAGGGGGAACGAAATTGATATTCATGGAGTTTGCATGGGCGTTGGATACCAGATCTTGAGATCACAACGATGTGGCTACTTTCTTCTTCCCATTTCTTTTTGGCTAGGGTAGGAAATGGGGCAAAAAAGGCGATTTTGATTTGGAAAGGAATAGATGATCGAAAACAGTGATTAGATATTTCAGGTTCTTTTTTTTGGTTTTGGTGCGGTTTATAGCAATCAAGAAGTTACATCTAATGCCCTTTCTCTTGCAAGATTGTGGCTTTCCTGGTTTGGATGATCATTGGTCAATTGCATTGACTTTATTTACGTCAAAAGCAACCACTTATCTGCTATCCATCAATGCTTTGCTTCTCCTTTTCATTCATAATTGTTCAGTATCTCAATAAAGTTCATTTCATTTCGCTTTTTTATCGAAATCGGTTTTATTGGAATAGGTTGAAAATCATCGCTTATTTCGTTTTTAAATGCACTCTAGCCCTGACTGCCACAATCAATTATTGCAAAACTTGCTATAGCCAGAGACGCATTGTATTGATAGGCGCTACTCACTGTCTCCTGCGCCACCTCTTATAATTTTCTCTTCTGAGCTTTGGGGAATCTTTTGAGAGGGAGCAAGTCTTTCGGGTAGAAGTGGTGACAACCGGGAAGTCCAAAACTGTAGAAAGGCTGGTTGTCCAGGTATTCTGGTGCGAATTCTCGAGAGGAGTATTCTCTTTCAAAACATACTTTCCCGCCCAAGTTCTGCAAAGCTCCTCTCATCATATCTTGCATTTTGAGACTGTTTTCACGATTGAAACGCCATGGCGGCCCAGTTTCAATCTCCCTACTTAGTCTTTGTTTTGTCGTCTTCACGATCTTAGGACAGAACACAAGATCTCTGAAAGGTCTTCTGCTCTAAAGGGTGAGCGCCCTTATGGGTCCTCGGTCGCTCCAAAAGTTATGTTCTTTTGCGAAGTTGCGAAAAGTCATCGCTCGGAAAATCGGAACTTCCTGGTCTTTTTGAAGGTTTCCAAAGTCCATCTTTATGTTGAGAATCCTTTTGCTGGATTGCGCTGGTTTAGTAGCTGGTTGTGGTCAACGATATTATTCGTTCGTGTTGTAAGATTTTCGATATTTAATTTTGGTGTGTTATTTTCATTTTCATTTTTGATAGTTAGGATTTTTTAGGTGTTTGGTAGAAGAAGAGTGAGAAGGGTTAAAAACAATTTTTTCTATTTGCTCTTACTTTTGCCCAATTCTCTTTCTCTGTTTGTGGACCTCATGATTGAGCGCAGAATTTGTGGTGGCAATTTATGTATAGCTTAACCTGACCAGGTTAAGATCTCTGTACCTTGTACTCCAAGTATACAGCGGAAATGAGTAGATAATGAAGTTTCATTGTTAAAGGACTTGCCGGTTAAAGCGACTGAGAAATCAATGGCAAATTAAGAGGGGGTGAAAGTAAAGGCATGTCCAAAGCATGAATGCTTTTTTTACTTCTACTTCTACTTCCTCGTCGTTGTCTAAGCAAAACATCTTTTCATAGCAAAAGACACTCCAAGGGTAAGCCCCACATATATAGTGTTATGATTATTTTGGTAGACTTGGAGAGTGATCCATTCGTCTATAGAAGCCACAAAAAACAAAAACTTCCACAAGCTCTACGCACTAGTATTCCTGGACTGGGAAACAGCAGCTTGAGAAATGAATGAGTAGAGTGTAGGGCAGTACTCTACTCTTCTCCGAGTTACTCCGAGAATTCAAAGTAAGACCGATTTGGCCTATACTTGGATAGTAAAAGCTAACCTTTGAGGTACTAGTATAGAATTCAAGCGTGTGCATGGTTCAACTGACAGGTCAATAAGACTATATGTAGATAAGTCGAAGAAAATAAAGAGAAAATGATTCTATTGATTCTATTCGGACTCACTGGTCTCAGAGTCACTCAGAGTAGTTGTGTAACTTTCCACGCTAGGAAAAATGACTCCTAGCGTTGACTGGGCATTTGAACGCTCCTCGGGTCGTCGCTTAACCCTTTTCCTCACTCTTTGGGCCAACCGAAGCCATTTTCCAATTAAATTTTTCCACGCTAGAGGGCATGACTCCGGAGCATGTTGCCCACCTAATCTGTCCAGATCATCATATGCTTCACTAATTTTATCTACTAATTTTGATGAAGGTTCTGATGAGATCCCACAACCAATAATAACGGCGCAGCAGCGTTCAAATTCACTGATTCGGTTATCACTCAGTAATTCGTCAAGACGAGAGCCAACGAGGTCTCCCGAGATAGCTTCCTCGAAGGCTACTTTGAGTTCCTTCATCTGACCCGCTTCAGTCTCTGTCGGCTGTACTAGAAGCATTCGGGAGTCTTCTAGGCACAAGAGGAGGTCCTCAACCTCAACAGATTCCTTATTTTCGGAAAGTAGCTTGTTGAGAAATTGTCGAAGAAAGACTCTCGTGCCTTGGTTCCAGACTAGTAGAGTTTCGCGCTGAGGTAGGAAATTGGGGATTATGTTGACTTCCGACGACTCGAAATTTACAATAGAACTAATCCCAAGTTATTGGAGTGAAGTTACATCTTTGAGAAAGATTCTAGAGTTCTAAAACAACAGAAATTGCCACGGGTCTTTGGACTTACATAACGGATTTATCATGAGCTCTTATCGCAGCCGTTAACGGGCCCATGACGTGGTCGCTATCCCCCCTCGTAATTGCTAGGAGTTCTCGCTTTAGTTCTCTATGTTGCGCGTTCCAAAATGCGTCTAATGCGATAGTTCTCTTAAGGAAATCATCAAACCAGCGAGCAATTCCTCTTTCTTCAGCGGAAAGTGCCGCATATTTCATGTTCAATTCGTAGAGATTCTGCTTGACCTCGTTGATGAATTCCTGGAAAGCCGACTTGTTGTACCTATAGTAGCGTTTTCGATCATTGGCCACATTGTCTTCTCCTTTAGAATCTTTCGTCATATAAGTTTTCCTTACAAATCTCACAGCAGAGGTGGACATAAAAAAAGCCTTCAGTCCATATTTTCTTACTCCGATCTCCTGGAAATAGTATCAGCAAATTGATAGTGAAGTTTTCTATAGTTACTAACCCAAAATCCCTCTTGTTGTAATCCTTCTAACATATCAACGGTATAAAATGACCATTCTGTTTCCGTGGGGAGGGGCGGGCTTGCAAGTAAGTTTTTGTTCCACAGCTGAAGCTCGGGAAACCCACTGCAACAAATTAGCATACGTTTTTATCATTGACCCAGGAGCCGAGAGCAGTCAGGAAGGATAAAACTTGCACGTGGTCACTCATAGAGGGACTTTAAACAAGGGAACAAGGGGAAAAGTTTACATACAGGTATGGCCAACTATATCCCATCCACCCAAAGTATCCTCTTTTACCATTACTTTTGGTTCTAGGGAAAATTGGTTCGTCACCCCCAGAACCTAAAACTTTTTAGAATTGTCAGCGTCGTTCTCATAGCTGTATTGGTAAGGTCAGAGGATATGAACTTACTGCAGATGCCCATTCATGCCCACGTTTGGCAACGGGCATACCTTGTAAGTAACAAGATACCTCTGTACTCTCGTCAAGCCTTAATTGTTCACACATCGACAGGAACAATGCATGCATGACTGCGTAAAATGTCCGAGTCAGCAATTTCCATTTATGCCAATCATTCGGAGTGTCGAAGGGTAAAAGGATGTCTTGGGAGAAAAGAGAAGTCTTAACCTCCCTGAAACGAAACGAGGGGAGAACCTACCTTCGTGAACAAGTGTTCCTGCCACGGAAAATTGGACGCCAAAGGTCTCCATTTCAGGTAATATCTGTGGTTTATTGTAAAAGAGACGCTGTTTATGAGTAAGCTTCAAATTGCTTGAAACAATTTAATTTGATGGAGATCATTGTTCGAGAAGGTCTTGGAGAATTGAAAGGCTGGTCTCTTGATTCTCCGAAATTCTCTGGAACAATGTTTACAATTGTGTCGGAATAGTTGCATAATAAAATGGAAGGGTACCGGAGAGCAATGAACACTTCGCTTATGTTTGAAGAGAATGAGAAGGAAACAGGGTTAGGAAAGGGGGAACTGAGTTGTCTGAGGGGAAAGACCCGGACCTGAGGAAGGAGAAAAATGACCCGGAGAATACCCACTTCAAGTGTGTCCACATTGAGCCAGATTGTAACTTTTCCAAGGGCCCGCGTGCGTTTCTCCTCTTTGGGCACCTTTTTACATAGTGCAATAGTTAATGCATAGGCACTATGAGCCGATGTGTTGCTTTTATCATAGGTGAGGGGGTCCTCATTTCTGTTCATAAAGCCAAACTTTGTGTTGTACTTATTAATAAGGTCCGATATGTGACCATCACGCTTCTTTTTAATCTCTTCTTCTAGAGTGACAGGGTCGGTTTTGAGGTCAGTATGGTGAAACAGGTATCTCCCTTATAATCGTCTCTAAGTAACTCCACGTCGGCTACTTCGATTTCGCCTCCCATAAGACGTTCTAGTTATCTTTGTTTTAGCTTCGAAGGAAATAAGAGAAAAATGTTTTAGCCTACATATTGTAGTGTCGGTGAACTCATCAACATCCTTTCTGCAAGTCGTAGACTTGGCTCTAAAACTTTCCAAACCTCTGGATTGTTAACTTCCCAGTTGCCCTCACTACAGGACCTCGGAATAAGTATACTTTGTCAGGAATATTTAAGGAGTAGAGTTTGTAAGAGTCTCAGGGACAGTTGTAGGAATTTCGAGAAGGAATAATGTCTCAGCTCTAGGATTTACCCAAAAGAGACTTTTTACTCAGAGAGACTAGGTACTCACTAAGGCAAGGGCCAAGCATCGTTCATAGAGGGTAACTCTTGTCGGGGATCTTTGTAGTATTAAAAACCTTTTAGCTCTCCAAGGGTTTCCTTAGTGTGCCAGTTTTCTTTCTGGAAAAGGGGCCCTATGGGGTTCCCGAGCGTTGCAGGTTTAAAGTTTCTGACGCTATGAATGCCCACTGTAAACGTCAAATTAGATTAAAATAATAATACGAATCGCGTAGTTCTCAAATTCTTACAGCTATTTATTAATTCGGAATTAGTCTTGCTATCTATAGAGGTATATTTGAGGAAATTAAGGAGAAAATGAGTAGTCTGAGGAGAAGATGAAGTCTCAATGCTCTTGAAACAACCTCAAAGAGGAAAAACAAACTTAGAGAACGCCTACTCAATAAATTCTTGTGTTGACCATCTAAATGTTCCCATCTGCGCAGCTAATTTCTCTTTGTCGCCTTTATTTTCTCCTGGTACAAGCGTGGGAAATCTAATAGGAACCGGAGTATACAAGGGGCTATAACACTGGGCGTAATTAATAGGCGGCATTGTGAATATTGATGCAATAAAGCAATTCGCCGTATTATCTCTAAGCTGAATATTAGAATGAAACGATGGCAACAAAAAAGAAGTGGTTTGTCATCGCAACTGGGGAAGTAGCAAAGAAAACAATTTTTGAGTTTTATACAAGCTGAAAAAACAAGGAACAAAGAGGATTATGTAAATAAACTCGGGGTACTGTTCCGGCGGGTGGTATGTAGTCGTAACAAAGAAATAAATAGTTAATACTATACAAAAGTGACGACAATACCTTTGATAGAAGAACTTGGTTCTTGTGTGTTTTCTAGGAAATTTCGATACTCCTTTTCACGCTTGAAGCTAGAAAAGGGCCAAAATCATGGATATCGAAATGACATTCTGAGAAACTTGAGGGACGGATCAAGACTCGGAGGGACCTGTCAAAGGTCTTAAGGGAGCCCCAAAGAGACACCAGGGCCAATATAATCAAGGAGATTCTAAAGGTTCTTCTCGGCCTCGGAACCTAGAAATGGCTCATTAAAAGAGTCAGCTAAAGAAGCCATACAGCTCTCCAAAGTTGTCCACGGAGTCGATCTCAAACCTGTTACCATGGAGGATTAGATTCCAGTCGTTTCGCCTCTCAAAAGAATACTAGGAGTATTGCCATGCTGATACCAAGACGTCGAATAAATCGACGTCTTGGTATGGGAGGGACCTGGTGTAGGCAGCTTGAGAAGGGAAAGTTTTGGTGCTACTTAAACTGCATGTCTATATATCTTTTCAAAGCTTTCGAGAGTGATGGATATGGAGAGGGACGGGGGGAATAGGCGGAATGTAAGAAGAAATAATATATATACGAGGTCTTGAGAGGTGAGTGACTAATCAATTGGGTCTTCTAAAGACCCCGGGACTATCTCATGTTATAGTTCTTTTTCGCTGTATGCCCCAAAGATGGCTTCCTTCGCGGCGATTGAGGAGTCTGAAGAGTAAGAGAGATGGGCATTGCTTTCCGGCATCTACATGTGTAAGCATTGTGCTAAATAGTTAGAAGAATTTTATCTAATTAATCGAAACGGTTTAGAAGAATAAGAAACTCCATTTCTTAATTCTCCTAGACCCTTTCGATTAATAGCTATGGTTACCTGAGAGTATCTCGTATAATAAGGTAGGATAGTGCCGGAGAGCAATGACCACAATTCTTACACTACGGATCATAACTACATTTCTGACTCCAAGTAGAATGACATCCCTTCTTATTATCTATTATGAGGACCCAGAGAAAAATAGTTAAATGACACAAGCCGCAATGTCAATATATAGCTGTGCATAAATTTAAGACTGAACGTCCTAGCTAACCCACGACATGTGATATATCTCAACAATCTCTCTAAATTTTCTTACACTAGATTGGCTGAGAAAGGAGAGTACGTTAATTACATATATGGATCTAAAGGGTTATACTCCTTCCTTTGCCTCAAACTCAAAGCGCAAAAGTAATAAATAGGTATCAGGTGACCTCGAATCACACTTCCCTTCCCAACGCCCACCATATAAGTTCGTTTCTTATCAATACCGTAACATCAATGAATGTCCCTCGTAAAAACACCTCTGGTTTTACTGAAACAATATTTGTAATCCTTTATGCATCCTCAGACTCCCACCCTTCGAAAACCGAACCCCTTATCGCTAAGCGAAGCAAGGATTTCAATATCTAGGGTCATCTCATCCCCCATCCCAAATTCTATCCCTTTCCAAATTTGCCGTTACTATTGTGACTCAATCGCAATATTTTGTCAGCCCTTTTTACTGATATTGCCATTATATCTACTACATTCCTCGTCACCATCTATCCTCCCATCCCACATGGATTCAGGAGGAACGATTATGGAGCACCAAATGCATTGTCCGTCGTTTGAAAGGGAAACTCCCTTCCGATGGCAAACTTGGATATAAGATAAACTCTCTTTCCATTGGGAAGACTGCAAGTCAGGAAATTTCTTCACCCTCCTTCCACTCCACCAACTTCACCCACACTCCTTCACCACACCTCTCGCCATCACGATTTCCAATCAGAGCCATCAATACATCTCTCACCTCCCCCTATTTCCCCTAAAGCACTTTTCTCAGCAACCTTCCCAAACCATCACCATGAGAAATCCAACTCTACCTCTCGTTCTCCTCCTCACACTCACACCCTTAATCACCGCCTCAACAAACACACTCTTCTCCCCCATCACAAACCCGAATAATCAAAGATCACTCGCTTTGGGTCCAACGCCAAATCCAAAATTGAGACGCCAATACGAGAGTTGTCAAGCTACCTATGGAGGGGGGTCAATAACTTGTGGGGAGGAAGGAGTAAGTAGGTATTGTTATGATCCTACCAAGGGGGAGGTGAGTCTTTTCTTTCCTTTCTCCTCTCTTTTACCTCCAGTTTCAAATTATCAAGTAAAGAGGGGGCTTCCAAAAATTCGATTTGAATTGGTGGTTGAGGGAAGATAGGATTGACGAATGTGAATTGATTGCTAACGAAATGAAATACAGTCATGCTGTCCATTAGACAATGGGTATTGTAAAACAGGGGATTTTTGTGCGCTTACCAAGGGGTACTGTTGTCATAATGTAAGTCACTTCCTTCTCCCTCCCCTCGCTTCACTTCGACCTCGTCACACATTACCCTCGATTCTCGCCCTTCGGCCCCCTCACAAAGTCACTCATACCCTTCTTATCCCATCCCTCCTCGCACCTCACACCTCGCATCTCGCACCCAAATCTAGGAACCAGATTCACAAATCAAAAACTAACAATTTCAGGGCGAATCCCCCTCTACATGCGCAACCCGCCTCTCCTTCTCTCTCTCACCGATCCCATCCACCTCTTCTACAACCACCCTTTCCCTCTCACCTGCCGCCACATCCACATCCTCCCCTTCAGAGCAAATCGCAAAAACAAGCACAACATCTCTAGCAACAACCCTAACATCCTCAACCCTCTACTCAACAACAGCAACAGTAATTGGTCCCCTATCCGTCCCTGTCCCCGCTTCCTCAAGTATGATATTGGATAAATTCGCTGCTGCTGCCACTACTTCGAGTGGTGCGAGTGCGACGGGTGGGGGGAATGGTGGAAGTGGGAATGGGACTGCGACAGGAAGTGGAAGCGGGAAAGCGAATTCGACGACGACTGGTGTTAAGGGTGGAAGTACGAATTCGAACGATTTCAAGGGAGCAGGAAACTCGATCAAGGGGTTCGGATGGGGTGGCATGGTGTTGGAGATGGTGGGTTTGGGGTTGGGTGTTGGGATGGTGCTATGAGCAAGTCGAAAGTAGCGAGTTGGAGGATGTTTGGGAAAGAAGAAAAGGTAGAAATGGAAGGTAGGAAAGTAACAAAAAAACCCATGGGACAGATAAGATGGTCGGAAGTTTAAGATGTGGTGGAGGCAACGGAGGAAGGGGGGAGGAGTTATTGTACTGTAGCATCACTAACGCATCAACTGAAATCTTTGAGTGAAGGGACTTGTTAACCATTCTCTGCAATGAGGGCTCATAAAGAGTGATTACACACCCTAGGGCAAACTAATATGGGAAAATATTTAACAAAAGAAGCGAAGAAAAACATCTGTACTGTATGTAAACACAAGGCAAGGCGCGCGAAAATACCGAATTTTGCACCCCAACCAGCAAGTAGGAAGGCGAATAAAATGACATTCGAAAAAGAACGGTGGGTATCATTTCTATCCCATAAACCCAGATCTCAAAAAAGAGAGAATTTCAAATGACAAATACGGCGAAAAGCCCTTCTTTCCATCCATCTATCAATCTTTATACCGGAATTGGCTCATCGTGTCCTGGAAGAACAACAGGTGGCCTTGCCTCCACATTCGCAATCGCACTCTGCAAAGCACTAGTAAGGTCGATATGGAACAATGGTCTGTTCAAACCATTGACCACAGCAGCACGTCTAATCGAGGTCTTTGCTCCACCCTTGATATCACTCGAGCTTGACAGACTCTCCTGAGAAGTACGGTTGATACCCTCAGCGTGAGCGTGTTTGGAAGACTCGCGTTGGCGTTCGGCAATTTCCTTTTCGTTGGCAGTAATTTCTGCGATTTCAGCTGCGGAATCTGGTCCACCAAGTTCGGAGACGGAGAAGATTGGTTTCCAGCGGTGAACTGCTCCTTCTTGAGGCGAAACAGTAGGGTATCCAAATCCAGCACTGACCAAAGCACGTTTAGTCCATCGGTTGTTGAGGGAGGTGAAATGCCAATCGACGACAGATGGGGCGGTGTATTTATCAAGTTGGTTTCGGACGTCGATGAGTTGTTGGACGGATGTAATATCGACATTGTTGACGGCGCTGAAATCGAGGATGATTGCTTTGAGGATGGGACGGTCGGAGTGATCTGCTTCTGTCTTACCACGTCTTGGTCCGGGGTCATTCCATGGTCGATCGCCTCTTCGCTTGTATGCATTGGGATTTGTTCTTCGGGTTGTTGCGAATACATGGCCTGTAAGTTGATCAAGGTAATGGTTGGCGTTGGGGTAGTTGAAGCCTTCCGAGAACCGATAAATGAAAACACCTGGGGCAGGTTCCATGACTTCGATATCCGGGTTAGATCCGTCACCGTGATCGATTGGAAGAAAGATGTTTCGAGACAAAGCATCCTCGTGAGAGCCACCAGATTTGGCAAATGTACCATTGTTGGGTCCAGAGAGTAAAGGTCGGGAATCGTTTCCGATAATTCGGTTATCAGACAATGAGTGAACCTTGACTTTACCTAGGAATCGACCTCTGGCTTTGCAAATTCTGAAAATGAGAATGACAAACGATGCAGCGATAGTAGTGTAGATACCATTCTCAATACTGGAGAAGACGGTGACAAACACACCTGCGAAGAAGATGGGGACCTCTAATGGCGAAACACGCCAGAATTGATACACAGTGTTTGGAGGAGTAATCAGATCGCCAACAGCATGAATGATAACGGCAGATAGAGAAGCACTTGGGATGTAGAAGAACACAGCTGGCAGAGCATAAATTGCCAAAAGGACAACAAGAGCCGTAATAACACCTGCGAATGGGGTTCTTACACCGGCCTTGGACTTAATAGCAGTTCGAGAGAAGGATCCAGTTGCTGGGTAACCACCTAGGAAAGGGCCGAGAATATTTGTAACGCCAATAGCAACCATTTCCTGGGAGGGGTTGATAATGTAGTTGTTGATACGACCGAAAGACTTTGCGATGGCGATGTGCTCAATCAAGAGAACGATGATAGTTGCTGGCAACTCGCTAGCGTAAACGCTGATTAGTTCGGAATTGACTGTTGGAACGGCCGCAGCTTTGAATCCTTGGGTGGTGTCAGTAGGGGTCCTTTAAAAGGGTGGCAGTGTTGTACAAACCTCGGGGGACGGTTAAGAGAATCTTGAAAAGAGGCTTCGCACGATGGTGGCGGTTTACCAACCAACTGATCATGGTATATAGCAAAATAACAAAGGCGGTGCGAAGAGTTGAAATGAAGAAATATGTCTTTTGGCGATGTGGCTGCTTCTTGGCCATGAAAGTGCAGGCGAATCTAATGAGGTATAGCATCGTTAAGGCAGTGAGACCCATTGCTGCGTCCAGTTTGGTTCTTGGGAGGTATCTTAGAGTGTCAATGAAGACCTTGTATGTAACACCTCTGGGGTCAAAACCGGGTTTAGCAATACCCATCAAGGCTGGAACCTGGCCAACTGCAATGCTGATGGCAGATCCAGTCATGAAAGCGGAGATGGAGACCAAGGGAATCAAGTCGACAATCCATCCAACACGCAAAAGTCCGATGGCAGTGATGATACATCCAGCAATGACAGCTAAAGATGAGGCTAGAACATGGCCTTCCAATTTTGGGTGGGTTTTTGCTGCTCTAGCAACAATCTGGCCAACCAAGGTTGACATGACAGCGACAGGCTACACAGGATGTTAGAGGTCACTCGAGATGTGATGAGTGCGGACTTACACCGATGGTGATATCTTTGGAGGTAGCGAAAAACCAGTAAACAAGTACACCCATGAACGAAGAGTAGAGACCGTATTGGGGTTTCAATCCTGCGAGAACAGCATATGCCATTCCTTGGGGAACAACCACAGCACCAATGGTGATACCTGTTGAACGATTAGCATGGTGTGGCCATGGTGGTTACGAATTTCTCAGAGAAAACTCACCAGCAACGAGATCACCAATGAGCCATTGAATATTGTAGGAGCCAATCCAGTGAAGAAATGGGAAGAGTGATTTGCCATATTCGATCAATTCCGGACCACTTGGGATCGTATCTTGCACCCATTCAATACTTCTTGGCTCCTCCTCCACATAGGTCCCGGCAGTCTGGGAGGAGAATACCGACTCCCCACGGCGAATTTCCTCACTGAGCTCATTGCGGTAATGAAGCTTTATGCCGAGCACTTTGGCAAGCCCATGGCCAACCCTGGCTGCCATGTTGAGTTTGGTGAGGTGGTGTGGCCTAGATCGTATTACTCCAAGTCGAGGATGAGGTGATACCGCTGACTGGTTGTCGTCGTCCACGTGGGAAACTGCCGTGAAAGGGATTGGGAGACTGCAGATTGCCAAATGTGAGTACCAAGGACTTGGAAGATCTTGGAGGCGACGGGAGCACGACACTCATATACTCTCAAAGGAGAACTCGCCTAGGGTCGAGGAGCGTCCGAGTTAGAGTACCAAGGAGGCGGGCACGGTAATGATCGAAGGGTCTTCCCGCGTGGCTAGGCAAGAACTCCGCTTCTTCAAAGGCTGGGCGAGAAAAGCAAAAACGGCCAAAAGTCTAAGAGATGCCAGTCAGAGTTTGGCTCACTAGCAGCTAGCAGCTGATAATGGTGCGGTCTGGGGAAGTGTGGCAGCAATGGACTCGGGGGTCTAGGATGAGGACCGCCACCAATAAATTGCGTGCTTGGAATGGACGATGGTGATTTGTCTGAGGGACTAGGGGGAGGATAGCAGGAGCCGGGGGCAGGATAATTCAATAGCCGCGCAACGCTTGATATGGCACAGGCTGTTGGCGAGACGAGACCATTGGGATATTGACTTGAACTACAAGAGGAAAAGGAAAGAAAGCAGACGAATGGAGGTTTGGTTATGGTAATAAAAGGCACGGGACCAGAGTGTTTTTGAAAAGGTAGCGTGGAGGGCAGGGGGTGGAAATGGTGCAATACGAAGTTATATGTATGGATGTGGAAATGCTCACATGGAGGACGGGGATTGATCGTTTGGACCGGACCCTGCGAGAAGGACTTCGTGACCTTTTTCTGGATCTGGCTAGAAATACTTTGTGGTACCGTGTGCAGTACCCGTACGGCTGCTGATGATCTCCCGTTCCAGTGGGCTGGTTCGAGATATGGAGTCGAGGCTGACTTTCCAGTGAGTTGGGCGTCGATGCGAAGTGGTCGGTGGTGTGTTTTTGAGACCTTGGAGGCGTGGTCTAGAGTGTAGAGTTGACGTGGTGAAACTGAACTGGTGTGGAGGTTGGGGGAGACACAGAAAGGTGGTTTGGCGAGGGACTACGAGTATCGAAAAGATGGTCTCTTATGTGATGTTAAGAGACAAGTGTTGAGGTGATCTCCTTCTGCTTTGGGGGTGCTTGGAGGGACGATGAATGCTCAAGCAAGTGTGCAAAAAGGAAAGAGAGAAGAGTTGACAAGAGGGATAGACAGAGGAGTGGGTTTGGCTGACTGGTTGGACATGGAGCGGCAAAGCACAGTGCAGAACAGCCAAGGTTCCTCGACCATCCCCGTATGCGACTTACGCTTCTCTTCCGGGTCAGCATTAGACATGCAATAGCCAGAGGATACCAGATAGGTGGGAACTGTTTGCGATCTCAGTTGATAAACGTCAGTGTGGATTGACAGGCAGAGAGGAACCCGCTAAAACGCGAAAACCATCTCGCTAGCCGAGGCCTAGCGCGCACGCCATTTCACCTGGGCACGTCAATGGAACTGCTCGAACTCCAACACACAACTCTCATCCAAATCATGGAAATCACCGACAATGAACTAATCGCTAGAAGCGCGGGAGAGTTTAGAGAGAGGCGTGACCTATTGCAGGTCAAGTTCCCATCCGAAATCCGCGAGTCAGGAAGTTTGGCCAGCAGCAAAACGGAGAAATCCCAGATCGGAAAACAACACGATATTGGTTGATTATTATCTTCAGCCTCCGAACAACAACATATGGCAGTCGTCACCCAGACATTTGTTACAGCTGCCCAGGGATCTAGCTCTTTATCAAACACGTCATATTTTGGTAAGCAGTCAAACACCTGCCTGCCTCTACCAACACACCAAAACCGCCTTCAACCTCCAACTCCCTAAACGGTCAAATCTCGACCAATCCGTAAGGTCCCAACGATAACATCGTATAGGCAAACTGATTGTAGCAGGATCTACAATCTCAATCGCAATGCCATTCCGCATTCCGTATTCGAACCAGGACCCATTTTCCAAGTCAATTGAGGTCATTGAGCTCACATTCTACGCTGCAAACAAGACATTGATATTCTCGAAAGAGTCCAATCTCGTCTCGATAGGACAAATCTTGGAGGGGTCTTGAGGGGTCTTGACTCTTGACCTTGCAGCCTTCCCGAACCGCCGCAACCCCCCCTCGGGGCAAACCGAGCTTGTTCGCTTCTCCGTTACCACATAGCCAATAGGAGCCCCCCAAAATGATGAAATATGCAGGCAAAAACGCCCATTAGCACATCATTTTCGGCTCCACTCTTGAATCATTTCAACGACCAGTGAGCATATCAACACGAACTTTCCATAAGGCTGGCTGGCCTGTTCTAGCTTGGGGAAATACTTTTATTTCAAGAGCTCAAGCCTTGGACTGAGGAGATTCCCAAATCTTTCCTCCTCTCCAAGCTTCTTTGATTCCGAGTAATTTCCTAGTGGTTTTAGGGTTTATGAGGTGATGTTAAACTTCGCTTAGAATTCTTAAGCTTCGTCTGTGGCGTCGTCTGGAACAAAGGAATTGTTGAAGATGAAGATCTCCAAGTGGTGACATATTCCCACTTTCTTGCGACTGAGATAAGATCGGCTTGAGATAGTTGTGTAATCTCAAGAGGGGCTTCTGTCGAACGAATGGGCGTTTCTTACGTTATTGAAAACCCGGAAATGATCTACTTTATTTAAAGAGATTCTCTTTCTCTTCCCAGAATTCGTGATCGGATATTCCTCATTCGGCATCCATTTCGTCCATTGGTATGGTTGGTTGGTTGGTTGGTTAGACCACTGTGCCTTTTGATACGACTCCAACATCTCAAGTCCGGAAATCCTGAACTCCTCCAATAGAAGGCAGGATGTCTCTCACGATAATCGAGATTCCAGCTTGCGGGATTGGAGGCCAGTGAACGAGAGCCGAGACAAGGGAGAATGTGGAGAAATGATTCATCTGATCAGAAATACTAAAGTAGGAAGAGAGATGATGAGTCTTTACAGAAACCCTAGATTTTGTAAACAAAATAAGACTACAAGTATTTACAATGATTCAGATTCAATCTTCACCAGTCCAGGAGAGTGTATCACGTGTCAGTTGATACACGTGATATCAAATTTAATCCACTCTGGGCTTGAATGGAGAAAATGGATCCTATATGCAATCTTGGATCTAAAATGATTTCATGAACCTGTAATCAAATATGTGCTGACAGATAACCTTTCAAATTTCTACCTTAAGTGAAATTCTTCCCAACCACCCCGCATTCACACCAAAAACGCGCCGCGTGGAGCGGCTCGTGCGGGCAACTCAAGTGAAATATACTTTCCATCCCCATAACAGACGTCACTTGACCCAAACCTCACTATTAGCAAGTTACTATACCAACAACTTCTCATTTTTATCCTCAGCAGATGCAACACCAGCACCACCCATACATCCCAGCAACTTGCTTGTGTCGCAACCATGTCGGGCTTTGCTTTTGAAAACATCCCCAAACTTCCCCCTCCAACAACCAGAATTCAAGACCCACCAAGTCCAAGGTACGTCTACCTATAAACACCATATCGCATCGCAAAGAAGCTTGCTAACTCTTCCAAGGACACATCGAGCTCTGCGCAGACTTCAATCAGCGCATACCTTAGGTCAATCGAATAATTCCCAGCCTTCGTTAATTACACAACAACATAAACAAGCCCTCCAACGAACACAATCGCCCGCGAATAATACCTCCGCGCATCAACACCATAGTCGAGGCAGATCAAATAGCGATGCGACGAACATGATACCACCGAATTTGGGCGCAGCTGGTAGGAGACCAGTATCGAATAAGAGGCCCATTGCCGCAGATGCTCTGTCTCTAGATAAATTAATACGAGAGGGTCCACCGGATGGAGATCTAGTCGGCGCATTAGAAAGCACAAGATTAAAGATACTGGGCCAGGGTATTAAGAGCGATTCTGATGGCATGGTAAGTATTCTGCTTCCCAACTGGAAATATAATATTGACAAACACAGTCCGCCCTGCGAATCTACGTCTGGCTTATCCTCCTTAACGCCCCCGTCCTAGAAACCGATTCCTACCTCGCCCTCATCCACCGCGGTGCTTCCCCCGCCTACTCCAAAATCCGCAACGACACCTTCCGAACCCTAGCTACAGACCCCCTCTTCCGCCGTCGAGTCAGCGAAGCAAGTCTCATCCGTCTCCTCAACGCCGTAGCCTGGAAACTGCACGATGCGAAAGAAGAACGAGCCGCAAGCTTGGTGAAAGCAGGGAAACTCACACATACCGCGAATATACAAGGAAGTCCCGAATTACAATCCTCCGCCCCGATGAAATCTAGAGCTCGAGCTCTAACCTTAACAACAGAAGGTTCAGACACAGGTGGTTCCGAACCAGGAACCTACGTCCAAGGAATGAATGTCCTCGCAGCACCCTTCCTCTATGCCGCTCGCAGCGAAGCAGAAGCCTTCGTCGCATTTCATAAATTCATCACCACCGAATGTCCGGGCTATGTCCGCGGGGCCATGGATGGAGTACATAAAGGTCTAGCTCTTGTGGATAAAGTACTTGCTATCGTGGATCCGAAATTGAGTTTATACCTTATTGGGAAGGGGATGAGTGCTGAGATTTATGCTTTCCCTTCGGTTCTTACTTTGTGTGCTTGTACCCCGCCTCTGCCACAGGTTTTGCGACTTTGGGATTTTCTGTTTGCGTATGGGGCGCATTTGAATATTTTGTGCATTGTTGCGCAGCTGGTAATTTTGAGGAATTCGATTTTGAGTTCGCCTAGGTATGCTTCTGGATTCTGTTATTCCGAGTGTCTGGAATTTTTGGCTAACTGGTGATTTCAGTCCTACGAAAATCCTGAGGTCCTTTCCTCCACTGGTAGCAGAGACAATCATCGAAGTCACTCTCTCCATTGTCAAGAAGATTCCCGACGACGTCTTTGCTGAGATTGTTTCTCATGCAAAGTAAAGTGTAACGGGGAACGATCAAGGAG
This sequence comes from Calycina herbarum, assembly GCA_001414485.1. Lineage (NCBI taxonomy): Eukaryota > Fungi > Ascomycota > Leotiomycetes > Helotiales > Pezizellaceae > Calycina > Calycina herbarum. Next base: position 57,870 of record LLEY01000186.1, on the reverse strand, counting down.
ACGAGACCTTGACAATGGGAGTGCGGTTTAATGAATGAAGAATGCATGGTAATGGTGTTTCTAGGGGCATGAGATCTTGGGGTGTTGTATGAATAATCGATGCATTTGGGAACGAAGGCGCATAAGGACATGCATGATTTTATGGTTATGCTTCATGGGACATTGGAGTTTTGATAAATTTGGAAAAAGTCACTTGGGATTGGCGTGGTTACGAGGGATGGATCTGTATATGAATGAATTCATGATAATGCTAAGAGAAGAGAAGAGAGAAAGGCAAATTAATTTCCTGAGATGACCTGGTTTTTTACATGCTCCAATGTTCGTTCCTTGCTTATTGGAACGAGTCACTTTATATATTAAGTGCTCTAATTACTTATCATTTTTTTATAGCCAGCATACTATTATTCTCGAAAGTATCGCCAACTATATGGCTGCAGATCAGCATGGGAGAGAAAGAACTTGATAGATTTAGCTTATCGTGGGTGTTAAAAGTTTATGCGAAAAGTTTGCTGGTGTGTTCCGAGGGAGCTTGTGAGATAGAAAGGGAATGGAAACGAAGGTAAATTCGGATTCGACAGTAACTTAGCTTTTTTTGTATATTTTTGGTAGAAGGTGTCGTGGTTCAAGAGTAGCCCTTGTAGGCTACAAGGTTCAAGACTAGATCTCTTTTGGTGGTGTGATTGATGTTTTATTTGCTACTGTTTGGTTCAGCGTTGGCTCTGGGATTGGCACTGACTTGAGCAAGGTTTGGAGAGAGAGCACGAGAGGAGAGGTTCGGCGAAGGGAGCTGTGTTTATTTGGAGGGGGACTGACGCGTTTATGGATGAAGGCTTTTTTTTTATGGGGTTGGAAATGGATTGGGATACTATACGACTAGGGGGTTGAGGGTTATGATTGGAGTTGGAGCTTGGAATAGGAATTGACTCTTTCTGTCTAGACATATACTTAAATAGGTGCAAAATATACGAAAGGTCTAGGTTCTGTTTTACTGAGTTGTTCTTGACTTTTTAAGTAATTGTGTTAAAGTATATGTTACTTGGATAAGTACCTAGTACTCTAGACACTTCAATGGATTTATATAATTAATTTAGTTAATCTAAATATTCTTGGATATTCAAATCAAGTAATTATTACCTAGATGATTTTTTGAACACTATATCCTCTATTTCCTCTTGGAAATAGAGGAACTTTCTTTGCTTAACTTACTTGACCTAAAGCTTCTCGGGTAATGTAATTTAATAGCTAAAGTTACTATATTAATTAATTATTACTCTAAAGCAGTAACTATTATTAGTCAGTTCTATAATTCGTGAATAAAGTATACCAGCTCTTGAAGTCGCCTCAATCGCCGGTTTTTAGGTACTGTCTCATGTGTGGTGTTTGTTTCTGCTTGACGTATAGTAGTTTATAAATTTCTGTTCCCAGAGAGGAATGCGAGCAAGTCGCTAGGAAAAATAGCAGTTTAAGCCATCATCCCCTCCGCCCGTTTCCTGCTCCCTGGAGAGAGATGGGTGTCGGATTTTATTGAGGTGTATGTAGAAATTGGGATGAGATTTAAGAGTTGAAAGTGTAAGTAGATGAAAATAATAGTTCAAAGTAAAACCGGTTATGACAATCTACACCACACTTTGATTACTTGAGGTTATTTACTTCTTCGAAGATAGGATGCCTCAAAGTAGTCTTTACATACCTGTTATGCTATACATCTTACTGTAGTACAGTTAAGAAATGGGCTAAAGTGTTTGCCTTTCTGGCAACACGTTATCAACTAATTCAGGTCCAGGCAGAGACTATAAGCTCCTTGTACTCAAATAATCTGGCAGCAAATTTCAAAGAGTAATACCCCTGTCGTTTCAGGTGAATACTAATTTGTAGCTAGTTCACGTGAGGAAAGGGCTATATAAGAAGGACCTACGTAGCTACTCTTAGATAAGACATATAAGAATAACACACCACTTTGAGCACCAGTTTAGGTACTAGTTTTATGACCTTAAGTCATACTAACAACCCTCTTCCAAAATATAACAAAAGGACAGAACTATTTATAACATCTATCAGCCCTTCTCCATCTCGCTTATATCCCAGATGCCTCAGACTCACTTTATATCTTCGCTCTTCGGATAACCAGAGCTTAACTCCAACCCTCTCACAAGCTATCACTACAAATAAAAGGACTCTCGACCCAAATCGAGAAATACCACTATACCCTCAACTTCTCACAACAGAATCTCCTGTTCTTTACACAAGTAAACAATCCTTCAGCTACTGTCTCGAGTTCTCTGTGATAATTCTAAGATTCAGTGTTCTATAAGACTTTGAATTCAATTAGATGAAGTACTATCTTGAGTTACCGTCGAGTTCTTAGCCACTGTCCAAATGAACTCGATAGTTTGAGTGGTTCTGCCCTTGCCCTTAATTCTCTTGATGATTTTCAGTGATATATCCGTGGACTTTGGAAGCTGCTTGAGGTGAACTTTATTTCATTTCCCCCGACCTGACTTTAACCGTAGTCCCAAGTGTACTTCTTTAGATTAGCGCTAGTCATCCAAGTCTTAAGGGTTTTCAGAAGCTATCAAATATCCTTCTTCCCTCACTTAACCCCCTTGTCAGCTTGAGGAAAAGTATTGAATCTTCTTCTTACTATCCACAGAAAGGACGTGCAGTGGCTCGGGGTTGTTTAGATGGAGCTTGGGTTTAAGACTAAAATCATAACCAGTTGAGCGTTCCAAACACTCCTTTTCATCTTAAGACTGGTAGCAACTCTAAAACATCTCCGCTCATTTCTCCCTCATACCACGAACCCGAACCCCTATGAGGACAAATTACCGTCGAATTCCACCCTACCGTCGAAAGAAATTCATATAATTCCAGAGTCCAGACGATAGCTTGGGGAAGCTCACATATGATTGATAGAGAATACCTTCTAGGTGCAAAATAGAAGAATCACTAGCTCGCATCAGTTGTATGAGATAACATCGGCGGGAGAAGCGTAAATCCAAGTTCTAGCAAGAGGACTTGGTGAGAATGGGAAGCATAAAAGGAGTGGACGGGATTTAAATGGAAGAGAGGCGGCGAAAGATGGCACCCCCAAAAACACTGCCGGGAGAATTACAGGTAAATCGCTTCATATCTCAGGCAATAGCGAAAGACCATCGTATCATGTGATAGCAAAGAAGGCTATGAATTAACTAGTGAAAGACATGTACATCGTAAAATTTGCCGCCCGCCATTTCCCTCCCAACTACCAAAAGAAATACGAGATCCCAGTCCAACCAGCACCGGGCTTATGCAAAAGACTATATATAGTACCCAAGATAGGAAGAAGAAGAGGAATAAGAAGAGAATGCAAAAATGAGAAGCAAACCGTTCATACACCTCCCATGATCCTTCTACCAACCATTACTTTGTTCCCTGGACAACCAACTCCTTCAACCTTCTCTCAATCATCTCCCTCCCCTCAAACGTCCTCCAAACCTCCGAAGGCGCCTTATTCACAATATCCCAACTAACAAGGTTCCTCGTCAAATGCGTCAAATCCCTCTGTTTCTTCTCCCATTCCGTATCAGTGCGCACACTAATTCCTGAACTGATAACCGCCAGTGGAGTCCTCTCTTTCTGAATATTTCTTGCGCTACTAACTTCATTCTTCGTAAGGCTATTGGCAACAAGGGATTCCTGGAGTTTAGCTTTGATGTATTTCCCCCCTTGATAAGAGGAACGTCCAAAGACCCGATCTTCGCGAGTACGCCCTTTGAGAATGGCTGCCAAATTACGGTCAAGTCCGAGAGGAGAGATTATGCCCCAGGCCCAGAGAAGAAACCCTCTACTGGGAGAGCCGATTCGGTAAAGGAGGTCTTCGTGAAGGGGGTCGATGAGAAGTATGCCTTTGACGTCTCGACCGTGGCGGGAGGAGAATACACGACTGTAGATACTGCCAATCCCTTGACTGGCTAGGATGAATGGTCCTTCTTCGCCTGCACGAGCTAGAGCTTCAGAAAGGACATCTGCTGCCATTCCTGCGGAGAAGGGGGAGGGTGCGTTGTCGGACCAGCCGAGACCTGGACGGTCGGAGTAGCAGTATCTGTTTATACTTCCGTTTGTGAGGGCGCTCATGGCTACTTGGTTCATTCCTCCTGCGAAGGGACCTTCGCCTGCTTCGAAGAGGACTGTGGGTGTTTTTCTGCCTTTGGAATCGGTGGTGTTGCCTTCGCAGAAGATGTGGATTTGATATTTGTCTCCGTCGACATAGTATCTTTCTCCTGGTGGTGCGAGAGATGCGTCGCGAGCTCGGAGGATTAATGTTGCTGTGAGAAGGACACCGATGACAGCGACACCAATGAGAATGATTGTTGATGCTAGGACGGCAAACCATTCTCCAACTGTACGACGGGTTTCCTGACGGCCAGTGAGACGTTCCTCCTCTTCATGTTTGCCCCATGTAACGAGTCTGTCTGTTGAGATGGCCCATAAGGACATGAGAAGTGCCCAAACACAACTTGTAATTCCGACCCAGCCTTCCTCGGTACGAAGTCGAGTTATCGAGACAATCATGATCATATCGACCAGCAATACCACACTGATAATTAGACATGTCACTTGAGTAGCAGTGGATGGCGTGGAGAAGAACAGTAGGACGACCAAAAGTAAACCCAATGTCAAAGTCGTATACGAGAAATCGAAGAAGCCGGAACCGCGGGAGTGCATTCCCGGTGGGCTCACGAATATAGAAACCAGCAGTAGAGCCCACCAGAGGAAGGTAATTACAGCAAAAAGGACTGTAAAGTATCGCGTGAAGCGGACGGACCAGAGGTTATATGGGGTGACCTTTTATTCGATGAGCAATTGATAAAGCATCTTGGGATAATTTGAACTTACAGCAGGATCATCGGGACTTAAGAATCCTTCGTGATGTGCGGGCGGAAGCAATTGCGTTCGTTCATCTGGCTCTGGGTTGTGAGGTTGATGATTGCTTGATGCTCCATTGGCTCCATTTGCTCCATTTTGCGGGGTAGTGGCGTTATCTCTATTCTCCTCGCCATCTTTGCTGCCCCAGAGGGAGACCATCTTGAAGGAATCGACGCTTCACTATCGTAGGTATTTCGTAGATTATGGTTGAACAAGCTTCAGAGAATCGAGTTCTCGTTCTCAAAGAAAAGTTGATGAAGCTCGAAAGGTTGGTGTTGGAGGTTGGTCTCGACAAAGCAAGCTAAGCTCAGCTGGCGAGCCTCGGGATGGAGAGGGCATTGAGCTAAGCTCCCAAGCTAATGGAATGGATGGCCAGACAATGCGATTAATTGGTCAGAGCAAAGATGTTTTGTCTTGTGGCGTGTGTTGCAGACTTGATTTTGGACGCTGGTGCAGATGGTGAATGGTCTTTGCGGTCCAGCCAGAGTACGTGTGCAACCTCCATTTAAATTTATCCATGACATCATCCCGTCATCGTGCAATTGGGGAATAGTTGTACAGATCAATACTTTGCCATAAAGCGATATCGCATTCATGAGATCTGCATAGAAGGAATTAAACTTTGCTACACAGCAAGATGCTTCTGGGACAATTGTTTAAAAACTGGGGGTAAGGAATGGTGGTAAATTGCAGGGTTTATACCTAGGTTTGCTGGGTGGAAACTTTGTGTGTAGTAAAGTATTATTGCAGCTTGTTTTCATACATTTAAGGCACATTATTTGGAAGTCCCATGGTTCTCTTTCAGCTCAAGTACTAATATAAGAAGGGAAGACTTTCCACCGCAAAGTGTCAGTACTTAGCACCAGCACCTGGGCCAAAAAGCAACAGTTAAATGGCTGTTGTTCCAACCTGTTAGTGCCGTGTAAAATATTTAGAAGAGCCAAAAATGTTAAGCGAGAGCTTTACAAGAACAAGCCTTTATGTAGAAAAAAGGATTCCATCACTTTGTATTTTGGTGTTCTGCCACTGGTCTAATCTCAGAAAGTGGAGAGTGACTGACGTCAGTGGCGCTATGACGTAGGGACGGACCCCTAATCTTGGAAGAAAACTCTTATATATAGAACCAGCGTGCGGCCAAAAGTCTAGAACGGTCTCCTTAAACGAGAGCTTGAACTCCAAGCCATGTTTACATAATTCTTAAATAATAATTCCAGCGTTATTATCTTTGAGATGTTGTAGTTACCCCAAGAGCCAGTTGGCTCTTGTGGGTCGTGACAGCTGGAGTTCTCTCCCTCCCAGCCCCCCGTTTTTGGGGAGTGGAGTGGACTTTGGTGTTCCTCCTGACAACTTGGGCTATGACGCTAATCCGGTTTTAGCGTCCACTCCATTGTGCCATTTTCCCAGTAGGTTCGTTCGGCTTCAATTTCCTGACTCTCTTTGCGTCTGCGAAAGGACAGGCATGAGTACGCAAAATTGCAACACAACGCCACCAGCAACAGATCTTGGGCGTGAAGAACCTTAACATCCCTTCACACTCTGCGCCTACCCTTCACCCCCCTTCACCCCCTCCATACGACTCTGACTCCAACTCTCCCCTAGCGGTCCGATCTGCTGCGATCGCTGCTCGCCGAGCAAAATCCAGCTTATCACCGCTGACACGGTGTACCATTCCTCCCTCAACTTGAATCATCTGCAGGCGCACACAACAACCTGCAAGCAGCCGTCAACATCTCGCCGCTAGTAGGTTAACCGACTGACTGTCACTGTCAAGATGTCGGATGAACCACTAGATTCGGATCTAGGGTTTGAAACAAGAGGCGATGGCGCTAGAGGCAGTAGTGTTGATGGCAGCAAGCCACGCAAACCTAATTCCTACCCAACCTGGTGTCGTCGCCTGCCTTCAACAGACCAGTAAGGATCTTCACTTCTTTGTTCATCTTCATACCATTCCCCATCTAGCAACACTTTATCACAGAAGTTATACCAGAATGGCAGAAACTAACCGCTTCGTCGCAGTATTAAATTCTTCCTCCAGGCCAATTGGGCAGATACCCCTCTCGGTCCACTTGAAGCATGGGATCATGCCCGTCAATTATACGTTACCATGATGTTGACAGATTCGCAGCCATCCTGTATCTACATGTAAGTTCTCATCCTAGGGGAATTACAAGATCTGCGCTAACTGCTACCAGGGGACCGGAGAGAATTGCGATATACAACGCCGCCTTCGCCCCTTTATGTGGAAAGGCCCATCCGGAATTAATGGGTTCTCCGTTCGCAAAGGGATTCTCAGATATCGCAAACCCTACCCATGCCGTCTTTAAGGAAGGGGAACGAACAGGATCAGCCGTGAACGTCACTGATATCCAAGTGTTTGTAGAGCGAGGTGGTCTTCTTGAGGAGACGTATTTCTCGGGAAGTTTCAACCCTCTCAGAGATCTCAAAGGCGAGATCATTGGCTTTCAGAATTCCACCCACGAAGTCACCCGTCAGATTCTTGGCGATCGGAGAGCAGCTATGTTCAGCCGAATGGAATCACCGACAGGAGATCGACGGTCATGGACCCTTGAGAAATTCGTGCTTCCATTTCTCGAATCTAACCAACTCGACATTCCGATGGCTCTTCTGTACGAAGTTGACGAAGAGAAAGTTCCTTCTTCCACTCATCTCCTCCTTCGCGGCAGCATTGGTGTCCCTTCTGGTCACGGAATGGCGGCAAAGGAACTCAACATCAATGGGGGCATTGGCCTAGGTCATTCCATCAGGAAGGCCAGCAACGTAGGATCGGTGACGACACTTCCGGTGGATGAGCAATTTGCTGGTATCGAATGGCAAGGTTTTGGCGAGCCAAGTCATCACTACAGTGTTCTTCCAATATCCGGTGGCTCGATGCTGTTTGGATACTTGGTCGTTGGTGTCAATCCTCGTCGGCCGATCGATGGCGATCACCAGATATTTATGCGGGATATTGCTTCGATGGTAACGTCTGTCGCTGCCTCAATTTCCATCACAGAGAACGCAAAGAATAAAACCGACCGTCTTAAGAAGGAACTCGCAGACAGCGAAAAGCAAATTCGATTTATGGCTCAAAATGCATCTGTCGGAATGTTGCATTCTGATATTGATGGTCTTCCTATATGGGCTAATGAACAGTATCTTAAGCTTACTGGTCAGGACAATGATGATAAGAGCAGAATAAAAGCCTCATTTTTCGAGGTATATGTCGACGAAGATATGCCCAAAGCAATGGAGGCATGGAAAAAACTTATTCGCGGCGAGCCATTCGTTTCTGTCGAAATGCATCTGAAGAAGTTGTTTGTCCCGCCATCCGGTGATCCAGAACCGTCTTGTATTTTGTCACACTCATTTCCTTACGTCGAAGAGGGTACAGTGCAATCAGTCATGACCGTCATATCGGATATTTCATCACTCAAATGGGCCGAAAGAATGGAAGCCCGAAAAGCTGCTGCCGCTGCCGAAGCCAAGAAGAACCAGGAGGACTTCATGGACATGGTCTCACATGAGATGAGAAATCCTCTATCGGCAATTTATACAAGCGCGGATACGATCACTAAATCTCTCGTTAATGTCGATCACCAGACAATTACTCGCACTGAGCTTTTCGAGACACTCCGAAGCAATGTTGAATGGGCCAAGACTATCATGTCTGCTGCCAAGCTCCAAAAATGCATAGTTGACGATCTACTCACTCTGTCCAAACTTCAGCATGAGCTGATATCTATCAAGCCCCAACCCATGCAGCTTCCAGGTGTGGTGGAGTCGACAGTCCGCATTTTTGAATCTGACACGAAAGTCCATGATATCGAGCTCACTATGGTTCAGGAGCCATCACTTAGCGACGCCCACATTGATTGGATCTTGTGCGATTCCTCGCGTTTTACTCAAATGTTAGTAAATTTCTTGACGAACTCTATCAAGTTTACTAGCAAGGAGGAGCAGCGAAAGATCGTGGTAACATATGGAGCGGTGACTAGGAACCCCCGAGAGGCATTTCCCCATGAAATTCATTGGGCCCCTCGAGATGTCCCGGCAAACGGCTCCCCTCCAGCAGAGTACTTACCTCCTGATTCAGACAAGGTATACTTGACACTTTCTGTAAAGGACACTGGTGTTGGAATGACTGTTGATGAGCGACAAAAACTATTCAACCGCTTTGCTCAGGCTAGCGCCAGAACATCGATCCAACATGGAGGAACTGGACTCGGGCTTTTCGTCGCCAAAAAGATGGCTGAGAAGATGAATGGTGAAATTGGCGTTACCTCTGAACCTGGAGTTGGCAGCACTTTCTCATTCTACGTCGAAGCCGCTCGAACAGAACCAGAGGAAAGTGACAATGCCGTCATTGAGCAGAATTTCCCGCTAGCAGTTAGAACATTGTCAGGACCGATCGATGGAATGTTCCCTGCCGATACTTGTAACCACATACACGTTCTACTTGTCGAAGATAACCAGTTGAACCAAAAGATTGTCGCGAAGCAGTTGACCCAAGCTGGTTGCGTGGTTCAAGTTGCCAACAATGGCGCGGAAGCATTGGAATGTTTGTCAAAGAGCGACTTGTGGCACGAAAACTCCGCTGGAAAACGTATCGACATTATCCTGATGGACTGGGAGATGCCAGTTATGGATGGACTTACCGCCTGTCGACAAATCCGAGCCTTCGAGAAAGAGGGCAAATACAGACGCCACGTTGAGATCATTGTTACGACTGCCAACGCCCGGGATGATCAAATCGCGACTGCCATCGAGAGCGGAGGCGATGATGTTATCTCGAAGCCATTCCTTGTCGGTGTCTTATTGAATCAGATGAAGACTCGACTAGCAAACTCGGCCACCAGTTTGCCAGAGGTTTCTCGAACTTTTTCTGAGCCATGACTAAATTGGTTTCTTGAGTTGTTCGAACTTCTTAAGATTTCTTTCTTTCGCTGTACAGAAAGACTATTTTCTACGCATTGATAGAGCATCAGCTAGAAAGGTTGTGAAAAGTTTGAAGAGATATGGAGAGAGATGAATGAGTAAGTGAGCGAGCGTTGAAGAAATTAGCGTTCGGTGACTCCGTGTTGAGAGTGGCCATGCATTGCGTATTTCTTCGCGATCTGGGTGCATTTGGTTTGGGTTTTCTGCACTTCTTTTATTTTGCTTTGATTTTTCCCCTTCTTTTCCTTCTTTTCCTTCTGAGATGAGAGATGAGATGGCTTGCATGTTGTGGAAGGCATTCACGAAACGGCGTTTTATACCCCTGGGTCAGCATGATTTGATATGAACGTTGATTTTCAGATGATATTTTCTTTTCTACTTGTTTTGATATTAGGGTTGGGATGGGTCTAGGTTCGTTTGGCGTAGCATGAGATGAAGTGGGAAAATGATGATGTAGGTGGTTGGTTGATTTTGCGGTAATGAACGATAGCCCAGGGATGACATGAATGGGGCTGAAATTGAAATTGAAAGTTTTAGTGAGATCGTGTGTTTGGTTCGAGACAACGTGAACATGAATTTTGGCCTCCTGGCCGCATCGCTCTCTCCTCGAGTTTTCCAGAAAAGGTATGTCAAGTGAGGTCGTTCCTTCCCTGCTTCAATGATTGGACCTCGCTTGACTGCTTTGGGGGACGGTCGCTCCTTCCTCAGATTAATTCGACCTTGGTCTCGACCCTTGAACATGACAAAAAGGGAAGGCACGACTTCCCGACTCACATCTGGCTTCGCTCCAGAATTGCCTCGACACTCTTGGGATCGAAGTTTGTCCTTTCCTTGTCCCACAATTCCACCAGCCATAGGACCTAGACGAGACTCTCAAAACTCGACTTCGACCAGGACCATTGGCACATCCTCGACAAGAAAGGAATGCGCCACTCTGTCCACGTCCAGAGTAGGACCCGTCCCCCACCCGCCCTCTTCGTTCCTATAAATATTGTCGTGAAAGAAGTGCCGAGGGGTGGATGAGTATTTTCTACCTGTGACCGCGCTAAATGATATTTATATGGTATGTAATACTGATACTATTGGAAGAACGCCACTTAATGCTTTTTGTAAATTTCCGCGTACATTTAAGTGTTCAATTGTTTTGTGAGGGATCTGCGCATGAATAAAACCTGAATTAAGAAGGCGACGTCCCACTCATCATCCCTTAGAGATTGAATACGTGAGAAATACAGCGAGAAATCGATTGAAGGGTATACACGATATTAAAACTATCCCGAAAGTCGACAGCTACATCCGCATATCCAAATTACAAAGAAACAACCACCTTCGCAGACACTCCCTTCTTCTGAACATCAAACCCCTCCTGCACAAACTCCAACCCCCTCCCCACGACCATCGGCTCCGGACTCGCAATAAACGTACCCTAAACGTACCCTCTTCTAGAGCCTTAGGAAGGAACCCCTCAAAGACCATCTTGCGCACCCCATTATCAGCAAGTGTAGTCGCAAAAATAGACTGGGACCGAATACCCTTGGCTTTGCATTTAAACCAGTGTGCCACATTCCAAGAAAGATAACCAAGAATAGTTTGCAACAACACAAAAGACTTAAGAGGTTTCTGCGGCATAGGATAAGTAGCCATAGCAATGAAATTATTTCCCTGGCAATGACTCAAAATTTCTAGACATGCGTCTGCAGCTCCTGGACCAATTGAGAGGGCTCCTGCTGTTGTTTTCCCCTCAAAAGCGGCGATGAGGTCGGGGATCACGTTGGGGAGTTATAATTGAAGACCAGACTCGCTCCAAGCTTCCGAGCGTAGTCGAAATTCTTAGGTGAGGAGGCGGTGAAAACTTCATAACCAGCAGAAACAGCGAGTTGGATAGCATTACTGCCAACACTCGTTGAACCTCCCAAATAAGCAAATTCTTTCCGGTTTTTGCAGCGGGTGGAACGGAAGGGTATTGGAGTGCTAATTGGTCTTTTTGGAAGAGTCCACATGCTGCTGTTGCTAGACCGAGGGGGATGACGCAAGCTTCCTCATATGAAAGAGAGTCGGGGATACGAGATACGAGATGGGATCTCAAAACAGTGTAATTCTGAAAAGCACCTTCTGCAATTGTAGGTATTTCTTTGAGGTTTGGAGCTGTTCCGAGGGCGAATCCTAGGACTCGATCGCGGGGTTTGAAGGTCTTGACTTGGGAACCGACTTCGATGACTTCGCCGGCGACCCAATTGAAGTTAGTTTACTTCTTTAGAGAAGAGTCAAGAGTTGTTTCGGGGGCAAAGAAGAGTTTTCTCTGACTCTCGAAAAGAATAGAATAGGAAGAAACATCTGGCTTACGTCTGAGCCGACTATGAATGGGCACCTGAGATGAGGATAGACCATTGGGCCGGAGACCGTTTGCATCATCCAGTCTACGGGGTTTATTGCTATGGCGCCGTTTTTGATGACTATTTCGTTGGCTTTGGGGGAGGTGTAGGATGCTGAGCCGATTTTTAGGATTTTGGCTTTTGGAGAGGGGAGGTAGGCTGCGGTGTTTGCGAGCATTTCGTCGGAAGACATTTTTATGTGATGAGAAAACTGGTACTGATGGGAGCAGAGTATTCTAAGTGAGAGAGTGTTTTGTGACAGAAGACAAAGGTGTTGTTGTAAATATGAGTTGTAGTGGAAAGTGTGGTGAGAGTGCTATGTTGGAAGCTGGCTGGGGAGGACTTGAACTCAAAGGCCAGATAAAGTTGCCAAAAAAGTTGCTTCTTATGACAGGTGGTATGAAAAGAGAGCTTCAAGAACTTCCAAGAGCAGATATGGTGGTATACTTATACCCAATTTTCCAAGTCATAGTTCGATCCACAGTCTCCATTATCAACAGATCTTTAGTAGCGAGATCGAACTCAAACAGAGCACCGGTATCCGAAAGAGCCTCTTAGAACCTTGTTCATTTGCTAATCCGTATACAAAGGAAAGTTGACAGACCGAAGGAATCGGAACAATCTGGTTGTGCGAGAGAAAGTGAAGAAAGGAGGGGGTCATCAGTTAGCGAATGCGATGTATGCCTCAATACGAGGCCCCTCCAACCTCATATATAGGGCATCCATGTGGGTCGCGTCATTCAGATAAGCTTCTTATCGCGAGACAACAACACCAAAGGTCCAGAGCCGCAACAAATACACAACCGCATCTCGGGGACATCTCTATTGTGAGATGTGATTCATACAAAATGAGCTCGCTCCTGGAATTCCTACAGAGCAGCGAGCCACAATTTCGCAAGTTCGTCTGTCATCTCCCCAAACAACTCACCCTTCTTTCCCTTCACATTTCCACCTAAAGCCAAGTAGAAACACCAGCTAACTCTCTTTCACAGAGCCCGTCTAGCAGCACTCTACTCCGACTTCCGCCACCTCCAAACTCTCAACCCAGATGGCTACAACGCCAATATTTCAGCCTGGCACCGAGGCCTAAAATCCGCCACCCTATCTGGCATCGTCCCCTCCTCGCACCCAACTCCAAATCTCCTCTCCCTCTCCATATCACCCTCTCTCCTTCGCGCCCTCGACACCAAAGAATGGGGTCGTCCCCTAGCACTCGGGTCCGTAGTCCGCGAAGCCGTCGCAAAAAAGGAATGGATCCCAGAACCTGAGTTCCGTACTATGGAAGGAGTATACATAAAAAAAGGATGGAGTATATCACCTTGGGCCGTTGTAGGCTGGGGATTCCGATTACTGGGCTTGGGTGGGGGTGTCAATGGAGAAGATAAATTACCTGTTGGGGAATTTGTGATTCTTTCCAATCTTGAAGAGGCTGCAAATGAGTTCGAGAAGAGGACGGAGGGGATAAGATCTCGAGCCGATCGAGTATTTCCCCGTGCGGAAATGAAGACCAGATTCGGGGACTTATTGGGGGGAGAGAAGGCGCTTTCAGAGAGTGATTTCGGAGTTTTGTTGAGGTTTTTGCAAAGGGATAAGGGAGTTTTGGTTTATGATCAGGAGACAGTGAAGCTTTGTGTTGCGGGTGACAAGGAGGGTATTACTGAGGAGGATTCTACTATTGTGTCACTCAAAACTTTGATTAAGGATCTCGATATTCAGACTCAGGTTTTGACGAAGAGAGTCGAGGAGTTGGAGATAACGGCGAAAGAGGCTGTTACTCGCAAAAATCGGGTTGCGGCTCTTGCGGCTTTACGGTCAAAGAAACTCGCTGAAACGACACTTACGAAACGACATGCTACTCTTTCTCAATTAGAGGAAGTGTTTAGCAAAATCGAACAAGCTGCCGATCAAGTCGAGTTGATCAGAGTCATGGAGGCTAGTACTCATGCACTTTCAAGCCTCAATAAGGCAGTTGGTGGCGTGGAGAGAGTTGACGATGTGGTCGATCAATTACGCGAGCAAATGAGCCAGGTTGATGAAGTTGGCAATGTTATTGCTGAAGTCGGTCAAGGTGCTACGGTTGTGGACGAGACCGAGGTCGACGACGAACTGGAAGCCATGGAACGACAAGAAAGAGAGAAGGTGGAAGAGAAAGAACGAAAGGAGAGAGAAGCCAGAGAGGAAAAGGAGGCCGCAGAGACGAAACGAAAGTTGGATTCTTTGAAGGAACTGGAACAAGTTGCAAGAGAAGCAGCGAAAAAGTCAGAAGAAGCAAATACGGAAACGGAAGAGGATCTCGAAGACAGCATAGAGAAGATGAAGGAAATGGCGTTATGATCAGTCGAATCTTAGATCACTTTAATCATAGGGCATGTATTTCACGGCGTTGTTGATACAGTTGGGAGTGGGTATCATCAAGCCGCTCTGTGTTGAGCCGGCTCTCAATGTAAATTTGTTATTGTAGAATTATTGGAACCTCCCATAATATGGTGCCCCGTCCCCAAAGCCATACGATAATTTCGAGGGAGAAGGATATTCATGTGAGGTATTCGGGCCTGGAGTCGTTCCCGGAAGACCTCTAACAACTCCGTTAGGTGAACTCGGAGCCTGAGTATTTGTACGAGGTAGAGGATGTTGCTCATAAAATGCAGTAATTTCTTCCGGCAGGGTGAGATTTGTATTTGGTGGTCCGTATCTCCCGTTATATGTATTGTTGATGGCATTCCCTCCGTTTTGTAACCCTGGAGCCTGGTTTTCGGAACTACGGGTCCCGTACCATTCATTATGGGTGGGAGTTGGTCGCTGATTCGGATCATGAGCCTGGGAGCTTTGTTTCACGGGCGATGAATTTTTCCTTTCAACGCGTTCACGTTCTAAATTCCGTTCATGATCCCGCATCATCTCCGCCTGACGTGAGTAAGCCTCCATATGGGGCGGCACAGAATACTGTTGTTGTTGATTTGGTAAAGAATCCGGCGCTTTGTGGTGCTCCTCGAACTGGAGATTAGCAGTATCCTGAGGGTCGGAAATCTGTATGGGATTCGACGGAATTGATGAGTCTGAAGGAGCTTCAGGAACACTTGGGACCGGAGGAGAGACCAAAGGAGATATCGGACGAGATTCCAAAAGCTTTTTCGCCTCCTGTGCTTTCTTCCTCGCATCGGCAATCAACTGCTTGAACGAGCCATCATTCTGACTTGACCAAGCATCCCTATCAAATTCTTTACTTCGAATTTGAGCACCTGGATTTAATGACGAATGCTGTGCCTGAGCCCCTTGAGTTCGTTCCCAGACATCCAATTCGCTTCTCAGTTCCGATTTACTCTTCGGGTGGGTAGCATCGCAATTGGCGTTCCATAGGGTCACCCATTCGGTAAATCTGCGCTGCATTTCTTGTCTGGTACCCCAAGTTACAAGATTGTGCTCCGCAAGTTTTTTCCGAAGAACATTATCTTTCATTGTTCCGTAATGTGGTTGTGCTAATCTTTCAGGTCGCTTTTCTGGTGCTTTTCCTTTTGCTGGTAATATGGAGGGTTTTTTGCTGACTTTGAATTTTGGGGGTTCGTCTGGGCATCCGCGGTCGATATGGGAATTTATGGAGACTTCTTTGACAACTTTTGAGCATATAGGACATTGTACATAGCCATCTTCTGGAATCAGATGTTAGCTTAGTCCGAAATGCAGACCGTAAATAGGGAAGTCACCTAAAGAAAAATCACGTACCAGGTATAAAATCCGCATCCTCTTCATCGGTATCAACAACCACAGTTTCTTGTGTCGACCGGGTTTGCCGTATTGATCTGGTCCTTTTCCTTATGGGTTCCTCATCCCCCTCGATGGTTTGTGATTTCTCTCGTCTTCGTTTCGGCGTTTTCTCCTCAACTAGCGCAACTGGTTTTGTTGCAAAGGCGAACACCTCTGGTCTCGCTTTCTTGAACCCCTCCACCAAGTCCTCCATAACTCCATTAAACCGTAGCTTCAACTCCTGGTCTGTCGTCCGACAGGCAGGGCATTTCCCATCATTGTTGAGACATCTTCGTATACATAGTGAGCAGAAGGTATGCGAACAGGATGTGATCATGGGTGTTGTGTAGAAGTCTTTGCAGACTTGACATCGTAAGGCTGCGTCAACTGCAGATAGGGATCGCAGTGGGGTTTCCAGCCAGTCCGTGGGGTCCGAGACTTCGTATTTTTGGAGTTTATTGTTCATTTTGTACGGTAGCTTTGAGTAAAGAGATGGGGAGGTCGAAGTTGGCTCCAAGTTGACTACCCTGAAGTGTCGCAGAGAATCAACACTTCATGGAGCGTGTGATATTAAAATGCGCAAAACGACTTGGAGGTGTGTTGACTATTCACTGACAATTCCGGAGATTTCCAGATATGTACAAGTCTCCAAGGTGAAGGGTTGTGGCGACAAGGCTGTCATGAAAGAAGTTGAGGCTGTCGTCGCGTAAAGTGGAAATCGCGTCACCCTGTAGATTGACGCGCCGCTTCAGTGAGGGTCCCTGAGTTTCTCCAGAAAAACAGCAACAACACCACAATAAAACAACGACGCAATGGCAGATTACAAGAGCTACTTGGCTGCGAGTATATTGACCGAGGATAAAGTGGTAAGTGGCTTCGGTCTAATTTATGCTGTATAGCGCTGACCATCCCCTAGGTCACCTATCGTCTGCTGAGTCGTGTGTTGAAAGTCCATGTCAATGATGCGAAAGAGTATGTCTTGCGCCCACGTCAGAATGGCACACTCTAACAAGTACCAGAATGCTCTATGATTTCCACAAGAAACAAAACCAGAAGAGACCCGGGGCCGTTCATGCGACATATCTCATCAGTGGCACGAAGCGGAAGGAAGCACCAGCAGCTACAATTGGAGGGGTAAAAGATGTCGATGGAGATGATTATATGCAAAGCAGTCCATTCATGGGCAGTTCAATGCCACAGCCCGAGGAAGATCAAGGTACAGGAGAAAGTTCCGTATTAAGCATTACCTTGACTCGAGAGGAAGACCTGGATAGTAAGTAGATCTTTGCCTCCAATACCAGAAAACTGCTGAACTCAATATCTAGGAATACGCTCCGAATATGAACAAATCACCTCAATACACATCTACAGTATCGAACCACACCCATTGAAAGACCTCCAGATCCTCTCCGACGTAACCAGAGAACTACAAGAACTTTGCGCCTCTGAAGACCCCCTCGAATCCCTCTCCCAATACGGAACAATAACCAACCCCTCCGCCAAACGACGAGCAACCCGAAAACCACCACAACCCGCAGCCACACAATCAAAGCCCCTCCTCGCAAAATCAAAACCCGTCGAAGCAAAACCCGCTCCCAAAAAGGAAGAACCAAAATCCCAACCCTCAACCGCAAAAGACTTCTTCGGAAAAGGAAACAAAGTCAAAGAACCCACAAAACCAAAAGCCACAGCTCCATTAGCATCAAGCAAAGAATCAACACCTAATCCCCCAACCCTTAAGAAAGAGAGCTCAAGCATCTTCAAGTCCTTCGCCAAAGCGAAGCCGAAACTAAAACGTGAAGGGACGGATAGTTCTGCCGCATCACCAGCTATTAGTGCAGCGGAAGATTCCCCTATGAAATATGTTGTTTCCTCCGATGACGACGATGAACCATTTATCCCTGCACCCCCGAAGGAGGAAATTGATCGTAACAGGAGACAGAGGAAGGAGCGGGAAGAGGCTTTGAGAAAGATGATGGATGATGAGGATGAGGATGAACCTGCTCCTACTGCGAAGGTTATTGAATCTGAAGAGGAGGAGGAAGCACCAAAGGTGAAATCCAAATCTGCTTCTGTGGAGAAGGAGGAACCTCCTGTTGTGAGTGGAGGCAGAAGACGTGGTAGGAGGAGAGTTATGAAGAAGAAGACTGTTAAGGATGAGGAGGGATATCTGGGTTTGTCCCCTATTGTCGTTTTCGAATCCAACTTTACTAACAAGGAGATAGTCACCAAAGAAGAAATGGCATGGGAATCATTTTCCGAGGACGAGCCTGTTGCTAAGCCAAAGCCAAAACCACAAGCCTCTACAGCCACGAAGAAGAAGCCAGCTGGAAAAGCCGGTCAAGGTTCAATAATGTCGTTTTTTGGCAAGAAGTAGGCCAGCCAGGCAAATTACAACACGATGAAGGAGTCACGAGTTTACGTCTGCATTGTACAATTCTACAATTTTGAGACAAGGAGCCGTAGCTCGATACAGTAATGAAAAAACAATTGAAAGATGAAAAGTCCCCAGATCCTCGTTGCTGTGGTTCTCACAGGTTCCTGCTAAATTTAGTAAAGAGCTAGGGGGCCATAACTCATAACTCTACTGCAATCGCAACATAAGTTAGCGACAAATGATGGTAAAATAAAACGAAAGTATGAATTGATTTACGAGAGACCAGATTACGTTTTTGTAAAGAGTTGAAAGTGTTTATCCTTTTCGCGTTGAGTTAAGGGCGTTGAAGTAAGGGAAAGCGTAGCCAAAAGGGGGCGAAAGTCTTCAGGCCTGCAAGTCCCCTGTAGCTTCAGGGCATCAAACGCTAATTGCGATGTGCAACAAAAAAGTAAGTTTGGGATAGCATTCACTTCAAGGGCTTGCCAAAGATTTCCACACTCAACCCCGTAACTTTTTTTAAAAAAATAAGTGGGTCACAATCCAAAGTATCAACCCAGATAGTGGAGATAAGTAAAGTTCCATGTTCTAATAGAGCTATATCCCAAGTATTTAGGCTATTTAACTTGAAGTATATCAACTGCCGCCTTTACTGTCCACTGCAAGCCCCTCAGAAAACACTGGTAACTTGAAATAGAACTATACACTGTACATTAAATTGAATATTACTTGGTTCTAACCTCAATTAACTATTAGGGAGTCGCTCTATATTTCTTGTACATTTTCCTGATCTTACAGTTGGTTATTTGGTGGGGAACAACAGATGTGACTTCAAGAAAGCCATAAAGAGGGTAAACCCTCCTTCAGGCTTGAAGTCCCTGTAGCTTCAGGGCATCAAGCGCTAAGTGTGATGTGCAACAAAAAGTAGGGTTATGATGTAATTCACTCTCGCAGATCCAATCCAATCTTGTTTGATAGCATTCACTTCTTCGCCCTGGCGCTAATGAGGTCCACTTCAACTTCACCCCAAGGCAAGATCTTACACGGCACACATTACATCACATCACAACATTTCCCCTCGTGCCTCAAAACAATTCAAAGAATCTAAATATATATATATGTAAAAACCCATCACTCTAAAAAAGGCCATCCCTAATTCCAATACACTAATGCAAACATGCTAATTCCCAATCAAAAATCCTGATGATAACTCCCAAGCCCTCCCCCTTTCTATGCATTCCTAGTAGGTTAGATAGTTCATATTCATTGAACCACATAAGGTTTCGCCCCCTTCCCAAAAACTAAATGCGGTTTCCTCTGCGCTAAATCCAATATCGTTTGTGCGAAAACGCTGTTCGCCCCTATTTCTCATAATTAGCACCTGTCCCTCGTAGCCATCTTGATTTTCATGAAACCTTCTGGTGCCAGTCCGATAGGGAATAGAATGGAAGGAGAAACGTACAAGCAAACCAACTCCTAGTATAATCCCGAATTCTATTTACATTAATGGACTCGTGCACCAGACCCAGCCTACTAGCTTTCAAAACCATCTGGAGACATTTGGTGATTTCCTCGTCGTCTTCGGATGTCATTGCTTGAAGGAGGAGACTCATTGGCCAGGCGTATTCGAGACCGATATGCGGTCCTAATTCATCAATCAGTAAACTTGCACTCACTCACCAACTCGGAAGAAAGAAGAGGGAGAAAAACATACCCCCAATACCCGAAAAAGCCACGCCCTCCAAGAAATAAGGATTACTATCCTTCCTCAAAAGCATCTTCCGAGTATTCTGATAAACCGCATCCGTCCGATCCACAAATCCCATAATCGGCAGCGCAAGCAAAGAAGGAACATTCGCATCATCCATAATAATCTGACTCCCATAACCATCAACCTCATACGCAAAGACCCTCCCGAATTTCTTATGCTGCACCACTCCATGTTCCCAAATCCCGTCCGTGATACTCTGACTCCTCTTTTCCAAAATTTGAGCGAGTCCGATATTTTTTGCAGCGCGTAGGACGTCTGCGGTGCGTTTAAGTTCTACTGCCATTTGAGCATTTGCTGGGATGTAGAAGCCGAGGGTTGTTGCGTCGTCTGAGGGACGGAATGCTGAGCGGATGAGGCCTGTGCCGAAGTTTAGGGGATTGCCTACTCCTGCCAGAGGAAGGGTTTCGGTTCCTTGATCTGTTCGTCGTTGGAAGGTATAGGAGTTTCTTTCGAAACGACCAGTTGTGTGGTCGAATGTTGATTGGGATTGTTGATCTAGAACATTAAGGAGGGTTGCTAGGGCTTTGTGCCACCTTTGGGTCATGAATTCAGTTGAGCCGGTGCTGTTGGCGAATGTGTTTCCGATTGCTAGGAAGTGGGCCAGGGAATCGAGTTCGTATTTACATTCGAAGACGAATGAGGGTTCGTAGGCGGGGTGGACGTAATCTTCTTGTCCGTTTTGTGTTGCTGGGAGTTTTGAACCTGGGGGTGGTTGGAAGGCATTGCAGTATGGAGATTCGATCACATATTCCGTTTGTGTGTTTATAGCTCCCAGAATCAAATTGTAAATCTTCTTGTCGCTTTTTGCCAGAGGTTGGTATTGTAGTAATTGGTTCGTGGAATCTCGTAGCCATTCGGCATTGATGTCTCCCGTAACGACGAAAGATTGTGCTCCTTCCCATTTCCCCTCATCTTTCGTCCCTCGTTTTAACTCATTATGTTTTTGTGGTTGGGTACCATCTACATGCCACCGCACCGTCGTATCGAGTGTATTAGGAAAAGCGTTCTCGAAGAGTCTCGCGAGGTCCTTGTCCGGCATCCTCGATGTAATATCCTCAATAACCTTCTCCACTAGAGGAGAGGTAAACGTCCGACAATATATCGATGGTCTCTGGAAAGGTAATTCCATTTCGCCCTCCGAGAACGGTCGACTATCCCCTCATTAGCTACGTAGTTCCTCGTCCTCAAAGGGGAAACTGGAGAGTACCTACTGCGCAAAAGTAGAATACTTCTTGTAATCCGGACACGCCCTAGCATAGTCCGTATTCCCCTCCGCAAGAATCTCCTCCCAATCCTCCAGTCCCATCACCAAGCCACATACCCCTAGCCATATCGGCCACGATCCAAGTCCAAGCTTGACCATCTTTTGTATTTCGTTTTCCTCAAGTCCAGCTATTCCTTCCACATCAATGACAGATCTCCGAGGCAATCATAGGCGGGAGGAATGCCTTCAGCACAGAATTCCGGCGAAGGGGTAAGCAGGTCCTTTCCAGCAGCAGAACCTCGGCTTTTTGCCCTTGCTTTCAGCCAGAGGGTATTGCAATTGCGGGAAATGGTGTTGACGAAGGGTGTCAATTGAGTTTCCGATTGGAGGTCAAGGTCAACGTTTCATGGAGAGCCTTGCTGCGGGTGACAAGGCCCGCCCACCACAAGGCTGGCCATTCAAGCCACATCACAGGTTGAGTGAGAGGAATGGGTCTTGGCATATCCCTTCCAAAATCCACAGCCTATTTCGATCATTCACAATCTATATTAAAAATGTGTTTCTCACTTATACAGTACATAAACAAAAGCAAGTCTGGGACGATTTCTCACATTCCCAAATGATTACTTTCCACCCCTCCCCTTCGTGAAAGAGAGCATCCAGCCAGCTATATCCCATGTATGAACATTCCCTTCTAATCACCCAACGAACGCCAACCCAATGCTCCTCCAACCATATAATCGCTCAACAGATGGTATATGCAGAGATCCGACGACTAAAAACCTAATAAACACTCTCTCAATCACTCTTCTCATTCAAACTGGAGAGAAGGAGTAGCCTCATCTTTCATATCCTGTAAATTCCCTTGCAATGGCGCAGACTCAAGACTCGTCATCGGCGGTCCAGTCGCTCCCATCAAACTTCTTCTATGCGGTCGAGAATTGAATGATTCGCTCTCTTCCCCCATTGATGTATCAATCAGATCATCGATCGCCCCGGGTCCTTCAATTGCAGACTCTGGATATAGCGCCAGATTTACTTCCTTCTGCAGCGCTTGCAGGAAGTTGTTTGCATGGGTAAATTTAGTCAGACCCTTTCCGTTGGGGAGACTGTCATATTTCGCATTCACCTCATCTAAGCAATGCTTTGATTGTTGTATCTTCCCCAGCGTGAGCCAGGAGTCGGCTGCGAATATACTCCACATGGCCGATTTTCGGATTCTGCCACCCCATTGACCAGAACCATTTCCTTTCTTCGAAGCATAGCATATCGCAATACGCTCCTTCACGAGTGCATCCCCTATCGGGCCAACGACTTTGTACTCGAGAAGTTTTGAACCCCATTTTGCAGCATCTTCGGTCGCTGAACCGCCTCGAAGTCTTAAAAGCTCCATCCCCAAGGCAAGGCAGCGAAAGGCACCATATGAAGCGCCACAACGCGTGATGTAGGAATACGATGCAGTCTCGAGCATTTGTTCAATCGTCTCAGCCCGGACTTTTGGACTCAAAGTTTGTGGGATCAAGAGCGTGCTGATAGCTGCCATTTCGTTGGCAGCAGCGTGGTACCTCCACGCTTTATCGTTGTTGAAATCCGAACGCAACAAGTCGTAAGTAGATTGTGCAAGCTTCCAGTCCCGAAGCATGAATGCATAATCCGCCAGTTTCCGCATTATGGCCTCTGGAGTATCTGGTCGATAATAACCTTGCACGGAATCGTAATTGCTGCCAGAGCCAGAAGGACTGCCCGAAGAATTCCTTGAACTACTTCCAAATCCTGTCCATCTTTTAGATAAACTCATGAATCGACCACCGATGCCCCGCCGCCGTGATGCCACTTGATCGTTCCATGTTGATACATTTCTTTCCATTGATGGAATGACGGATTGAGTAACCATTTCCCGAATAAAGGTTTTGATGGCTGTCATATCTGATTCGTAAATGCAAGGGTACGAGTTTTCGAAATCTTCCAGCACTTCTCGACTTTGAATATCGGCAAGTTCCTCAGAAGCAGAAACCCATTCGCAGCGAGGCATCCGGAAACTGTCATCATCTGTTGATACACAATTACTACTTCTGAGACGCAGAAGGTGACAATGGAGACCGAAATGTTTCTTCATTTGGTCAAAAAGAGTAATTGATTTCGTTATGTCGTCTCGCTCCTCATCGTGGACCAATACATAGTACCGTAGATACTCGCTGTTAACCCAAAGTGGTAGCCTTTTTGGGCCAAGTGTCGATTCCTGGTACAAAGTCCGTAAAGCATCGATTGGGTTGGTATTCCTGGAACTGATTGCAATTACACAAGCCACAGGATGCGAAAAGGTCTCATGAGGTAGAAGAGGAAATCCAGAAAGTAATCTTCTCAAATAGAGGGTGTAAAATGGCGACGAGGTATCGAGATTTCGAGTCTGGGCGTCCTTAAAGTTCAAATAGTCCTCCCCACCCGCACCATTCATACCCGGGAAATCCTCCGCATGGGACAAATGCCGGTCAACCAAACTTTCGATTTGTGAAATATTTCCTCCCGTTCTGGATCGTTGGCTTGCCGATTTCGCCTCCGGCTTCTCGCCATTTACAGGCATCCCGTTTCCATCTTCGCTTTTCCTGGGTAGTTCAGGAGGCTCGAGTCCGTCGCCCAACTGAACGAAACGTACGGAAAAGTCGTCCCACGTCTTTCCGGCCCCTATACTGTCTCGTACATTAACCTTTCCCTGTACTCTTTCTCCGAATGGACGCAATAACTCCCAAAGCCCCCCCTCAATTCCTTTGTCTTTAACCAATTCGTGGGTATCGATGGATGTGTGAACCGCAATATGGGGAACAAATGCCTGAAGTATGAGATTTCGAGGATCCCCTGGCTGCTCTGCAGGTGGCATCTGTTGCCCTTCTCCTGGTGTGCCACCAAATACTGATCCGGACATCCTCGACCGTACGCCACCCACGGGGGAACCTGATCTCGAGCCTGTAGGCGTGGTTGTAGAGGCAAAGAGGGAAGATACGGAGGGGTTCGAGGCGCGATACGGCAAGGTCGAGGTGGAAGACATCATTGAGTGAGTATCTACAGAGGCACGACTTTTTGGCATCCTCAGCATGGAGGATGCCACGGGCTCGGGGGACGAGACATTATCGGGGGAGTTCATGAAGAGCAGCGAATGCCTCTTCTCGTTGATCTGTCGGCTGCCACAACGTCTGTATGCAAGGCTCCAGACGCATGAGTTACAAACGGAGGATCACTACAAAGGAAAGTCAGTGAAATGTGGCCTTGGGGTTGGGCGATGCGGATGCTTCAGTACATGGGCTGATCAAACTGAATTGGGTTAGATGATGCCGTAGACATGTGCCTCTAGCATTCATGTACTGGAAAATGAAGGATCCCAAGTGAGAGTATCTTCTGTGGAAGACCAGGAGTTCACGGCGCACTGCGGACTGTTGAACAAGATGCGTTTATCAATTCTGGGAGGCTTGAGTTGCTGGGATCCGAATCGGAAGCCGGCCCGCCGACATCGTGTTTCCCCAGCCAATTTACACGTGAGCCGCCAGGGTCACTTCATCCCCTGCAACCTTCAGGCTTCTCAAATAAGACGTGAATATGTGGTACAAAGTAACAGACAAACGAAATCATCAATGTTTGACAGGATTCTATTGATCTAAATACGCCATGTTTCTACCCGCTAGCTGCTGCCCAGTAAAGAGCGAGTGGGCAAACAAATAGCTTAGGGGCATTCCATCTCGATGCTTTGTCTCTTCCCATCTTCTCTGACTGTCTCCACCGGCATTTCTTGCGCTCGTCAAATTTTGCGAGTCACCACTCGAGTCACCCCGACCACTCTCACACATAATTCACATAAATCCTCCTTGTTTTCTCTGATGAAAAGAAAAGAGGCCGACTCTGAGCTTGCAAGCCCCCAAGAGAAGAAAAAGGCTCGAGTCACCACCATGACCACCCAAAAATTACAGCTTACGGCGCAAGAGCAGCGACTTCGTGGGCTCTTGCTAGATGTCGCAACCTTCATCGATGAAGCCAAAGAGTTGAAGGAAAAGATAGAACTGCGTTTCGCTGGAGGTTGGGTTCGCGACAGGCTTCTCAACATCCCAAGTCATGATATCGACACGGCCATCAACAATTTGACAGGCGTGACATTTTGCGGGCATATGGAAGAATTCATCAGTATTCCCGAAAATGTGGAAAAACACAATATCAAAGAAGGCGATATTGGCCGACTTCACACCATTGCCAAAAACCCGGAAAAGTCCAAGCACCTCGAAACGACCACTGTATTGATTTTCGGCTTCGATGTTGATTTCGTCAACTTGAGAAAAGAGACCTACACGGATGACAGTCGCAATCCTCAAATGGAATTCGGTACAGCAGAGGAGGATGCATTACGGCGAGATGCTACAATCAATTCTCTATTTTACAACCTTCGATCAGATCAAGTTGAGGATTTCTGTGGTGGCTTGGTAGACCTCAAATCCCAACTTATCAAAACACCACTTGAGCCTTTGACAACATTCAAGGACGATCCTCTGCGAGTGCTGAGACTTATTCGGTTTGCGAGCCGTTTGGATTTCCGAATTGACCCAGAGACCGAAGTTGCTATGACCGACGCTACTGTCACCCAGGCTCTCATGGTCAAAATCAGCCGAGAACGGGTGGGAATTGAGATTGAGAAAATGCTGAAAGGTAAGTTGGAGAGTGCTTCAATACACCTTGACATAGGCTAATCACTTTCAAGGCAAGGATCCAACAGCTGCTCTCCGACTCATTGATCGACTTGGACTCTACAAATTTATCTTCATCGACCCAACTGTTCAAGCAGCAGAACTTCCAAGTACACGGAATTGGCCTCTCGTCTACGAGTTTTTGTATGAGCTCAAGAGCAACGAAACTCCAGGGTCAATCTACCAATCTTTGGTAAGATCCGAAGACGCCCAGTTCACCGCATGGGTTCTCGCTGCACTTGCCCCTTGGTCAATGATTCCCCTACCAAAATCAACTACTGCAGGCAAACAATTGCCACCTCTCCCAACCCTGGTAGCACAAAAGGGCATCAAGTTAAACAACAAAATTTGCGACATCGTTACAGGAGCCTTCCGAAACCTCCAGGAAATTACGAGCCTGCGGGATTCAATTCTGAAGAACGAACCATTTATTCAGGAGCGCGATACTTTGGGTATGACAATTCGCAGATGGGACAATCAAGGCAAGAACTGGAGACTCCAAGTTCTTTTGGCTATTCTTGTGGAGAGTATGACTACGAACGAATCTGGTAAGTTCTCAAAGGCCAAGTTGTGGGACCATTGATTTTGTCTTCCGCTGATTGAAACAACTTGCTAATATCTCACAGGCAAAGCTACTCTACTCAGCAATTGGCAAAGATTTATTGAGCATTTAGAAATCCTAGATCTCATGGACGCTCCTTCATTGAAACCTCTCGTCAACGGAAATGATCTTCGGCAGGCACTGGGAGGAATCAAAGCTGGAGTTTGGGTGAAGCCAGCACTAGATATTTGCCTCGAGTGGCAACTGAGAAATCCAGGAAATGAGAATAAGGAAGAAGCGATTGAGGAAGTTAAGAAAAGGAAGGAGGAGTTGAAGATACCCAATGCGTAGATTTGTATTTTGGTGTGTTTAACTGCATTTAAATCTCAGCTCGTCATCATGCCGTTATTGGCCCTACCAGTTTGCTCTCTCTTTAGTTTTTACCCTCGCATAGTTTTTGACATTTCTTCAGCATGTCTTTTAAGAAGCAAGTGCTGCAGATATCAAACACTTTGCTCTTTATTTTTTTATTCTACAAGTCCTTGTTTGACTCTGATATTCCCACCCTCGAATTGTCTAACCCTTTCTTCGTCGAGTAAGCCACCAGTAAGCCTAGAGTAAGCTGCTGAAAATTATCAGCCACCCACGTGCCTTCTACCCGGCTCTCCCCCCTTTTTTGTTGCATTTTGTTTTTAGTTGCTTAACTCCGGAGTGACAATATAGAGGAGGTGGATAGTTTTGAGAGTTGGGAGGGCTATGAACGATGAAGGATTCTGTAGTTTGGATTCCAGCAAGCGTGGTATCCGCGCCTGTCGGCTCTTTTTTGACTAGAGGGGAGATGAGTGGAAGTACTAGAACAATTATATAATTAATCTTGGGATAACAAAGACCCACACATTCCAATTATTTTAAACCGTTCAGGTCGTATAATTGATTTAACGTTTTACCTGTCAGGTCTTGGGTATACCTAGAACGATGACAGAGACTCTAGTCTGGGCCAACATTCTTAGTATACCATACAATCCTCAATTGCACGAAACCAGACAGGATCACAACTGAAATTGTGGCAAAAAAAAAATCAAAAAATCAGAGATACTATTCGAAATAATCTGGGTTATGTAATTGAGAACCTGATAATGTAATTATACAATTCATGTTAAAGAAATGGATCAGGTAGGTGTACCGAGAACCATGCTAAGGGTTCTTACCTTCTCCTAACACTTGAAGTTCCAAATACCGAGCTGTTCATCCTTGAATATCTTGACAATCAAACTACTCACCATCAAGTCCAAATGTCTGAAGATGACTTTGATGATCTCCTGAAGTGCCAGCACCTGGCAAAATCCCAAGCACCCTCTTTGTAGCCGTGTATTCGAAGGATAAATCATATTTCTAAACTCGTCCTTCCGCGGACAATGTGTCCCAGCTCCTCCAATACAATAAAATGGGAGTGCCATAATTTCCAACGTCTCTTTGATCCCAGCTTGAACGAGCTTCCGAAACTAGGGCAACATTTTTGACCGGTCCCGTATACAAGAACCAGTCTGAATAATCGAAAGTTGGTTGCTGGATCTGAGTGACAGTCGTTGAATATTCGAGATGCATATTCCAGACAATAACGTTGGATTCTCCAAGGAAATGTCGTCTCGAAAAAATTGCAGGTAATGGGGACGTTGGTTCCGAAGAGTCTTTCCGTGTCTCGAACCCCTGGATAGGTAGGACTTTCCAAATTTTCTCCTCTATTGTAAACAGATTTTGCCGTTGGAGTCCGATTTCTTATGTGTTTGGAGGTGGGTTCCAGATCTGTAGTTTGAGCGGCAGAGTGACCGAGGACTTGATAACCCAGCATCGAATAATCTTCATCTTTTTCGGAGCTGATTTTATGAGTCGAGGCGGCTCGGTCAAGACGCTCCAGTTCAGGAGCCAACTGTCCACGTAATCCACTCAATTGAGAATACAGCTCTGGATGATTTCCCTGTAGGCTCGACAATTGTGCACTCTCCTGGTATCGAGAGAAAGACTCAGCCAGCCTTTCTAACTTGTTCTCAAGCTCAACAACACGGTTCTTGTGGCTTTCAATATCTGTTTCTTTCTTGAGCCGATACTTCTTTTGTGCTCTTCGAACCTGCATCCGACGGTCCTATTGCAAATACATGTAAGAGATTGAATTTCCAAGCAACTGGAAGCTACAAACCGCAGATAATGAAGCCTCGATGGTTGAATCCAACCTTGGCCTGCCACGCTTTTTAGGTGGGTCGCATTTTTGAACTTCGTTGATATCCAGAATTTTTTATCTTTTAAGGAGTCATGAATTAATTTGGGTTTTCGCACATCCAAAGAAACACTTCTTTCCTGGGTTGTCTCATTTCTAGTCCCTGGTAGCGGCACGCTGAGAGGACGTCTGACAGTCAGTGATCTAGACTGTTTCCTACTTGACCTTCCATTGTGCTATTTGTCAATCTGCGACCCTTATAGGGGCGTACAGTGTATGCATGTAGCAAGAAGGGGTTCAGTGTTCACGACTGCTATTCGTCTGCGATATCTCAAGGTGCCCCTTGCGGAAGCGCGAAGGTTGTTGAGATGTCAATGTCGAGAAACCACTGGGGCTCTTTGCTGGTCAGTGCAGCGTCTCAACACGAAAACCTTTACTCTAAATTGAATGGTATTTCTATCATTAAATCTATATCTAGTTAAACATAATTATATCTTCATCAATCTTTATATCGTAATAAAATTATCCCAGTCTCAAATTCCATCCCTGACACTCTCCCAAAACCCAAACTCACACATATATGCCTATAATCCGACTCCTATATACTCTAAAACCAATCAATAGTATTCCCTTGAACTCCTTCTCCTTCCCTCATCCCCAATTACAACTCTTTGTCTTTCTCTTTCCACCACCCGATTGGACACTCGTGGCGGACGGTTTTCATACACAACACTCCTAGGTCGCGGGCCTTCTACATATCGAAATGTTTCGTGTTCCACTCTAGGTGGTGATGGAGGACGGGCAACCCTTTCTCGTATGCGTTCCCGCTCAATATACACCTCATCTTTTCCATGCGAAGAACTTCGGTGATGTGAGCTGGAGCCTCGTCGCGAATGACTTCGGTGGGATGAAGAAACGTGGGAACGGGATGTGCGTGGAGAAACTGGTGTGAGGTCTTCTTCGACTGATACGAGTTCAATTCGAGAGACTGGTTGTGGCGGGGGAGATGGCACACGAGGGGCTACGGAAGGAGGAGCTGTTGGCGGAGGTGGTGGTGTTACAGGCTTTGGCTCTGGAAGCGCGAGAGGTGGAGGTGCGTGAACGTATTCGGCGGATGGACGGTGGGTTTTTATTATAGTTTCTGTCATCTGTGTTCGAGAGGAGGAAGAATGGTGGTGGGAGTGTCGTTTCGGGTAGGCTCGACGTGAGGAGAAGACAATGTCTTCTTCCCATCTAGGTTTTCTGGCTAGGATGGGATGTTAGCTTTTGGCCTGGTACCGAGAAGAGGGGAAAACTAACAGCTGAAGAGGCACATTGTTGCTGAGGCTGTCTAGAGGTGTTGGTGTTGGTGTTGTCGGGCTCTTGGTGTTTCTCGAGTTGGTGGGCTGGATGAGGCTTTTCCAACTGATATATCTTGTACTCCGCTGTTCGTATTCGAGAAATGCTGTGATACCGCTTTTTCCTTTCTCTTCCCTCCACACTCGTCCGGTGATAGTGGCGGTAAGCTGATGGTTATGCGCTCAAAACAAATGACTCGATTCCAATGGCAGTTCAAAGTACGGAACAATGCAAGGCAATGTGACAATTTCAAAAGCAGATAGAGTGGTGTATACTTTTCTTCTTCAAGCCAGAATGAAAGCCCTCAACAGAAGGAGTCACCTACCTCTATATATCCTCTCTTCCCACCTACCTGACACGCGTCTCAAAGGGGCAATACGGCGTTGCCATGCTCTCAGTCGGCCTTGGGCAACAACCAAGTATTGGGCAGCACATGACGATATCAGACATGCGCCAGGTGAGAGCGGAGCTGGGGATTCCCTTGGTGTTGTGGGATGGAGCAAGATGATTGATGGGATATCCTGAGAAACGGGGTCCTAGACAGGGGTCACTCCCACTTTTTTCCATCGGCTTGTCGCGAAGGGCGGAAAACTGGGAAAGCTTGCTTTTTTTTCAACAACACCACGGCAGTTATATACACTTTGTGGGGATCTGGCTGCAATCGAGCCATTTATCCTTGGGAAGGGGGTGCTGTAAGCGCTATTGCCATATCTTCGTTTTTCTGTTATTGCTGTATTTCTGTTATTGCTGTATTTCTGTTCTTGCTGTATTTCTGTTTTTTTATTGGCCTTTCAACCCAAACCCCATTTCCTGCTAAATTGGAAGAGCGAAAATGGTAGTACTGTGAGAGGCAGAGTGTGGTTACTTGGAAATAGCAGTGGTCTACTGAAAACTGTTTTGAAAATCCCATCAGACACTCCTTCCCCTCCACACCCTAACCTGGTCTCGATGGCGACTCTTGCCTCGACTTCAACCTAGTGCCGAGACAAGAACATTCAGAGTAAAACTTGCCCTCCGTATTTTCTATACTCTATAAATTTTGGGGGTTGAGGCACATCAATCGAACTTGCTAGCAACACGATTAATTGGTCAATTCAGCTCTAGTGGGCACCAATCAAGTGTCTGGTACAAGCAACATTATTTTGTGTCATATTTCTGTATTTCAATTGGTGGCCAAGAGTTTTCTCATATATTTCCATCCCAAATACTATTGATTAGATAGAGTACGAAAGTATCCCCCCATCCGAAAACCCCCCGAAAAGTATCAAGCTTCATCCCTTCATCTCAACCACTCCTTCCCAATCCCTAAAACTCGGGAATCTTTCATATCCATCAAGATCCCTGCGTCCCCAGCCTCCTCGAGGCAAAACCACAAGGTTATCCTCGCTCCGAATCCGAACAACGCGCCTTATGAAAAAGATCATATTAATATCAGAGTTCTAATATAGGGGTAATTCTCCCCTCAGCGCCACCTACGTCACCAATTATTTACCCCACTTCACCGACTGCGAATTATGTATCGAAGAGTTTGGCTTCTATCGACGATCGTATGATTGTGGGGAGTGGTAGGAGTCTTTTACTGGTCTTTGCTCTAGCCAGTCGAAGACTCGGACTCGACCTTTTCAGGCCCGGCCGACGAACCCGTCACCTGCTCTGTCTACTTTAGGATCTGTAGCGTCAAAACCTGACGGCGTACAAATAAGAATCGCCCAACGCACTTTAAGAGAGGGATTGTGGAACATAATTGTCACTAAGCTTTTTGTACCTTTTTGGTAATTAGTTCACCTGTCCGTGACAAGTATATACTCTGTATTAATTTTGGTATAAGCTAGGTACTCTCTACTAAAAGCGTAGCAAAGTCACAGAGCCTAAATTCGCCGAACTTAGCACTGGGAGAAATAGTTATAAGCGACTCTTAGCGTGTTGAAAGACGCTTCATATGCGCCTTATAGACCGAGAGCCAGCCATCAACCTCCGGCCTTGCACTTGCAAGAGGTCGATGCATGCTTATCGCCCGTACTCTCACACTCTGAAGAAGAGTGACGAAGAGACATACTCTGCCGGTCCTCCATCCTCTGAAAGCAAAGGCGTGGCAAGTACTAAGGGTCTACTGTAGAAGCAGCCTCGCTACCAGCCCTCGTTGTTCCAACTTTCTGAGGTAACTTATATAAATTATCCCAACTACTTTGAATAATTTAAAATTATCCTAGATAGTTGGAATAATGAACTTTAATTGTCCTAGAAAGTTAGAACAGCGAGATTTATAGAGGGGTTTTACTGCCGTTTTTATTTTCCATCGCGAGGTAGCCTCAGATTTGGGGCACTGAGAAAGTATACCGCTTACTGGAGATAACGCCTTGCATGCCCCATTTTAGAGCGAATCCTTCGAACCAAACGTAACCCCTTAAGATAAGCACGAACTAGACGGCTTAAGTTGACAGCAGACCAGCGTTTCAGAATCGACATTACCTATATCTGTGCAAGTCGCCCTTCCTAGAACATCGACTGTCACCTCAGTCAATCTTCAACATGGGCTTACTACTACTCTTGCCGCCGGCTGTGGCAGCAATTTTCACAATCTACTATGTAGTTGTACACGTAAGACAGGCAGCGAAGGCAAAATCTCTCGGCTGCCAACCAGCACCACTCTTTCGACCATGGGATGTATTTGGCGTACAGAATTTCAAGATTGAGTTAAATGGAATGAAGACAAACCGCTTATCTTATGCCTTCTCAGATCGCAAGAAAGAAATGAGCGCAAAGATAGGACGAGACTGCAAAACATTTCGAATAAAATATCCACCGGGTGAGACATGGTATTACACTTTTTGTCCCAAGAATCTGCAGGCTGTGCTAGCGACCCAGTTTCAAGATTTCCAGCAGCCAGCGGCCAGAGTGGGAGCGTTCAAGGCACTTCTGGGCCTCGGTATTGTACGTTTTGCGACTTAAAAACATACACAGAGCTAATTCCAACAGTTCTCAGCGAACGGACCTAAATGGGAACACTCTCGAGCTCTTCTAAGACCGCAATTCATGCGTGAACAGATAGCTGATCTGGGGCTCTTCGAAACACATGTCAAAAATCTCTTTGGTGCACTTCCGGGTGCCGTGGAACCTGGTAACTGGACCTCGACTTTCGATATGCAACCGCTGTTGGAACGTTTTACAATGGATATTGCCACAGAGTTTCTCTTTGGCGAAAGCGCGTACAGCCAGAAAGATGATAGTACGGATACCAGTAGTTTGTTCTCCAAGAAGGAGATGATGCAGTTCGTAGAGGCCTTCTTTGGAGCAGAGAAGACAACGGCGAAATCTTTGATATACGGCGACCTGTTCTGGCTAACGCACGATCGTAAATTCAAGGAACAGTGTAAAGCGGTTCATAAATTCGTCGACACGTATGTCCAGCGCCGTTTGAGGGACGGTGGCTCGGATAAAAAGCCAGGGACGGGAAAGTACGTCGTTCTGGATGCTATTGTCGCTGAAGTGAAGGATCCGCAGGAGCTTCGCTCCCAGCTGTTAAACATCCTTCTGGCAGGCAGCGACACCATCTCGGGTACTCTGGGCTTCCTTTTTGCCTCATTGGCACAATATCCTCATATTTTCAAGAAGCTTCGCAACATCATCATAGATGACTTTGGATCCTTCGATGAACCGAAGCAGATCACACTCAGCGGGCTCAAGAACTGTTCATACCTTCAATGGTGCCTGAACGAAGTTCTTCGAGTCTACCCTTCGGTTCCGGTCAACTTCCGTGAGGCTGTCAGAGACACAACACTGCCCATAGGTGGTGGCTCCGATGGGACTTCACCAGTATTTGTACCTAAGGGTCACCTTATTGCTTGGGAGGTACGTCTTTGCGTCTTATCATCACTATTATGCCTCTGGGTTCTCCTTAGTGCTGACATTTCTTCCGTGTAGCTTTGGACACTGCACTCAGACCCAGAACTTTGGGGTCCTGATGCTGACCGCTTCATTCCAGAACGATGGGAGGGGCGCAAATTTGGATTCAACTACCTCCCATTCAACGCTGGCCCTCGAATATGTATCGGACAACAATTCGCCCTTGCTGAGATTGCCTATGTCACAGTCAGGCTCCTTCAAAAGTTCGACTCAATTGATGGGTCAGCCTTGCCGAAAGGACGACTGCCCTGTGATTGGAAATTGGTAGATAAAGTAGCCGGGGGCGTGAACATAAAGCTTTACAGCGCAAACAACCATTCGCGATAGTATCATCGACTGATCTTTGCCGGCTGAATTTCTGCCTTCGAAAATAGTACAAAGTCACTTTGCTTTTCTATGGCTATGACAGTCCAATTAATTGAATTACCCCACCACCTCGCCAGTGCCAAATGCTGTGTAACACGTCAAATCGCGAGCTGTGCAACCTTGAAGTGTCGGTGAGGCGACAAACTATGTACGGTGTGCATACCAGAGAGCAGTAAACGCGGTAAAAACTTTCCCTGTGTTTGTTCATAAGTACGTATATGTGAGCAAAAGGAGGAGGGGCTGGATTTCTTTGTAGACTTTACAAATTAGATCTTGCCCCCTAGAGGACTCCTCGCTTAGCAATTTACCCAATGAGAATTATCCCCAAAAAGAGGTAAACAAGGGAGCTTGATATGTACTAGGAATTGCGTTTAGGAATTTCGGAACTGATAGCTATTAATACTCCCAGACAGACAAACTAGCCAACCCAAAGCAGAGCAAGACAAAAAAGAATACTCTGATGGCACACCCTCCAACTCATCACAAGCATCCTAATTCCAACCACACTCATCGAATCTCAATATCAATCCGCACAATCCCAGTAAGTTCCTCCACCAAATCCCCACCTCCACCCCCATTCAAATTCGCATTCCCACCTCTCTCCGCCTCCCAGAAACTCCCATACCAAACTTGCCCTCTCATCCCCTCAAAACTAACATCGGCCTCGTTATCTTCTACAACTTCAAACCCATCATTCGCAGCATCCAAAAGACACAAATCATCCATCAAAACATCTCCCTCAAAATCAACCCTCACGCAATCATCGCCCCACAGCTCACGATCCATCCTTCCCTGAGCAAAGTTCCCAGTAGGAGAAAACGAACCATCAAAAGATTCCGGTTGCAAGACCAACCCAGGTTCCGCGAGGTCATCAGGGGACGTCACCAAGATACCACTCATCTCGACATCCCCCGCACCATCAACGTCCCGAATCGTACCATCTCGAACAACTAGGCTCATTCGAGGCTCTTCATTCTTCCCGTCGTTGAGTTTCCATACTTTCGCTACGCCGGTTTTGCTCAATGCCCAGATAACCATGTCAGGTCCTGAATCGACGGCGAGATCAATGACCCCTTGACATGTACCAATTTGTTGTCCCTTGATTTTGACAGGCCAGGTGCTTCGAGGATGGATGCTAGGAGTCGGATCTGCGGCTTGCGCAAGCCATTCCTGCTCGCCATGTTCAGGCCACCAGTCTAACCACTCCCAATTGTGAGCATCCTTGGAAAATTCATCCGAAGGCCACAGACCAGAGATATTCCGATTTTGTTCAGCTATAAAAATATCACTAGGAACGGAGAAGAGCCAGATGCTCTGCTCATCTTCAGGACCGAAAGCAGCAACGACCCGAACACCCCATTGCAAATCCGAACCAGTGGCGTATGCAATTGGACTACCTTTACCCTCAGGACCTTGAAACCACATCTTCCGCAACAATTTCGTCGGACCACCAACGGGTGCATCACTTCCAAGACAAAGAAGTCCCGTAACTGGGTCAGTGAAGAGGATATGATAGCCGTCACTAAGAGGAACGGCGCGATAGTGATCAGAGAATTCCGTGGCTGGATTCCCATAACGACTAAAAGAGTCACCACCCCGAGTTCCAGTCCCAAAAGCCTGTCTACTTCGTGAACTCTGACCGGTTTCAATGGCACTTGTTGTTCTTCCCAATTTCTCCCAGAAGGGACTAGTTCGAGTACGGTGACCAAACGCCCTTTCAACAATTGCTGGTCGCTCACTCGGTCTTGCGGCGCTACTGATGAGTCGCAATTTTTTGGCTGAATCTACGGTCCGTCTCGGAGGTAGGAAGAACAAATAGTCACTGGGTGCTGTGAGAGGAAACCATCTATTCAAGTCCTGGCCAGTAAGTGCGTCAACCCAATGAAGCTCAATCCCAGAAGAGCATCCGAAGGCAACGCATCTTCGTTGGGGACAAATTGCCACAGATCGAGGTGGATCGTCATCTGAACAGATATTACGGTAAAGTGATCGAGGTCCAGTTTCGATTGGCATTGTTGCATCGCTGCCTTCGTTTTCTCGGTAAGGTGGTAAAATGCTTTGAAGCCTACCGTCTGCTCTGAGTATACCAGCTTTCGGGAGTGAGGAATGGCGTGAGCTGGGTCCAGCTGTTTGTGCAGAACTTGGTATATCACCCCGGAAAACATCTTGCCACGCCGAGTCATTTGCTGGTGCGAAACTTGAGCCAGATGTGGCTATTCCGGGAAAGACAAAAGCTGGTTCAGTTGGTGGTGCACCGCCGAAAACGAGATTCGATGCTGAGCTGTTCAAAGAAACCCGATCAAGGAAGGACGTTCCACATAAGCCCTGCCACGAAGGAACTCTTGAGCGGGACGACGAGGGACCTTGCCGCTGTGGATTGATTGCACTGTCTTGCGAGCCTCGGGACGAAGAAGAAGGTTTGTTCAATGTACTTATGTCGCATACTAATCCCATTCGACCTTCAAGGAGGACCGCAATGGCATATCGACGAGAGGAAGTATCCATACTACAAGCCAGTACTTTGTGGGGGCATATGATTCCGGTAACTGGTCGCAAGGATCCTGGTTGAGAGGTACAATTACCATTGACGAATTTTGAGGATTGGTTCAACTCATAAATATACACCAAACATCCATTGGCAACCATGAGAAACCTTCCACAGTTGCTAACCGTGAAGATAGTACCAACGGAGCTGGTTCCATGGTGATGAATTGTCACCTCGGTAAAGTCGGTTGATGAGATTTCAACGAAAGCTTCGTCACTTGATTTTCCACTCTTATTTTTGAATGAAGATAATCCGTTGCCAGTCCATCCAGGGCCAAGAGCACACTCTCGAGCAAGTCTTTTACTCATGAGCCATTCGTCGTTGACTTTGGTATCGGAATCGAGAACATAGTTTGCTGTCATATCATGAACAATGCTACTCGAGTAACCA
Source organism: Calycina herbarum (assembly GCA_001414485.1). Lineage (NCBI taxonomy): Eukaryota > Fungi > Ascomycota > Leotiomycetes > Helotiales > Pezizellaceae > Calycina > Calycina herbarum. Next base: position 20,552 of record LLEY01000186.1, on the reverse strand, counting down.
TTACGTCGAAACATTGTTTCCAAAAGGGATCGTTCCAAACTGTTGATAAACCAAGTCCTGCAGGTGTGTCGGGCGGCATGGAAATCCTCCGGGCTAAGATTGGCATAAATCTGATGCAGGATCTCAGTTGGCAAGTTAGCTGCTATGGATGGTTTTGGCTTTGTAGCATTTTCATGGGATCGCAGTAAGAGAGTTGAGGAAAAGCTTGTTCTCAATCCATGTAGGTTATCTTTCTCACACTGTGCATCGGAAATATGTCTCTCAAATAAACTGAGTGCCTCTGAATCGCTGGATATCAAGCCAAGTAATGGAGTTGGTCCTGGAAAGGAGGCAAGTCGAAGGTGGAGCTCCAATGCGACGGAATTAACCCGGCAAATGTTTTGTGAGAGTTCTGCTGTACTGATCGGGGAGTTGAGTACTTCTGAGACTGTATCGCACAGAGGGTCGTGGGGGCATGGTTCCAAGAGGTGGTCATCGAGAATGGCAGGTAAGTCTGTAGGGTCGTCATGGAGGGTGCTACTACGACGGGCACGTTTCCCCAGTGACTTGGCATCGATTTCTATGGCTAGATCATTTCTCCGACCTCTCGATCCTGCTCGCGAAAGAGGATTCGATACTCGTGGGCTTCTTGCCAATGTTCTACCTCGCTCGGAATCACCTTGCCTCTCGACTTCAACAACTTTGACTGGTTCGCATTCGATCGGTGAAAGTGTGGATTCCAAATCAGGAGTAGAGTTTATGGACCTGGTGGTGATTATAGGGAATGTTTTGGGGGCGCTTGTGGCAGAATTAGGTCCTAGGTGAGTATTGTTGGCGAGTCTTTGGCTTGCTTCGTCGTTGATATTGCCTGGGTCTTGCTCGTTAGCTTTGAGCATATTTGGATTTTTGGGAAATAACTTACTTCCAGCAGAGTGCGACTGCTCCTGTTCGGGGGTCAAAATGGCGCCAGATATCACAGTACGCAATGTCGAGGGAGTAGCATCGCCGATGGTCATAATGTGGCTTGTTTGGTTTTCGAAAATGGATGCCACCATGGCTGGGGGAGCTGGACGAGCTTCTAAAACGGAGATGAGGTCGGGTTCCGCAATGCTCCTCGAAAGGAGAATCTGGGAAGACGTTTTGTCGGTGGCCTCCCAAGTGGAGACCACTTTGCTGATGATGGATGAGCGGTATGCAACTGAAAAGACTGGCATAAGAATTCGATAGTAGGGCGGATAGTTGCTGCTAAAAGAAAGGAATATAGAGTAGAGTGCAATCAATCTATGTAGATAATTTGTCTGCTCCGCAGCGTTTAGGAAGCCTGCGGGTGGGAAGGAAAAGTGAGATGAAGGTCCTCCGAAGATTCAAGAAGAGCACTGGAACTATGACATCAAGCAACTGTACAATCTATATAATTTAGGAAAGTGCGAAGGGTATGCGCTACACGAATAATCAACGACTGGGTAGCTCTTGGGGGAAAGAACGACCTGCCCCCAAATGGCCGCTCAACGAACATCCAACAACGCCAGGAATGAATAAATCCCATACCCATATCAATTTTTCAAACATTTGCATCTCCGTTGTCACGCCAGATATGAGTATCGCCCAAACTTAAGGAACTTGATGTACTCTCTTGCCTGTCCAAATCCGCAGAGTCATCATTCGCTGATTCGTCTCGATCATCTCTATTAATCCACATCTTCTCGAGACTAACCCAAATTAGTACTTGAAACAACACTGTGCGTATGGATCAAACTTACGGTACCGTCAGACTTGGGTTCACAAACTTCAAGCCCCTCTCCCTAGTCTCATCCAGTGTATTGCTTCGACGGCGCATGGTTCCAGGAGGCCGAGCGATACCAATATTTTCATCTGCGATATTGATATCCGGACTGCTATCCCGTCTGATGCTTCGAAGAGCAATGAAATTGGTCAGAGGCTCATATGTCCTGCTGTAATAGTAGCTGTACCAAATTGTAAAAGGTATCAGTGGTACAACCAAAGCAGCTGCCGTGAATTCAGACTCCAATGCGATCAAACCAGCCATTACAACTTGAAAAACCCCCAAACCGACCAGAAGACGATAACAAATCATGGGCCAAGCTTTTCCGGTTGCATGTTGTGGATGATCCATAGCGTACAGCAATTGGTATTTGTAGGTATAGTACCCAATAACGAAGTAGAACTCTCCAAAGAATAGCACCTTGAATCCTGGAGGTAAGATACTGTATACCAGGCACAAGATATAAACCAAGATAGCGGAAGGCAGGTAGAAGCCATATTTGAATATTGGCGGCTGAACCAATTCCGCATAATCCCTAGGTGTCCTAGCACCCATCAAAGTGATGGGATATAACGCAACACTGCCAAACTCGAGGAGCCTAAACGGAAGGAGACCGATACTTTGAAGAAGAATGAAGTTTGTATAGAAATCTCCTAGAGCCTGGACTTCCTTTGCCAAGTGGTATGCGAGTGTGGTGCCTGAAGTATCTCGCAAATTCTCTCGCAATTGAGGCCAGAAGTTGCTCGCTGTTCCAAAGGCCGTCAAGACCAAGAACACGTTGAAGAAAGTGAAAAAGAAATTTTTGGATACCACAGACAGCTCAACGTCGCCTTGTGAAATCATACCTTGCATGTTTGCAAGATAGTCGTAAAGAAAAGGAACAGCCAAGTTGAGCAGCGAGACAACCAAGGTAGGCAAACCAGTCTGAATCAAGGATTTGACAATAGCGTGCCTCTCCAACAGGTCTGCAAGGCCCTTCCATACTTGGGCGATCGAGCAAATATTCAATAGCCCGGCCAGTCCAGCAACTGGAAAGACCCAGAATATTGTAAGAACGAGGATAAAGACTGTGATTGTCCAAGATCTTATCATTCGGGAGGATCGAGGGAGGTAAGTGTTTTGCCATACAATGTCAGATGGCGCAGGAGCGAGCTTCGCCAAGAGTTGCATTGGCTGAGGTGATAGTAACGCCTGGACAGCCATTTGACAAGCTGGTACGGAGTCCATAGTGACAAAAGCCAACGGTGTTGGCGCGTATTCCTTCTTTCTCGCTGATTTTATCTCGTCGTCAATCTTACGAAGCTTCTCTTGAAAGTAATCGATTGCGTCAACCTTTCGGCTTTGGAGATTCAGTACCCCATACCACATGCGCGTTTCAGGGCGTGGTTTGTCATGTGGGATGACATGATTATCCAATAAATCATCCTGCTCATGGTCCCCTGACTCGTTCGGCTCGTCTTCTGGATTGCTTCCACTTTCGACTGGCCTTGGTGTTTCAATCTGTTTGGTTTTGCTTCGACCGAGATGTACAGAATATGCTTCCTCCAGTCTTCGCAGAACAGAAGCCCGTTTATCCATCAGGTCATCTATCTTCTTCCAATCACGACAGACAGTAACGCTCTCGACCTTTCCTAACTCTAGCTTCTCCAAAAATTCCTTTATTTTCTCCTCTGATCTTAGTTCGAGTGGAATTCCGGAAAGCTGAATCGTCCGATCGGTAGTCGTGTATTGACTCCCAAGATAATCCTGCCTGACTTGTATGATGCGTTGAGTTTGTCGGGTCATAAAATATAAGGCGAGCCCTGTGAAGAAGTAGGTGAAAACCAGATATGCCCAGAGGTAGCCTTGCTCGGGCTGTGGCTTCTTCAACAACGCCATTTCCGCCTTATGGTTCCAATACTCCTCCCCATATAACGTACTCGATGACTCGGATTTGTCCTTGTCTGCGTAGCGCTTATTTATAGGCGCAAGAATGACGGCGCTGAGGAGGAACATGACTCCAAAGAGCTTGATGGACATTTTGAAGAATGCTAAGAACTAAGGCGGGGTTATTTCCTGGTTTTGAGACCATTACCGGGGTTTCCAACTTACCACATACGCATCAAGACCTGCGGATGCGAGAACCTGCTCTTCCGTTACTCGATACAAGACTGGCAGCCATCCCAAAAAACTATCGGGAAGTTCTGGCAAAGCTTCTGCTGCGTCGGATTGTTGCTTCCGGGCCGCGTAGAGGCTTTTCCATCTTGGGCGCAATATCTATTAAGTTCATCAGTATATGTATATGGTGTCAAGTATTCGCAGCGCGCAGAGGATTCTGTTGCCTTACACAAAACCCGATGAAAGCAGAAAGACCCAGGGCAAGAGACAAGACAAGTTGCACATTGAAATCCGTCTGGTTATTCCGTGGATCGGATGGGTCGGCTGTCTTGGGGCAATGCTGTGCCATGTTGAGGGAAGGGAGTTATGGCAATGGGAGTTGGGAGGTTGAGTGGTGAAGCATGGTTAGTGTTGATGAGTATATTGAGGTGGGCGGGTTGGCAATGCCATGACGTTTGAGTGCACTTTCATCTGAGCTTACGCCACACCGTGCCTGGCCGCCTGTGCCACAGCGATACTCGGGCCGGTGTCCGATCATGGCATCCACAAAGCGGCCGGTGCAGCCCAGCTTCTCGAATGACGCTCCGCTGGCTCCCCGAGGGCCACTCCGTGGTGGTTAGTTTTTTGTGTGTATATATAAGTATATATACAGTATATATATAGGAAGACACAGCGAATACAGCCTCCACGGCAGTGGCCCTCGGCGAGCCAGCGGAGCGTCATTCTACTCTTGTAGGTACTTCCTGCTTTGAAGGCATAAACCCCATTCGGCAGGAAATAGCTCTCGTTGTTCCTACTTTCTAGAATAATTTAAAGTATTGCCCAAGTATTCTGAGACGACTAAAGTGACTGACCGAAGGCACATTAACGGAGACTCTTTGGAACAATCGGCTTCAATTCTCCTACAGAGTTCGAACAATTTGCTGCCGCTTTTATTGCGTGTCCCTCGCTCCTTCCTCACTCACTCACTCAACCCATTTCCACCTCCAAATTCCAACAAACCTTTGAAAGTTTACCTCCCATCTCTTCCTTCTTCCCTACGTAGGTTCCCATCATAACTTACCTACTCCGTACTCACGTTTTGGCTTCAAAGGTCAATCGCCTTTCGTATCGGCCGTGTCGCGCCGCCAACCACCTGCAACACCATGTCGGACATTTCACACCTCCCATCGGAAGCCACGAAAGAGCCAATTGTCCCTCTAAAAGAGTTGGATGCTAGAAGCGATAGCAGTGCCACGCTCGAGAATGAAGTCCCTGCCGAGGATGAAGTTGGGCTCAAGAATGAAGATGCGGAAGTCTTCATCGAAGCCGTCCTGAAGAAGAATTTAGATAGCCATGAGGACTGGACAGCAGGCCTCGAGGTTCGCAACGAACTCCAAAGAGACCTTGCGACAAGAACCTGGGAGTTTGTCGTCGGGGAAGATATTCTAGGCAATAGTGACGGTCAGTTCCAAGCGGATAGGTAGCAATATCATCGGGCAGGAACACTAACTTGTCAATAGAAGCTCGCGCTCTTCTGGGAACGCTCCGATACAATTGGTGCCAAACCAATTTGCTTTCTCTGAAAGTAGTTCAATACACTGGTCCAAAGTCGTCCGGAGACCTTTACTCGGTCAAATCTCTACCAGTCTATGTGAAGCTCTTCTCTCTTGGGTCCAGTACGCCGCATCTAGACCCAACTTTGCCCGGAGCCGAAATCTACTCCATGCCAAACAGCAGGTTTACCAACACGTGGGATGAGCTCATCTTTGACGCAGCCCATAAAGAAGATCTCTTGACTATCATCACCAATACGGGTATGTGATCATTCCTTCCCTTTCTGGAATTGTGCAAGATAGTTAGAAGAATTGAGAATTGGAGTTTCTCATTGTTCTAAACCCTTTCGAAAAATAATACTGTTTAACACTAATCGTGCTTAGAACGCCTTAATCGGAAGTCTAGGAGCCTCACAATGCTCGAAGATCGTGTTATTCTCTTGCATGGCCCTCCAGGAACAGGCAAAACAAGTCTATGCCAAGGTCTCGCCCAAAAGGTTTCCGTTCGTCTCAGCTCCGTCTACACCCAAACAAAGCTTGTAGAGGTTGGAGCAGCAACACTTCTATCCAAGTACTTTTCTGAAAGCGCAAAGATGGTCGACGAGATCTTTCGTTCCGTAGCTCGTCTCTGCAAGACGAATTCGAATTTCTTTTACTTCGTTTTGATCGACGAGGTGGAAAGTATTGCCATGTCAAGAGAGGGGAATCAACAGCGAGGGGAGCCTCAAGAATCATTGCGCGCTACGAACGCACTCTTGACCGGCCTCGACCGTCTTAGGTCATATCCAAACGTTCTTGTGATGTGTACGTCGAACATGTTAGGGTCCATTGATACGGCATTTCTGAGTCGGGTACGTATCTTCCTCTTTTGTTCCTTCCTTTCTTGAAATTGTCCCAGATGGTTTAGAAGACTTTGGAATTAGAGTTTCCCATTCTTCTAAACCTTTCGAACAGTGCCCAAGAAAGAGGGAGGTTCTTTCCCTAACAAGAACAATGCTAACTCATTAATAGTGTGGCAGCAATGCTATTACTGTTGAAATCCCTTCCCCTGCTCTGCAATACGATATCCTGAAAGTTCAACTGCAAAAGCTTATCGAAGAAGAGATTATCACACATGAGACAAATATTCTTCCCTCTATCGATCTTGCGCGGCAACTTGAGAAGATTGGTTCAGGGGGTAACGCTGCTGGTGCTGGGGCTCGCTTATTGCACGTTCTCGGGGTCATCCAAGACAGCATGGAACCTCCATCGGCCAGATTTCTCCGGCAACTGCCATTGAAGGCAATTACTCGTTACCTCAAGGGAAAGGATTGCGACCTCGGGATGACTTTTGATTATATTGAAAGACTCATCTTATCGATGGAGGGTCTATTGACCCAGAACCTTACCAAAGATCACCTATCCGAAGGCGGACCAGAAGCTCCGGACCCGGACGACATCAAGACGACAATCCACGTAATTGAAAATACTCGAAAGCGAACATTTCGGGTCTTTGTTGATGGCGAAATGAGTCAGGATGGAGTCAGGCGGGTGCTATCTTCCTTTCTAAGTGCATGAACGGGCCTTCGACAAGGAGTATGTTGCAGATACGACTCATACTCTTCCAAGCGAGGATAGATGAGCGAGAAAGGAAGTATTTCAGACGGGTGACGTTTTCAATGTAAGTTTTTTATGTCACGCTGTATTAGGTAGCTCCCAGCTAACAGATCTAGGGGTTGACAATATCAATTAGCTTCAGAACAACTATTTGCTATATCACAAGAAGGATTTGCTAGAACGAATATTAAATTTATGATGGGCGGGAATGGCATTGCAAATTGTAATAATATAACTGGCTGTACAGTAAGAATTCAAGACATCGTTCTACGTAAACCCAACTGCTATGATAAGATATTGTGCTAAGTCTCCTACAACAATTAATTTCATTGTCTAGAAGAGTTAGGATAACGAAAGCCAATTATCCCACATCGTTCGCATAACCGACTGTTCAGGGTTGTTGGAATAACACGTCTGGCTCCGTACAGCCGAATCAAGAGCCGAATCCTCGCTGTCGCTCAAAAGCAACATATGATCTCAAACATTACTGTCTTATTTTTCGAAACGTGCAAGATGGGGTTGAAGCAGCATCATCAATCGCTCACCCCACGATCATTTTGTTCTCCTGTCGCATGTTGATACACTGAACCGGCAATTCACCTCGGGTGTCAAGATCGATCCCTTTATCACGAAATGTTCACTCTGGTTCCGTAGAGCCGTCCCATCCTTCAAAATCGCCAAAATGGTGTTCTGAGAATTTCTTTCCGCCCCCCCCTCCCAAGAAGTTTGAAGAGAAATAGAAATTTGAACCATATCATCACCCCACGATTGGTTTGTACTCTCGGGAAGTGTGTTTGGGTATCAAAATGGTCCTTTGTTCACTCCACTTTCTTCCCACATTCTTCCGAGCTTTCGTTCCACTCAGACCACTTACAGCACCACGATGAAGTGATTGATGGCCGTGTTACACAAATTAGAGGCGTGGCACCCCTTTATTTCCCTTGATGGCTGCCTTGATTTGGATATTTCGAAAATGATAGAACTCGTAGGGGGGTTGCACTCGTATGCCACCAGGATTGTTTACCATTATTCCCTTATACCATTGCGTACGGAGAAATCGGCAATACGTTATTGTATGACTGTGACTGGGACTAGGATTCCTCGTCTCGGACCGCTAAACGCCATGACATATGTACCCAACAGCGTGGCAAGGCCGTTTATCACTTCCCAAATGCTTGCTGGTTGGGATTTGCCGGAGAATATGGTCCGTATGGGCGGGTTTACAATCAGACGCCCCAATGGTATGGATTTCTGAAATGACACCGCGGGAAGCATTGCAGGAACTTGCAGGTGGGGTGGAGGGTACGGAAATTGTCGGCTTTAGCATCACATGTCGATGGAGGGATGAATTGTTCATGCTTGAGTTACAAGCTTCTTTATCGTTGAGATATGAGTTATTTTTTTATATATCTGGAAGAGAGGTAGTTGACTTGATTGGGTCCATTGGAACCAACACGGGTTAGAGGGAGCGTGGTGACTGGTCAAGGCTAGTTTACGTGGGGTGATAATTTTCTTGGTTTGAGTTGGAATTTTGTGGGGAGGCTGGCTAGAAGCATCCAGAGAGGATTAAAGTGTGGCTTGACTTGGTTAGAGGTGTCTTGAGGTTGGGATAAGGTTGATGTGAATGAAGGGGGAGAGACCGATTGGCCTGGACTACTACCAGTTTATGTGACGTTTACTACCCCCCCCCCCCCCCCCCCCAAATAAAATGTAGAGTGCACAGACGTTTAGTATGGCACAGCGGCCGTGCACTTACATTTTATTTAAGGGGGGGGATAGTACTATCCCCCCTAACTGTCTGTAGACACACAGATTTTCACAGCCAAACTACCCTTGCACACGACAGACAGTTAAAGGAGGGGGAAAGTAAAAGTAGTAATGCCTCGAAATAATTGTACTCGTTCTATGGGAGCTGCTTCTTGCCTAGTTTTCTTACTTTCTTCTTTGATATGAGATGTCATCTTTTGGGCAGCAGTACTGAGTATTGCTCTCTTTACCCCTCCTCGCCACCCCACATCCCCCGCGCTTTGTTTTGGCAGCCAGCTCAAACAATATAATTGTACAAGTAGCAGCACATGCTGTTTTGGTAATTTTGTAAAACAGTATAGTTAGCCACAATATGATACCTCAACTTCCTTTACCCCTTTGGGCCATTCTCTATCAATCCAATGATAGATGGGCGAGATGCCGTCTTTGTCCAACAGGGACACTTGGCATGCTGCAGTCTGCAATCCCTTGTCAGGCCGTAGCAGCCGAGCCAGCCACTGAAGCAGCCCTGTCGTATGTGCCTGACGTAGCAAAAAAATCATACTCCGTTCCGTATGGGGATTGGATTTGAAGTTGATATGGGAGAGGTGCGACATATTTATCGACGTTCCTCATCTTGACTTCTTCCATTTCTGCGACTCCCACGGTCCTCCTCGAGCTTGAACATCTCTCCTCCGAGACCTCCCTCTTTCCCTGCTGGAACATCAGAGCGCTAGCAATCCAGTTTGCATTGTACAACTTGGACTCAGTGCCCCCAACCAGCGATTGTGCTCCATACTTGAATCTCCTCGGTTCCCGGGACCAAGTAACCTACGTTGCAATAAGGTTATTTGTCCAAAGAAAAACGAAAGCTACCTACGTTACGCATCCTCCAGAAAACTTGATTCCAACAATAGCAACGGCCTCTTCTCTCTTGCGGTCTCCAACAGTGAATAAGCTTTCTGGCGACAAAGGCAAACAGCAAACTTAGATCCGCCTCCTGCCTGTGCACTCAACACTACACTACTCCGTACACGCCTCACTGCCACTTCCCGGGTCGACGTCGTCTAGTTCTGGAAACAAAAGCCACGATTGATCCACCTCCAACCCCGCAGAAGTTCTCGTTTCTGATAACTCACTCACCTTACGGCACCCCCTGCCCTGCCCTGCTAGTTCAGTCCATCCTCTTCCTCCGAAACCTCAACAACACCACCACCTACCTACCTTCTTCAACACTTCCATAGCCCATGATCGCGCAATTTGGCAGCACCTCCTCCTCTCTTCTGCTGTTTTTTGTTCTGCGACCTGGCCTTGAGCGCCCGCTCAAACTTTTAATATGACGGTCTTTGTGGTTTCCCTGTGAGTACCGTACCACTCTCCCAAGCTTTTTTTGCCGATGACCTCACTTTTTTCCCCTTGGACAATTGCAACTATTCCCAGAGGGATCAACAAGACGCGCTCTAGAGATTGTCTAGGGCTCCAATTCCGATTCATCCGGGTTCAAGAGTTGAATCTGCAATTCAATTTGGGAAATAGTGTCACAAGTGTTTATGCATTGCTAACCCAAGTCCTTGCGCAGTTTCCTCCCCAACACCATCAACTTCCTCCTCCCCTCCAAACCGATCACTAGTTCGACTGCCCCTCCTGCCACTGCTGGCCGCGGTCGAACCGTTCCAGCTCCCCTCAAACGAACATCAACAAAATTAGACACGACCGAAAAGCCTAGTCTATTCAACAATGACATCACCCCTCCACACACGCCTACCAAAGACATCGATTATAATGAGTTCTTCGCTCAGAAGGATCTCGAGTTGCGTACACATTTCCCCAAGCAAGATGGGCCACGATCAATAATTGCCCCCAGCGATCCCCATTCGCCAGCATGGGGAACGGGTAAACTCTTCACCCAGCCTCAATCGCGCGCGAGCTCTCCACCACCAGCAGACTTGTTGAAAAGCACAAAGATTGCAGAGAAGGCTGCGGTATTAGGCAGGGCTGGCATCCGACAACCTCAACTTGGTGGAAGGAGTGACAGCCATGACCGTGTGTTTACTCATGCTCCTTGGACCGTGGTTCCCGCAGATCAAGGAAACGGAGGCCTTCGAAATGCAGTGCAAGCTGCAGTGCGAAATGGAAAGCTCAATGACAAGATCTGGGTCGGAACACTGGGTATGCCTACGGATGTTCTCGAGGATACACAGCAGAGGCAAGATATCGAGGATCGACTGGCCACTGAACACGATTCTTTGACGGTCTTTTGCAAAGATAGCGATTTCGATGGACATTACACCCATTACTGCAAACAAATTCTCTGGCCGGTTTTCCATTATCAGATCCCGGACAATCCAAAGAGCAAAGCCTACGAGGACCATTCCTGGGTATTTTACGTTAAAGTTAACCAGGCTTTCGCGGATAAGATTGTCAAGAACTGGAAGCGTGGAGATGTCATTTGGATTCATGACTACCATCTGCTTCTAGTCCCAGCAATGATTCGGAAGAAGCTGCCAGATGCTAAGATTGGTTTCTTTTTGCACGTGGCATTTCCATCTTCAGAGGTTTTCCGATGCTTGGCAGTTCGCAAAGAACTATTGGAAGGTATGTTGGGTGCTAACTTGATTGGCTTTCAAATTCACGAATACGCGCGACACTTTCTTCAAACTTGCAGCAGACTTCTGTGTGTCGAGGCAACAAATGATGGTGTTCAATTGGAAGACCGTTTTGTGGATGTCATCAACCTTGCTATTGGTATCGACCCGGTCGCATTGGATATGAATCGTACGGACCCGGATGTTGCAAAATGGCTGAGCACCATGCAAGAACGCTACCGCGGAAAGAAGTTGATTGTTGCTCGAGACAAACTCGATTCCGTTCGTGGAGTACGACAAAAACTTTTGGCATACGAACTGTTTTTGAACAAATACCCGGAATGGAGGGACCACGTGGTTATGATTCAAGTAGCAACATCCACTACCGAACAAGGAGAACTTGATGCGACCGTATCAGATATTGTCACCAGAGTCAACTCGTCGTGGGCAAACTTGGCTTACCAACCTCTGGTCTACCTCAAGCAAGATATCAGTTATCCACAGTACTTAGCTTTGCTCACAGTTGCCGACGCTTTGATGATTGCTAGTCAAAGAGAAGGCATGAATTTGACGTGTCATGAATATCTTTTCTGTCAAGACGGAAAGTTTGAAGGTCACAACAAATTTGGATCACTCATCCTGAGCGAATTTACTGGCAGTGCATCCGTGTTTGGCGGCAATGAGCTGTCGGTTAATCCTTGGGATTATCGTCAATGTGCCGAGGCTATCAAGATTGCATTGGAGATGGGCGATGAAGAGAAGGAAGTTCGTTGGGGAAAGCTGTACCAAGCTGTGATGCACCACACTGCTGAACATTGGTTCACGGCTTTCCTCACGAGACTTAACAAGGTATATGATGAACAACATCGTCGTGATACCACTTCTGTTCCTCGACTTTCCATCAATGCCTTGGCACAATCGTACCAGAAGTCTAACAGACGACTCTTCATCCTTGATTATGAGGGAACTCTGGCATCTTGGGGTTCGCCATATGACATTATCCTCACAAGTCCCCAGGTAAGTTCATTTTTCTCTCAATGATAAATAAATACTCACTGCATAGCGTACTCTTGATGTTCTCAACGACGTTCTCGTCGATGAACGAAATACCGTCTACGTGATGTCCGGCCGTCAACCAGAAGAACTCGATAGACTGTTCAAACGTATTCCAAATCTCGGTCTTATTGCTGAGAATGGTTGCTTCCTCAAAGAATGCGGGTCATCCAAGTGGACCGAGATGGCTGACCCAGAAGACATGCACGCTTGGCAAGAATCCGTCGAGGGTATCATGCAGTATTACCACGAACGTACACCTGGTTCATGGATTGAGCGTCGTCACTGCAGTCTGATATTCCACTACAAGAGCTGTGAAGATCAAGAGAGTGCAAGTCGTCAAGCAGGTGATTGTGCTAGTCACATCAACGATGCTTGCGAGCAGCAGAGAGTAAAAGCCATCCCAGCAGAAGGTATGTCCTCCGTCTCTCTCCACAAATTCCATATTAACATAACGCCCCAGATTCCGTAATTGTAGCCCCAATAGATTGGTCCAAAGCCACAGCAGCAATGCAAATCTTCCAGGGAATAGAAAAGACCATGGGTCCCATCAATGAATCCAACCCCTCACCCGTCGATTTCCTCACCGTAATTGGAGACGGTCGAGATGACGAGGTGATCTTCCGATGGGCTAATGACCTTGAAAAGGATAAGAAGGTCAAGCATGTGACCACCGTTAGCTTGGGAAGCCGTAACACTGAGGCTGGATATACTCTTACGCAGGGCGTTACTGGTATGTCTCCTTCAGTTTCTCTGAGAAAGAATTATGCATGTACTAATTGTACCCCAGGTGTCTTGACTGTGTTGCAAAAACTTGGAAAACTTTTATGAGTATCCTGCACCAAGTTTTGGTGGGTTGCATTCAACTGCGACCTAAAAACTTGACATTTTGGGACCAACAAGCAAAATGGTCCAGACGCCGTCCCCACTCGGTCATTTCAGCATCCATGTCTTCCTTGCAATGATAGAAACACATTGGGGATGTATTTTTTTCTTCACTTCTCTTCTCATACGCATAGTATGCATACATAATCAAGGAAAGGAGTTGATGGTATCAGATTCTTGTTGTTGTTTCTAATTCTTCTTTTCTTTGGCTCGGGGGTTTTTTGGGAATGGGAGTTTTGAACATATGTGGTACATTCCTGCCTTTCTCCTTGTTTTATATGAGAGATATGGAAGGGGATTGGTAGATACTTGCCAGGATGATTAGGATTGGTGGTTGGGAGGTGTGGTGGTATGGCGGTATGGAAATGTGGGGATGGGTATGGATATGTGAAAGGGAAAGGAAAGAATAAATGAACTTGGTACATTACATGCGCATGCATCATACATGGAGAATAAAAATTCTTAGAGTCCATTCAATTGGAGGAAGAGAGAGCTGTCTCAAAGTAGGGTATTAGAGAATTAAATGATTTGATGATTGTATTTGCAAGATGTCGTGTCGTGTCTTCGTTCCAACTTCATCTGAACGATGTTTTGTCCAGCCCATTTTCACAGAAGGGTTGGGACAATCAAATTTCTTAGCCGATATTCCGGGCAGCTTCCTTGTAGATGAGTGGATTTTGGTTTCATTCTCCTAAAGATTTTCGAGTAATTTCTAGCTCTTTTAAGTGAGCTAGGAAATTAAATCGCTTCACTTGTCAGATCACAAGCTCCCCATTTCATTTCATCGCTTTCTTCTCAAGTTTCCTCCTTTCCAAATTCCAATTGGGGGAGCCTTCAAATGTCAAAATGTCTTCCCAAGTTTAATTCCCAGATTCCAATCACCAATCACCAACTTTCCATCATTGAGCCAGTACTAGTACTAGTACTAGGGTTTATTTCATCTTCCGCCGCTCTGGTATCTTTCCTTTCCCCACCTTTTATATGTACGGACTAAACTAACTAATCAGAGGGCTAGAACGGCGGGGAGATCCCAGAGCTGAGTGTCTGAGAACTTTTGGTTCTATTTACACTAGTAGTCGTAAGATCGAGAGTTGAGAAGTCGTAGTCTATAAAAGCAGTTATATTAATTAGGCTTATTTTAATAGCTATGATTATCTAAGCTATATAAAAGTATGGAGTAGAATTAGAGCTATTTAGATATAAACATCTTTTTTTTAATAGCTCTTATATTAAAGAAGTTATAGCTATGTAGATTTAGTAGAATCTTTTTTTAATAAAAAAAGCTAAGAAGAAATATATATAAAACTAGGCTTATTCTAATATCTATGATTATATAATCTATATAAAGATTATAGTCCTTAACGAGAGCTATTTAGATATAAACTTCTTTTTTTAATAGTTCTTATATCAAGTAAGCTATAGCTAGATTTACTACGTTTATTAATATAAAATTTAAATAATATAAGTATATAAAACTAGCCGCACCGAGCTTGTTCTAATAGCTATGATTATCGATACCGCCGAGCGTTGGAGAGGAAGAGTCTAGACATTCTAGAGAACGCTGCGCGAGAGGAAAATATACTCCAGCAGGCTCGAGTCAATTGGGTATTTCGCAGACGCTCATCTAGGAGTCGGGGTTCGAGAGATCAATTTCAACGCGTCGACGTCCTTTTTCTGGATGCAAGCCGATTATTGGAGCTTTGCCCTGGGAAACCAACAGCGCAACAAAAATATGACAAAATGCGCGATGCTCATTTGTCTTCATCGACATTGTTCAAGGTTTTTATTGCTTCTGTAACGAGTTGTAGGTGATGATATTTCTCGTAGCATGAAGTAATAGTGCCGCTTATTCTGTCGCTTCCCCCGGAAAGCATAAAGCACCCGAAGCGACGTGATAAAGAGAAAAGAGAAATACAACATTGCACGGTGGAAAGTAGGTAAATCGAGACATATTAACACATCTCACCTCGAGGGAGCTCAACATAAACTACCGTTCAGCCCCGGGTATTACATCTGTAGTATGGACGCCAAAGCACCGCTGTAAATCTATCTATCACTAGTACTAAAGACCAAGCAAAAGACAAACAAATCCACCACTATAGAAGTGACTCAGCACAATAACGTTTTAGAATACAACCTTCCAAACACATGAAAACGAATTCGTGAGTATTCGTGCCTTCAATATTTTACACAATTACACTATGTCTCTATTTATCAATCATCTCTTACCCATCAGTAAGAACCCTCGTCCAATCAAACTTCCTCCACCTCTTCCTAAACCCATCCAACCTACTATCCCCCTTCCTCCACCGTCCCTGCCTCTTAATAACATCCGGCTCAACATCCAACATTCCCCCAATGATCTCCCTCGCAAAAAGATCCCCCTTGGGCCATCTATTCGAATCCTCAACAATATGTCCCAACCCCCCATCGAGTTGGAACCAAGCATGAAAATAAGGCATCTCCTTCGCAATCGATCGTCTAAATGCCTGTTTGCCCAGGCCATCTCGGGCTTTAGCTGCTGTATCGATAAGCTTCTTATGCTGTGTCCATTCTTCGTCTGAAGAAAGGATTGCTTCTTTAAAGAATGCTGGGGCGGTTTCTCCTAGGCTGTAGGGGAGGGGAACGACTTGCATTGCGGCGTGCATTTTTCGTTGGGGGGCCGCGGCGTTTTCGTAGAATACTACGTCTCGGCCTTGGTCGTGGTACATTCGTGTGAGGGACTTCATGAAATTTCTGATTTCTTCCCATTCGTCGTCGTCACATTCCAGTAGGTTGGTTCGATGTTGTATAGGTACGATAACCGCACCACCTTCGCTGAGTTCGGGCTCCGTGGGCAGTGTGAGATATACTCGTGTGGCCAAGGAAATGATGGGAGCAACTGGTGGTAGATTTTTATCCTCGTGATGGCAAAGTTGACAATTGTCCAAGATTCTATTCATCTTCTGGAAATCCCCAATTGCGGCATTCTTCAAGTTGATTTCGGATTTTTGAACTCGTTTCGCAAGTTTATTTGCGTTGTCGTCCATGTAATCGAGGTCATCGTCAAATTTTCCGTCTTTGGCAATTCGTTCCGCAGCCTTCATGCCCTCACCACCTGCTTGATTCTTGGTCCTTCTCTCTTCTCTGACCATATCTTCTATGCTCATATCTTCGTTCTCTTCAACTAACCCCCTCTCCCGACCTCTCTTGTTGTCAATTGATTTGACTTCACCACGAGTCCCAGCTAACAGTCGATTGTCCATCTTACCCAAGACTACCACACCCGCACTAGGGTTCTTCCCATAATTCGCCATAGCTTCATTGTACTCAGCCTCCAATTTGGCGACATCTGCTGACTTCTTCAACTTGGCCTTCATCAGCTTTGCCTTCATTCGATTTAATGCCGATGAATCCAGTGGTACTGAAGTCGGTTGAGGCTCTTCCATGATTTGTCCTTGTGGTAACGGTTCCTTTTGTGAAATCTCATTGCTCTCCCTAATCCCCAGCTCCACCTTCCTCTCCTTAAACAATTCCCCAGTTGGCTTCTCCTTTCCAACATATCCCTCTCCATACAATTGGCGTCGATCCAATTCAGTTTGTTCCTCCCTCGCGGCATCGAATTCTCGTAACCCTCCAAATCTCTCAATAGCAACCTCATCCACACCCCTTCCACTCTGCTCAGCCTGTGTATAAACAACTTTCAACTTCGTCATGCGCCATTGCGCTCCCGAATCACCAAACTCGTACTCCACATCATTCTCCCCTGTCTCAATATCCTCCAATTTCTCCCCATCGGCCAAATCCTGCAGATGAACATTCAATTCATTCCTATGAATCTTTAAATCGTAATCCGGCTTAGAAGGCGCCTTCTTCTCTACCTTCTTTGCGCCTTTCTGTGTATAATCGATATCCATCGCCGACGGGGCAGTCATCCAATCATCTCGAACTAATTTTGGTGTATTCGATGGCTCCTCATCATCTGGTAATGGCAGGTCTTCGTGAGGATCTCCGGATTTCTCATGTTTGCGACTTTTGCGATCGTCCCTGTCGTCCTCCTTGGAATGCCTCGACCTCTTATGCCTATGATCGCCTTCTTCTGAATCGTCATCCCCTCGATGTCTGTGTTTGGATCGATGTCCTTCCCTATCTGAGCCATCATCATCTCTGGACCGGTGGTGTTTTGATCGATGTCGGTGCTTATGTTTACGCTCTTTATCCCGACTGCTTTCCTTCTCTGCCTTTTCCCTAGCTTTCTTCTCTTCCGCCAGAGATTTCTCGAAATCGTCGAGTCCATCCATGGTGAAGTTGTTGAGGAATGGTGTGATGTTTTTTGGGGAGTTCACCTCAGTTTATGAGGTCGAAGCTCTAGCCCTCAGGCAGGCACGCGTCAGGAGATCGTGCATCATAAAGCTTCACCCCGCTTACAATTTTTGCTCGCGTCAACCCAGCTCAACACCCCGCATTCAGAAAACAACATCAACCATGGCAACACCTCAAGCTCCCCAGGGCGCACAGCCCGTGTCCATCGTATGTGTGGGCATGGCCGGTACGTCTCTTCTTATCAAAATATCCAAGTCTCAAAATTCTAACCCTCCCCAGGCTCCGGAAAAACCACCTTCATGCAACGAATAAACTCTCACCTCCATGCCCAAAAAACCCCTCCCTACGTAATAAACCTTGATCCAGCAGTCCGAAACGTCCCCTTCGATAGCAATATCGACATTCGCGACTCAGTAAACTACAAAGAAGTAATGAAATCCTACAACCTCGGCCCCAACGGTGGAATCCTCACATCCTTAAACCTCTTCGCCACAAAGATCGATCAAATCCTCACGCTCCTCGAAAAGCGCACATCCCCAGACCCTGCAAACCCATCAGCGAAACCCATCAAGAATATCTTAGTCGATACACCAGGTCAAATCGAAGTGTTTGTTTGGAGTGCTAGTGGAAGTATTTTACTAGACTCCCTGGCTAGTACGTTTCCTACGGTAATTGCTTATATCATCGACACCCCACGCACAGCTTCAACGAGTACTTTTATGAGTAACATGCTTTACGCATGTTCTATCCTTTACAAAACCAAACTTCCCATGATTTTGGTCTTCAATAAAACAGATGTCAAAGATGCCGAATTCGCCAAAGAATGGATGACAGATTTCGAAGCTTTCCAAGCGGCTCTGAAAGAGGAAGAGGAGTCTGGGAATTTCGGCGGAGAAGCAGGTGGAATGGGGGGAAGTGGATATATGGGTTCTTTGCTTAATAGTATGAGTCTCATGCTTGAGGAGTTTTACAGTCACTTGAGTGTGGTTGGAGTAAGTTCCATGACTGGAGCTGGAATTCCTGAATTTTTCGAAGCTGTTGACAAAAAAGCTGAAGAGTTCAATCGGGATTACAAACCTGAATTGGAGCGAAAGAGGAAGCAGAGAGAAGCTGACAAGCTTGCAAATCGAGAGAAGGAATTGGGCAAATTGATGAATGATATGGCTGTTTCTGGTGAACCATCAACCAGAAAACCTGCGGCGCCAGATGTGGATATGGAAGTTTTGAGTGATTTGGATGATGAAGACGAAGATGAGGACAAAAACGATGACTCAAATCTGACCTCGAGATATCAGACTGCTCTTGAGGAATCTGGAGGAGGACCACCAGATAAGGATGATCACAGTTTTACTAGATATATCCGGGCAAGTCAGATGAACGGTTAGAAACATTTTACACGCAGTGGTTACTAGGGGAGGACAAAATGGCGTTGGCGGGCATGGATTTGTAGCATGGTTTGGCGCAACTTTGATACCATAATTTAGGTTTTTGATAGTCTGAATTGACAAGATTTTTTGAATGCATCGTCCATCCTACCAATGTTTTCTTCTTTTTCGCCATACATAAGAAATCCCATACGCCTGAATGATATGCTC
This sequence comes from Calycina herbarum, assembly GCA_001414485.1. Classification (NCBI taxonomy): domain Eukaryota; kingdom Fungi; phylum Ascomycota; class Leotiomycetes; order Helotiales; family Pezizellaceae; genus Calycina; species Calycina herbarum. Next base: position 1,396 of record LLEY01000186.1, on the reverse strand, counting down.
AAAAAAACACCAGCACTTCGTTGGGAAAAAGTTCTTGAGAGTCCCAAACACCTTTCTCCCATCCTTCATCTCGAATCATATGTGCTCACGCCCATCCCTCCATTATCATTTCCCGAATCGTCTCTCTCGTCGCCTCTCATCCCTTCCATTCTGTTCATCGCGCCTCGAACTGAACCATTCTGTAAAACACTGGTTAGCCTCCATTTCAGATGAAGCACGAGCAGACCCCTCTTATTTTCGGCGCTATTGTCCCCTTCCCCTTCAAATTCTCCGTGGCGCAAATGCCACATCTCATTCCCATCCAATCCCCATCCAATCCCCTCTCCCCTTCTCAAATCCATCCCGCCTTCCCTCCCCATCTCAACTTTAAAAGGAAATCAAGACCTACCTCTTAGTCCGCTCCTTATAAAGAACCCGATGACCACACTCCTTACAACGAATAGGATCTCCTCTCTTCAACGGAACCTTCGAATTGCAATCTCCACACAGATAGTTAATCGCCGGTCCATCGCCCGCGACCTCTCGGGTGGTTGGGGGTGCGAGTGTTGGGACTTGGTAGGAGGACATTGTTGTTTGCTTTTGCGATTGCGCGAGGTAATTTGGAATTAAGGGGTTGAGGGGTTTTGCGCGAAGCAAGTGTGTTGCGCAGAGTGGCTCGGGGTGTAGAGGTATTTGGTAGATGGTAGATGGAGTTGTGGATATTTTTGGAGGGGTTGAGAGGTTACGAGGCTGAACTTTCTTTGAAGGCGGGAAAGAAAGGTTGGTTATTGGCAGGCTTTGCCTGATTCAGCGATGCGATCTCACCGCCATTTCCTAGTTACCCCCGAATCCAATTCACTGAACGGACTTTCAATTCACCAAACTTATGATTACAAAATTTATCAATTTTGCACTGAAACTACCTAGCTAATGAGTAAGCTACACATTCACGACGAGTAAGCTGGTAAGTTATGAGTAAGCTACTGAGAAGTCGGCAGTAAGCTACAAGTCAATGGTTAAGCCAGGAAATTAGTGAGTAAGCTAGTGGTTGACAAGTAAGCTAGCAGGTGACAAGTAAGCTAATTGACGAGTAAGCTAGTACGAATTCAGCGAGTAAGCCATGGTACTGAGTAAGCTGCAACCAAGTAGGTAAGCTAGTAAACCCCCAACCCAAACAACTCATCTTACATCACCACTCACTACTCCCCACAACTCTACATCATATTTCTCAGGAGGAAAGAAAAAAAGAATTCTTCATCCATCCATTCATTCATATATCCCTAATATTCCGTCATAAACCCCACCCCCAAAGTTCATCCTTCCTGCCATTCAACCAACCATTCAATTCCACTCACTCCACCCACCCAACCACAATAAAACATATTTTTGAATCGCCACCCCCCCCCCCCCTTAAATC
>LLEY01000185.1:0-115952 GCA_001414485.1 Calycina herbarum | reverse complement strand
CCTCCACCCAATCCACCCGCTGCTGCTCGATGCTGCTTTCTCCTGCTCTCCTCCTGCAAACTGGCTGCACCTGCAGGCCTTGCCCTCACTTCCTGGTCATCCAGCGTCCTTGCAGACTGCAGGCCAGGCCAGCAGCCAGCAGCCAGCACCAAGCAGCAAGAAAGCAGCAACACGTCCGGGTCCAGCTCTAGTTTGAGCTTGTTGCCCGCGCTTGCTCCCTCCCATATCTCATAACAGGTCGGGAATGCCCACATCTCATCGCATCCCATCTCATCTCATCTCTCCATTCCATCTCTTACATATCATATCAAGCTCCCACAGCCTCTCTTCCTACAAGATCGGTAGTTCCGCGTACCAGCGTGTTGCCCATGACTTTCTGATCCTCCCGCTTCCTACACTCAGCCACCAGATACAATCGCATCTACATATACATATATACATCTACCTACCTTTATATCATCTACGCTTGCCACAAAACAGGACCCTTCAACGCCCCTCGCTTTCCTCCCCCCCCCCCCACCGCTCTCTTTCTCTTCAAAATTCCTCGAATTCTCTCACCATGACTTTACCGCTTGCTTGCCCGCCCGCCTCCTCTCCTTGTGCTGCTTCGGATCCGCCGACAGTACCACAACGTAAGCGTCGTAGAAGAGCGCCTGCCAGTGGTGCCTCGGACGACTGCTTTGCCTGCACCAAGAGAAACACAAAATGCGATCGACGACGACCCTACTGTTCGCAATGTTTGGAAGTGGGAAAAGAATGCTCTGGATACAAGACTCAATTGACCTGGGGAGTGGGAGTTGCCAGTCGTGGAAAACTTCGAGGATTGTCTCTTCCTGTTGCAAGGTCCGCCCCCGCAGTCAAGAGCCCCCCTCCATCTAGAGCGCGAACCCATTCCACCAATGCAATCTCGCCCACGAGAGATGTCGTGGACGGGGTCAAGATTAAAATGGAAAAACCATCTGCTCTACCCGTCAATCCCTTCACAACTTATGATTTTGTCAACATGGCTCCCAATGGCGTTGCGCCACCAATGCAGATGCCAGAATGGAATATGGGTGCGACGCAGGATTACCCGCTCCAGGATTACCACCAGCAAGAAAGTATGTCTCAGCAACGACAATTACCGCACTTACACCGATTACACACCCACACTCTCAGTTTAGGTCGAGCCGATGGTTTACACATGTCCAGTTCTCTGGAATCTCTCAGCGCGTATACCGACAGCGAGTACAGCAACTCCCCCATCGCACAATCTTTCCATGGCGACGATGTCCCATTTCTCCGAAGCCCAATGCCAATTTATACCGGTTATTCCTCCCGAAATACCACCGCAGATGCCAGCCCTGTAGTGGGTATGATGGGAGATTCCCGTGGCCCAACCTCCTGTCCTGATCACTTTTACGCTCCATCCGAGATAAGCTCAAGTATCAGTTCACATCAAAATTTGTATGATATCGCTGAAGGTGGACGTCAACAGCACCCGAATTCCGCAACCAATGAGAGCTTCTATGACGACGAGATGATGGGTAAAGTTATTTTGCCTATTCTCCCATCAACACATCACTAACATGAGACAGGCACACATCAAATCCCAAATGACTTAGAGGTATATGCTACCAGTGCTCGCTCAAGCCATTTCGGCTGGAATTCTATCAATGATGACGATGTAGCCTCGCAAGCAGCTTCCGAGGCCGACAACTATCACTTCTCCTCGGGCCCCGACTCCATGTCCTCCTCGACAGACATGTCCCCGCGAATCTCCTTCTTCCTTGATTACTACGAGAAAATCATCTGCCCCTCCGTCGTGGTGATTGACAGCCCCAGCAACCCTTACCGAGAACACATCCTTGCTCTCGCCGGCAGCAGTCGAAGTCTCCAACATGCCATTTGCGCTCTTGCGGCTTGCAACCTTCGAATGAAGAGACGACAATCTTTGGGACAGGACCATTGGCGTCGACCCCTCGAGTTGGAGCTGCAAGACAGAATTAACGGTCCCGGATCAAGCCACCCCCGACGAACCTCCAACCACCGCATGTCACCTCATCACGAAGAACCCCGCTCCAACGATGCCCCACTTGAAGAAGAATATCAACACCGCTCGCTAGCCGTCTCCTTACTCAACCAACAACTCGGGGACCCCTCAACAGCCCGTCACGACTGCGTCCTCGCAACTCTTTTCATCCTCTGTCATTACCGCATGTGTGAATCCGGCATCGCCCAATTCCGCACCCAATTCGCCGGCGTCAAGAAGATCCTCGGAATGCGCGAGAGCGGTGTCGAGACGGGAAACTGGGGATGGATGGAAACGCTCTTCACCTACTTCGACGGCATCGCGGCGAGTATCAACGACCGAGAAGCCCAACTCCGCGGCGGCTACCTCGAGATGATCGCTAACCCCTCGCAACCAAATCACGCGCTGGAAAACATGGCCGGGTGCGACTCGGTGCTTTTCAAAACCATCGCGAGACTGGGCCGGCTGAATATGTTATCTCAACATCGGCCTGTACTTGATGAGTCTCTCCCCGCGCAACCGGCTGAACGACGGCCTGCGCCGCCGAATCCAAGACCGCGGTTGGCGGGCCAGGCGCTGGTGGATTTCTATAATCTGCATGCGCATAATTTTGATGGGAATGGCTTCTCGAGTACCCTTGATGATGATGCTTCGTTCTCGCTGCTCACGAATTCAACGAGTCATGATGATCTCCGGACGACGTTTTGGACGGAGTGGAAGGGTGCGAGGCAGGCGCTGCAGGCATGGGAGTTTGATCCTTCGCGGTTGGTGGCCACGCTGCCTGCTACGCCTAGTCCGACGCAGTTGAGGGATTTCGGATATATCTCCGAGGCCTTTCGCTACGCGGCTTTGCTGTATACGGAGAGACTGGCTTGTCCCAGCCTCCCCTCCTCGCACCTCAACTTCCAGAACCTGGTCAGTCAGGTTCTGTTTTATGTCACGAGTTTGGATGCGAGTAGTGGGTGTGAGAAGTTCTTGCTGTGGCCGCTGTTTATTAGTGGGAGTGAGTGTGTGAATGAGCTGCAGCAGAGCATTGTGCGCGCGAAGTGTCGGGAGATTATGGGGCGCAGTGGGTATTTGAATAATCTTGCTGGGTTGGAGGTTCTGGAGAAACTTTGGGAAGACGCGGAAGGGAAAAATAGAGAGAGTGAAAGAGGATCCTTTGGTGGTCCTTTCAAGTGGAGTCGGCATATGGAGGGGGGAGAGGGGGAGTGGATTATGGTCTAGTCTCTCTTGCCCTCTTCTCTCTTTCTTGCTCTTCTGACATGAATCTTTTTGTTTTCTTGTGTTTTGTCTTTTTTCCTTCTTGGGATTTTTTGGGATGCAATCTTGTTGCGCGATATACTGATGGATGATGAGATATGATATCCTTGTGTTCTCCTTCCCTTGAATTTTATTTTTATTCTCATATTTTTCTTTTCTCGGTATATATCTGGATCTCAGGTCTGGCGTTCACGGTCTCTCTTCCACACTTTGTTCCTTATTTCCTCCTATCCTCTTTGTGCGTCGGTTCGATTCAAACTATATGCAAGGCAAGAAGGGATGGATACCTGGTTAATGCATAATGTCTTTTTACATATCTCAATCTCATTATTTACGACGGAACGGGCTGCTTGGTTGGCTGGGTTGGGAGGGTATCATGATATCATGGTGTTAGGATGTAGTGGTGTTGGGAATGGGGGCCAAATTTCTAGATGGGGATACGTACGGGTTGGGACGAAATGTGGGATTGGGGATTGAATTGATGAATATGAGACCTTTTAAAATGATGACTTTTTTTCTGTCTCCCTCTCTCTTCTCTCGCCTTGTTTTGTGTGAACTTTGTCATTAACAAACAAACCCCTTGCTATTTTCTATGCTTAGTCGGCAAATGTCGAAGGTGCCAGAAAGGTTTGGAACTAAGCAAGCGGTCGGTCGCGTTCCTGCCATTTTCAAAATATCCCCCCCCCCCTTTCTCGTATTCCTCAATTGTTTTTACGTAATGATTCCTGAACTGACGACTTACTGGATCTCTAACCTCGTCGTAGTTCTATCCCTCTCGTGCTCTGATCTCTTTCTTATGTTGGGACTGAATGGAATTTACTCACTCACTTCACTTTACTTTACTTTACTTTACTTTACTTTACTTTACTTTACTTTACTTTACTTTACTTTACTTTACTTTACTTTACTTTACTTAACTTACTAAATTCTCCATAAAAATTTTAAACCCCTTGCTTTCCTGTGTTCGTTCTCGTTTTCCAAATTCCTACTCTCTCGATTCTTTATGCTCAAAGAAGAACAAGAGCGGACTGTTTCATAGGTTTGTTATTAGCCTGTAAGCTCGCTATTTCGCTACCACGTGGGAAATCGGGTACGTACTAGTAATGAGTTTCTTTGGTTTGATGAATGGAAGCAGGAATTTGATGGTTACGGGAAGTGTTGGTTTGTGTTTAGGGGAGGGAGGAGGGAGGGAGGGGTTTCTAAAAACTTGCTGGAATTGGGGAGGGGTGAGTGGAAGGAGTTACCTTTTTTTTTGGTTTTGTTTTTTTTGTTTTTTGGTTTCGCGGGTTTCGTTATTCGGATGGCTTGGTATCTTGGGCGATGTGAAAGAAAGGGCTATATTTTGCAGGACTTTGTGATTTGCTGTAAGCTCGACAGATATACATGAAGCTTTGTGCCGTAACCAAAACCTACGTCCTTCTGAATTCGCGTTTTTGGTTCTCATGTATTCTCTTCGAATTTCACATGATTGTTGTAAGTTGTGAGTTGCAAAAATGGGAAATTCGTGGAATACTTGGGGTTTGAAAAGGGTATAGGTGGGATATCTAGATCCTGCTCCTTTCACTATTTAGAAAACTTTAGAAAAATTCTGTGTTGGCTTAAGTAATTAGATGATATAGATTTCTTCTGTCGTTGTTCCTGTTTTGTTTTGTTTTGTTGGAGGTATTTAGGTAATAGAAGATAGGAAAGTAAGAAACATGGGGGCTTTGCCCTGAGTACACCTCCTTTACTTTGATTATACGTACTAGTCTAGTATAACTACTTATATCATCTAAGAAGATTTCTCATTCTTCTAAACTCCGACTTTCCATTCTTCCAAACGTTCTCGCATAATATTCCGAGTTTGTCATTAATTTACCGAGGTAGTGGAGAGTAGGGTGTACTTAGAGCAAAGCTCAGGACTCTTACCTCCTGACTGTATATAGTATTGCCTTCCCGCAATGCCCCCGGGAATGAGAAGACTCGGGGAGGGGGGCACACCGTATATGTCTCGAAACCGGCACCTGATCTCATATTCTCATCCTTTCTCAAATCTGGAGTCTAGGAAACCAAGAATCCACCCCCCCCCCCCCCCCCGGGGAAACCATTGACTTCACAATTTCAGGGTCTGAAATAACTCACCAACAGTACTCTCTCCCCCTGTATAGTCAGTTGCGATTTAACCTTGAATTCAGCCCGTTTTTTATAAACCGACCGTGCTTTTTTGAAAAAATCTCTACTTTTCCCCTCTTTCCTATCTTATTTTACTTTTTACTTAATAATAACATATATTAGTATACTCTAGATAATAGAAAACGAGAGCTCTATATATCCTCTATTACTTTATAAGCTTTTTCAATATAGAATAGAAGTTTATATTTATATTCTACTTTTTATAAGGCCTTAGTAAAGGCGGTTGGTTATACTTAGTAAGCTTACAGCAGGGAATATGAAAATTTTCCCAGAAAAGGGTTTTTTTTCTAATAATTATCTATTCTTAAGCTTATTCTTATTATACTTATTTAGAAGATATAAGATATAAAAAAGAGAGATATTTAAGTAGAGCACTTCTTTCTAGCCACGTCGTATCCAATTCAGAGTACTTTTATTTTCTATCCTCTAAGGAAAAGAGGGAGAAAAGAGGGAAATAAAAAAAGCTCAGTTTACAAAAAAGTGCCTGACTTAAAGGTTAATTCCCAACTCACTATAGTCGCATGGGCTATGTACTATGCAAATTTTTTTAATTTAGTTCAGGGGGGAGAGTAATTGTGTAACTCCACGCAGGCGACCTCGAAACCCTGGACTTGCATCATGCTTTCATGCCGAGAATCCGGAAGCTTTCTCACTACAGTGCCGAACGTACCGAAAATGTTATATGTTGGTTCGACGAATGAGCAGGAAGATGGATGGGGATGTCGGGTTTGGGCTGGAAAGCAAGGTTTGAGAACCTTGGACCTGCATGAGTGCGGGGAAGGTGTCATATTTGAGATTTGAATGAAGGTTTTAGGGGAGGGGAGGGGAGGGGAAGGAGGAGTACCGGTTCGCGAAGGGCTTTGGTTGCGAGTTTGAGATTGAGAGTGAAGTAGGCAACAGTACCTCTTAATGAGGGAAGAGGTAATTAATAAGTTATGTGTGTTCGTGTCTTATGGGTCAGATTTTGCGGGGAAGGTCCAAGGAACCCAAAATCTCGCATCCCATTATTCAGCTTCCCCTCAGCAATGACACAGCTTTCCTCACATATCTTCTATGCCCGATAACTCGGGATCTATCGGGTTTCCAAGATTTCATCGGTTCCTGCTGTGGTAATCACTTTAAACCCTTGTTTCCTGCAGCGCGGGGAAGCTGTCATGCATCCAAATCCTGGAGAGTTGTATATATATCAGTATCCGATAATACGACGCCTGTCATTAGAGACAGGACCAGAACCAGCTCTGGTCTTGGTGTTCCAATCCCCTCATTTTCTATCCGAAGGGACATTTTGAACTTCCGGTTCTGGTTCCCCGGATCTTTCGGAAGTTTTGTGGAAGTGAAAAGGTTGTTAATGTGGCAGGACCTGCATTGCATGGCGGGGAAGTATATTGTATGTTACCAGGAGGATGTAAAGCTCGGTTGTGGAGGAGTAACATTAGGTCACCGGTTGATGCATGTACTCATTCTCTCGCTTAGGTATTCCAAATCAACCTTTTATGGATTGGACTTCATTGTCGGAGACCATAGTGATGACTTGCACAGTGGAAAGATTGCTTTTGGAAGCCTAGAAGATATAGTACTTTGTTCTTAGTTACGTAAGAGTATGCCTGTAATTTCTGATATCAACTTCTCACGTTTGCATTCCCTCCATTGTCCGGTTACGTAGCCCATCTAACCTGGCCCATGGAAGAAAAGTAAGGTGGCAGTAAATAGCGTAGTATTATCTCAAATACTTGAGAACAATTTGACGTGATTATTTGAAAAAACCCCGGTTCATATATCGACATGTATCAAGTTCGTAAGTTTAATTACCTTGAAAAAGTTAGAAAGGTCCAAACGTAATTAATGCTGCCTTTGATGTTCAATGTCTTATCAAGTAGATTGATATGCGAGAAGCCCTGTGAAGTGATGTTTCTGACTTGGAATCCATACTTTGAAGTAAACATTCACAAGTGTGCATATCTAAGCTTAGACTTGGGCGGCGATATTACCGGTGGCATATCGGGAGGTTTACGATATTATCGTATTGTATTACTTACTATTATATTCTCACTATTATATTACTTTCTTATTATAATAAAAGAGAGAAAGAGAGAGAAGAAATAAGATAGTAGAAAGTAAGATATAAATTCTAACTTATTAGAAACTATCTTTAGTAGAGACTTAACTAATTATAGATATAATACTACTAGCTTTATATTTCTCTATAAAACTAGTAGTACTACGCTTATAACTAGTCTCTTTTTACTAAGAGAGATAGAGTAAGAAAGTGATATTTTATCTTTAATATTTACTTTAAGTTTTTTTATTTATAACGTGATCTATTACCGAGCTACGTACATCACCGAGCTGCGTACTTTTACCGACTTCTACTACTTTAAAATACAATAAATTAACTATAACAATAGATAAAACTTATTACTCTTCGGATTCTAATAAGCTAGATATATCTATAAGTTCTTGATAAGTTCGTATATTATAACTAGTCTTTTTATAAGTACTATAGCGTTACGTAGTCGAAATCCCTTCCTTACGATTTACTCTTCTAAAGCGCTTATCGCGTCGTATCTGCTTATTTACTTCGTCTTAAGCTATAATATTATGTATATCCTCTATAGTAAGTATACCTCCTTAACGGATATGATTCTTTTTAGCTCTACGACGCTTAGAAAGTGCCTTATTTACCGCTCGAAGTGTACGTAGCTTGGTATTAACAAGAGTTAATTTATAAGCTAAACGCTCTATACCTTACTATTGCTTATTCTTAATTGCCTAGTTAAACTGTCTTACTCTTGCTACGTCGATTAGTATAAGTAATAACTATTCTAGGACAGATTTAACCTATTATAAAGCCGGTCTTATCGAAGTTGTAGAAATCGCTATCTACTATACTATATTTCGCCTATATATTCTCTACTAGTCGAAACCACGTGTTAATTAACTTAGGATCTTCGTATAAGGCTCTTTAAAAGTCGTAAACGCGATTAAAACGCGTCTTTAGCTCTGGTCGTCGAACTACGAATCGTTCTACCTAGCGCTTTTAGACGCGTTTTACTCTATATACCTTAAGAAGGTAATTCGCTATATCTTCTACATTAACTAGCTGAGGCGAAAACCCTCTAGAATCTTGATCGAATATATGTTAAATAATTGTTTCCTTCTCTAATTTCGTTAGCTTTAAATAATTAGGTTTAGTATTACTACGAGAAGGTTAGCTGTTTATTCTAAGACGAAGAGTAGATTTAGGAACTTTGTAGATTTTTGTAGCGTTTCTATAGCTTAATTTTTGTTTAGATGTTCGAATAGCTTTAATAGTTAATATAATTCGTACTTCTTAAGTTTAGACTTATATTATAGAAGAAGAAAACGCGTGTTAAAGTAGTAGAGTAGTAAATTCAGTAAAAGTGCGTAGCTCGGTGATATACGCAGCTCGGTAATAGATCACGTTAAAGGTTTTTTTAATATCTTATTATATTATTAACTTTTAATTAACTAAGTATAGATCTAAGACTTATTTTATATAATACTAAAAATAATCTCGAAGTTAGTATTTATAGTATTCTAAATATACTAAACTCTAAAAACGACTAAATCGTTAATTATAAATCGTAAAGTATTACTTTTCATAGTAGGAAATAGTATAAGAAACTTACTTTCTCTTACTTCTCTCGCTCTTACTTTCGCGTCTATTATAGGTTATTAAGCTACTACTTATTTGTTAATACTACTCTCTTACTATATTACCTATTCTATTATATTCTCGTACTACTTTACCTATTCTATTATATTCTCTTACTACTATACCTCTTATCTTTCTCTCTTTTAATATTACTCTTATACTCTCTTATACTTTCTTTAATAGAGAAGAAGAAGAAGAAGAAAAGGAAGAGGCTAGAGAGAGGCCGAGGAGCTAGAGACTAGAGGCTAGAGACTAGGGGCTAGTAAATAATTAATAGTTACGTTATAATATCACTCTTCTATCTCTTTAGAGAAGAGCTAGAAATTAAGCGAGAAGTAAACAAGGTTCCTCGCCTACTATTTTAGCATTTCCGCGCTCTTTCTACTCTTTCTCTTCTCTTCTATTTACTTAAAGAAAGAAGCGAAGATAGAAGTAGTAAGAGTACGAGTATAAGAGTATATATAAGTAGAGCTATATAGTGTAATTAAGCTGATTTAAGTAGTAGCTTAAATACTAATATATTTTTTAACCTCTTTTTACGTTTTATAATTTACGATTTATAATTTAGTCGTTATTAGAGTTTAGTATATTTAGAACTCCGTAGTATTACTATTTCTAAAACTAATTCTAAGAAAAGATAAAAACTTTTAAAAGAAAATAGTATTATTTAAAAGATTAAAAGTGTTTTAATTCTTCTAAAAATAACTTTAAAAGCTTAAAGATATTTACCTTATATATATTAATATTTTATTAAATACTACTTCTTTATATACTAGCTTATTATAAGTTCTAATCTCTATAATTTCTTTTTCTTATAACGTGGTTTATTACTAAGTAGTATATATTACTAAGTAGCGTACTTTCTCTCTACTCTACTACTTTAATATCAGATTAATCAACTATAACAAATAATATTAATTAAAACTACTTAGAATCTAATAAACTAGATATATCTATAACCTCTTAACAAGTTTGTATATTATAACTAGTCTTTCTATAAGTACTACACCGTTGTCTAAAGGTTTGCCTCTTATTTTATCTATCTCTCTTAGAACGCTTATCACGTCGAGCCTGTTCCTCTGCCTCCTTTTATACTAATACGTCCTATATATCCTCTATAGTAAGTACACCTCCTTAATAGACCCGAGTCTTTTTAGCTCTATATTACGAATCACGTATAAGTATATAACGAGTGAAGACTAGGCGGCGCCCTAACAGGTTAAGCACTATCGGAAACTCTTATAAAAGGATCCTTAGACTAGCTAAGCGATTCATGGATTTCTTTTGGTAAGAGGCATCACGTGACCTAGTCGCCTAAGTCGCTTAAGTCGCCTGTCGATTAAAGCGATCAGGGCGAGCGACTAGAGCGATTAGAACAGAGGACTACAGTCTTATATAAGACTAGCACGTCTGCTATTAGATAGGAACTTCGTACTTAACTTTAGTTATTAATCTTATTATCTTATTTAACATCTTTAATATAAGTAACGAGTTCACTTCTAAGTAAATAACCTAGCGTATCTATACTTCTTACCTATATACTAACCTTCGAGACTTAGTTATCTTTGTTTAGTTCGTTTAAGTTTCGTTATACTTTAAGCATCTACTTAGAAGTAAGATCGCTACTATGTCGGTAACCTCTTCTACTTCGAAAACCACTCTGCTAAAGCTAACTACGGCCCTCTCTAGTTACGCCAGTTACTACTCTCTATAAGGAAGTGAAACTTCTAATTCCGAAGCTGTTCGATAGCTTATCTAAGAAACTAGCTAAGTTTTTAATAAAAGCTTCTCTCTACTTAAACTTTTATTATACTTAGTTTAGAAATAAAACTAACTAGGTTATATAGTTGTCTACTTATCTTAAAGAGGTAGCTTATAACTGGTTAGAACTATATCTAGAGGACTACTAGGTGAATAAAACAACTAAGAGAAAAGTCTCTCTTTAAATATCTAAGAAGATAAGGGATTTGTTTAAGAATATTTAAGGATTTAAGAATAGAATTAACTAGGCTTTTAAAGATGTTAATATAAAGAAAAAAGCAGTTAGAGCTTTATATATACTTAAGTAAAAGGGTTTAGCTACTAAATATGCTTTATAATTTTAATAATACTCTATATAAATAGAATAAAATAACAAAGCGTTATATAAACAATTCTATTATAGACTTAAGAATAATATTAAAGATAAACTTATATAAGAAGATTTTCTAGATATACTAAATAAATTAACGAATAATATAATTAAAATCGATAATCGTATTTATAAAAGAAATCTAGAGAAGAAAGGAAGTTATAGTTATTAATAAGGAAAGAGTAGACGAAAAGATTATAGAGATTCTATAGAAATTAATACTACTTAGAAATTATAGGTTCTATAAAAGGAATCTAAGAAAGAAAACTCCTAGAAGAGAGGACTATCCTAGAAAGAGCGAAATCGTTAACGTAAGTAGAACTTATATTATAACTATAGTCTTCCTAGTTACTAAGTAAATAAGTATAGTAAGAAGAAAGACTCTAAAGAGAAGTAAGTTAATACTACTGTTTAAAAAGAAGTAGCTTTACTTAAAAGAATTAAACTTATAGACGAAGAACTTAAGACTAGAGAATATAGTATATAGATTAAAATAGATTCTTTAAATATAATAATAGACGCTATATATCTATAGCTAAACGACGGAATTAAGTTATAAGTTAGTAGAGTATAAGATACTAATAATAATAGAGATCTATTACTTAAAGAATATTATAATATATGATTAGAAATAGATTATAAATTACCTCTTTAAGTAGAATATAAATTACTACTAATAACGAGTTTATTAGAGTTATTAGAATTAGTACTTAATATACTAGAAATAGATCTACGAATACTTAAGCCTAAATAAGATAAGATATAGGTATTTATTAGGACATTTAAGAGAGGGAATAGATAGGTATATATAGAAAATTAGAAACCTAATTTTTAGAGCTTATATTCTACTTAAGAGATTAACTCTATAGTTTTATCTATGTACTTAATAGTATAGAATAAATAAGACTAAGTAATAATAGTTAGCCTTATTATAGGAAGAGAAACTATTAAGTTTAAAGAACCTAGACTAGAATAAATAATACCTAATAACTACCTAGAAGAGGAAGACTTATAGATAGTTACTAAGATAAAAAATAATACTACTAGATAGGAATAGTATTATTTAAAGAATTTTAATAAATATAATAGATATTTAAAATTAGAAATTACTACCTACCTACCTAGCTAAAACTATAGGTTAGAAATTAATAAGAAATACTAGGTATTAAGAACAGAAAAAGAAATAGTAATATTATTTAAAGAGTTAGAGGATTAGTAAATATTTAGAGTTATTTAAGTAGACCTATAGGCTACTCTAATCTAGAAATTCTACTAACTAATAGAAGTTGAACGTTAGATTACTAAGATTCTAGGAGAAACAACTATTAAATAGGTTTATTATAAACTATAAGCTATATTAGATTAGTTAATAGAGAGATGCTTTATTAGAACCCTTCTAGAACCTAAGAGAACTATAAAAGATAGTCTAATATATAAAGTAGCTTTTTCTAATAATAAAAAAGTAATATTCTTTCTAAGCTCTATAAAGGAAGATAATAGTAAAAGAAGATTTAAGGTTTATTATATTAAACTAAAAGAATATACTACTATAAGAGAGTTAAACACTACCTTTAGAGAAAATTAACTTATAATAATAGTAAAGATAAGAGGAAAGGAACTCTAAGTCTTAATTAATTCTAGAGTAATAGGTAATTTCCTTTCTCTAGTAGCTTAAAAGAAGCTAAACGTCCTAATTAAAAGTATAAAGCTATACTACTTAGGAGTAGTTAATAGAATAGACGTTGTATATTAGAATAGAATTATTAATTAGTAAACTATTCTAACAAAAGTTACTATTAAAGAATACTACTTAGATATATAATTCGATATTATTAAAATAGGAAGTAAAGAAGTAATACTTAGTATATTATAGATTAGGGAACATAATCTAGATATTAATTAAAAGGCTTAAATAATAACCTTTAGTTAATATAATTACATAGGTTTATAATTATAACTATAAAGCTAGAACGAGGTTAGCGCTACCTCTTCTAAGATACTAGAACACCTTGCCCAGAGTCTTCTACAAGTTAGTAAGACAGCTAATAATAAAATACCTATATAGTATAGAGAATTTAAAGCTTTGTTCAAAAACCTAGAAGACTTACAAGCCTTACTAAAACATTGCTTATAGGATTATAAGATTAAATTAAAAGAGAGTTATTACCTTTTAAAACAGAAGCTTCGGTTATATAACTAGAAAAGCCTATAGAGAATAGAAAGTTATATAAAAGAAGATATTAAGAAAGAATATATTAGAAAATCTAAGTTACTAATTACCTTAAATATACTTATTATTAAGAAAAAAGATAACCTAGATAAGAGAGTATATATTAATTACTAAGAAGTAAATCATACTATAGTTAAGAACGCTTATCTACTACTACCTAGCTAATACTTATAAAACAAGTTAGACAAAGTAGTATAATTTACGAAACTAGATTAATAAAACGCTTATAAACTTATATAAATAAAAACTAGAGATAAATAAAAGACAGCGTTTACCTTACTATTAGGCCTTTATAAATATATAGTTATACTATTTAGACTTTATAATATACTAGCTATATATTAAAGATAAAATAATAATATTTTAAGAGATCTTCTAAAAGTAATAGTAATCTATTACCTAGATAATATCTTAATCTTCTTAGAAAAAGAAGAAGAATATAAGAGATATATTAAAGAAGTTTTATAATAACTTATAAAAGTAAACTCTTAGTTAAAACTCTCGAAATACAAGTTTAGAGTAACTTAGATACTTTTCCTAGGATAGGTATTTAGCCTAAGAAAAATAGAAATAGATCTAGTAAAGATCTAAGATATCTTAAACTAGAAATTACTAGAGAATATAAAAGATATATAGTCCTTCCTTAGATTTATAAACTTTTACTATCTATTTATTAGAGACTATATAAAGATTACTAAACTAATAATAGTACTAGTTAAGAAAGCTATTAGGTTTATTTAGAATAAATAAGCTAAGAACACTTTTTAAAGAATTAAAGCAAGGTTTATAGAAAAACCTATTCTATATAACTTCGATATAGAAAAACTAAGTATAATTAAAATAGACGTCTTAGATATATTAGTAGGTATAATTTACTTATAACTAAATAAAAAAGGAAAACTTATACTTATTATATATTATTCTAAAATATTTAACCTAGTATAATAAAACTATAGTATCTTCGATAAAGAATTACTTACTATTATATTAGCCTTAGAATACTAGAGAATCTATTTATAGCTAGTAAAATACTAGGTTATAATTCTATCTAACTATAAGAACCTTAAGACATTTATAATAACTAAGGAACTTATAACTAGATAATTAGCTAGATAAGTAAAAATTTTAGAAGAGTTTAATATTATTATTTACTATATAAAAGGAACGTTAAACGCTTAAGTTAATACTCTTAGCTAGAAACCTAGATATAAGAGAAATAAAGAGTATAAAAAGATTATAATCTTAAAAACTCTTAAAAATAGAGACTTAGTACCTACTATATATAAAATAGTAGTAATAAATAATATATAAATAGATAAAATTTAAAACTTATATAAAGGTTATAACTAGTATATAAAAGGGAAACTATAGGTTCCTAGTTTATATATAAAAGCATTTATATAAGAATACTATACTATACCCGCTTATAGATACTAAGGAATTCGTAGAACTCTTTAGAGGATAAAATAATACTACTATATTAATCGATTATCTATAATAGTTAAGAAAGTAATAGTAGAATATAATACCTATACTAGGAATAAGGCTTCCTACTATACTCTTTATAAATAGATAAACATTACTCTAATACTATAGATATCTTAGAAATTAATATCTATAGATTTTATTATTAAATTACTAAAATCTAAGGATCTAATAATAAAAGTTAAATATAACGCGATCCTAGTTATTATAGAATAACTTATAAAGTATATAATTCTAATAGTATATATAGAGTTAAGTATAGCTAAGGAATTAGTATTTATATTTCTTAAAGAAGTAGTCTTAAAATATAGACTACTTAAAGAGATACTCTTAGATAGAGATAAACTCTTTATCTTAAAATTTTAAATTACTCTTATAGAACGATTAGGTGTAAAAAGGAAGCTTTCTATAGCTTTTCACTCTTAGACAAATAGAGGAAATAAATATATAAATTAAGTAGTTAAAATATATCTTTATTATTATATAAACTACTAGTAAAACAACTAGGTAGAGCTACTACTTTTAGTATAGTTTATCTATAATAGTTTAGTAATAGAAATAACACTTGTTACGCTATTTTATGCTAATTATAGGTATAAATTATTAGTATACTAAGAACTACTATCTATAACTATTAATAATTAACTTACTTATATTTAGGTCTTAAAAATTAAGAGGTTATATAAAGAACTTGTAGAGGATTTATAGTTTATTACTAAAAGAAACACGTACTACTATAATAAACGACGTAGTTAGAAGCTAACGCTAAAAGAGGGAGATAAGGTCTACTTAGTATAAAAGAATATTAATATAAAAAGACTAAGTAATAAACTAGATTATAAAAAACTTAGACTATTTAAAATTAAATAAGTTAAGAGACCTTTAAATTATAAACTTATATTACTAAAAATAATAAATATCTACCTAGTATTCTATATATTCTTACTTAAACTAGTACTACTAGAAGCACTACTAGCTCTACTTATAGAAATTTAACTAGTAAACCTAAACGTTAAGTACGAAGTTAAGAGAATTCTTAACTATAAACTTATTAGAGGATAAGTTAAGTATTTAATTAAATAGTTAGATTACCTATACTTAGAGAATACTTAAGAACCTAGAAAAAACATTAACTAGTACTTAGAGGAACTTTAGGACTTCTACTATTAAAACCTAAGGTTATCTATATTAGGTAATTAATAGAGAAGACCTCGAGGAAGCTAGGATCGAGACCTAGGTTAAAAGCAGGGTTAGAAGCAGTAGAGGTAAAGTAGGCGGCCAGCCTAGTAACCTCCTTTCTTCTTTCCTTCTCTTCTTTTTCTTTTTCCTTCTTCTTCTTAGCCTTATCTAGCTTCTAAAGAGTATTAAGTCCTTAATAAAGTATCTATTATTCTCGCTCGTTAAGAAGACGTTGCTATACTTAAAGATAAAGAACCTTTAACATTGCTTCTTACTAGGCCTAAAAGACCTTTTCTTAGGTCTAATAGACTATCTCTTTCTTAACCCGTAGACGGCGTTTCTACGTATTAAGGGATTCCTATTTAAAAGTTAAGAGTATTCGATTTTACTTCTTAATATTATAAGTTTTACCTTTCCTAGTATACTTAGAACATTTCTTACCCCTAGTAATAGATATATATTAACAGCTAGACGTAGAAGTAAGATAGTAAGTATAAAGGGATATTTCAGATCTAACTCGATTAATATAAAAGGTATTATTAGTATGATTTTATTTTAGTTTATCTTTTATAGATAGTATTATTAAAAACATTATAGTAAGAGAAGGCTACTAGCCTTCTAACGGTATTTCTTAGGTTGTACTTAAGCGTAGAGACACGCTAGGCTAAGAAGGGGATAGTATTACGAATTATATATAAGTATATAACGAGTAAAGACTAGGCAGCGCTCTAATAGGTTAAGTATTATCGGAAACTCTTATAAAAGGATCCTTAGACTAGCTAAGCGATCTATGGATTTCTTTTGGTAAGAGGCATCACGTGACCTAGTCGCCTAAGTCGCTTAAGTCGCCTGTCGATTAAAGCGATTAGGGCGAGCGACTAGAGCGATTAGAACAGAGGACTATAGTCCTATATAAGACTAGCACGTCTGCTATTAGATAGGAACTTCGTATTCAACTTTAGTTATTAATCTTATTATCTTATTTAATATCTTTAATATAAGTAACGAGTTTACTTCTAAGTAAACAACCCGGCGTATCTATACTTCTTACCTATATACTAACCTTCGAGACTTAGTTATCTTTGTTTAGTTCGTTTGAGTTTCGTTATACTCTACAGCGCTTACTAAGTACTTTATTTGCCTTACGAAGAGTATAGACTTCGGCTAATAACAAAGTTATCTCATAAGCTAATAG
Organism: Calycina herbarum; assembly: GCA_001414485.1. Classification (NCBI taxonomy): domain Eukaryota; kingdom Fungi; phylum Ascomycota; class Leotiomycetes; order Helotiales; family Pezizellaceae; genus Calycina; species Calycina herbarum. The sequence goes on along the minus strand of LLEY01000185.1, from coordinate 98,610 downwards.
CTCTATACTCTTTACTAATACAGCTATAGTCTCGAAAATAGAGGTTAGCGAGCTTCCTTAATAGCGTGAAATACGATTCTTAACTAAAGTTATTTACGAAAGAGCGTTAGTTAGGTTACGAGAGGTCTATAAGACCTAAGAGTTAGCGGCCGCAGAGGGGGGTCTAGTAGATATAGAAGTTCGTAATCGGATATTAAGCTTTAATATTATAGTCTAGGGATTAAAAGATACTAAGCCAGCTCCGCGGAATCTAGCCTAGGCGTTTTAAGTTGTTATTAATTACTTATAAGCTATATAAAAGACTAAAAAGAACTCGACCTTAGTAATATAGTTAATATAAGCTTTAATAAAGGTCTTAATTTAACGCTCGTATATATGTTTAAGAATACTAAAACATCTAACGTCGAGTAGCTAGGTTAAATAAGAGAAATAAGGAGGTAAGCAAAGAGTAATAATATTATTAGCTTTGTAATACTCTTGAAATACAGCTGATTTATAACTCTTATATCTATCTAATACTAGTATTCGATATAGCTCTTTCGCGTAATTACGAGTATATTTATCGAAGTATTATAGCTATTCTAGGCCTGTCTTATTATTAGTCTATCTATTGCTTATAGGTTTAATAACCTAGTTATGTAGAGGGCCGCTCTTAGTATACTAATTCGCGAGATAATTCTTCTCTTAAGCTACTAAAAACAGAGGCACGTCCTAACCCTCGCTATTAATATAAGCAATTACTATAGCCTATTCCCGATTACTAGGCTAAACTGCCTTACCTCTACTACGTCGATCAGCGCGAGTTATAACTATTGCTAGGCAGATAATTCCTATTATAAACCTCGTCTTATTAAAGTTATAAAAGTCGTAGTCTAAAACACTGTATTTTACTCTTATATTCTCTATAAGTCGAAACCACGTGCTAATAAGCTCTAGATCTTCGTATAAGGCTCTTTAAAAGTCGTAAACGCGATTAAAACGCGTCTTTAATTCTAGTCGACGTTATATAAATCGATATACCTAGAGCTTACCGACGCGTTTTCCTCTCTACGATTTAAGAATATAATTCGCTATATCTTCTACACTAGCTAGTTAGAGGGCAAATCCTCTTATATCTAGATCAAGTATATATCGAATAAGTATCTCCTTCTCTAAGTCGTTTAATTTATAATAATTAGGTTTGGTTTTAAGACGATAGGTTTAGCTAGCTATTCTATATCGAAGTGTTGTTTTAGAGACTTTGTAGATTTTTATAGTAGAGCGACGACTAAGTTTTTTAGATATTCGAATAGCCTTAATAGCTAGGATAATTCGTACTTCTTAGGTTTGGATTTCTATAGTTAGTTATTAAGAAAATACGTATTAAAGTTAGTAGGTAGTAAAGTAGAGGAAAGTACGCTACTCGGTGATATACGCTACTCGGTGATAAACCACGTTATATAAAAGACTAGTAGTTGCCTTCGTAGATCGTAGATACGTATTCTAGATATTCTATTATACTAAGTTCTAGAATAGATCGGCTATTCTATCTCTATAATTCGTCCGCTTCTATTACAAGGTTATAAGCGTCTATCTAATTCTAGTAAAAGAGCGTAGAGTTCTTAGAACGAATAGCTTTATACGAGAGAGAGGTAGGCTATCGAGTAGAGAAGTAAGGCTTAAGTTTCTCTAGCTAGAGTAACTTTTAATAAGTTATATTAATATTAATATAAAAGTATTTAAAGAACTTTTAGCTAAGGATAACGTTATATAATCCTAGGTCTAGTAGAATAAAGAGTATATTAAAGAATTTATAGCTATCTAATATATAATTAGAGAGAAAGTAGTAAGTAGCTTCTCTACTAATCTCTCTATTATATCCGCGAATCTTTATAAGTATAAGAAGTCTTTTTATTTTAAGATTATAGAACTTCGCTAAGTTATAGCTAAATTAGACGTCTATAAAAGAGAATATATTTACTCTAAGATTACTAAGAATAGTGGTTTATATACTATATCTATTAATTATTATTATACTAGGTAAAGTAAACGTTTTTCTACTAACTAATAACTATAGATTAATCTTAGAGAGATTAATCCTATATTTACCTAAGATAGAGTCTTCTCTTAGATATAGTCGTTTCCTAACTTAGATCTAGCTTCTTCTTCCTTCTCTAGCTCGCTTAAGTCTACCTTCTTATAAACTCTTAGCTATAGACAGGACTTGATATAATAGCTAACTTCTCTATAGTTATAATATATATTAGTAGAGAGGAAAATACCAGCTATATAAGTAGGAATTTCTAGAGAATATATAGCCGTAGTCGTAGTCGTAGCTATAGCTATAGTAGGTAGATACTTACTTATACGCTTCCTAGCCTTTTCTTCTATAATATCTTATAGGTCGTTGTCGACGCTACTAGTAAGAGTGTAAAAGAGGTCTATATCTCTCTTAGCTTGAAGTCTAATAATAGTAAGAGCTTATTAGAGGTTAATAGTTAACTTATTAAAAAGGTTATTAATTTAGTCTTGTTTTAGAGCTTTAGACTCGTCTGCTAGATTCTAGAACTTTGCTTAAAACTCGTAGAACGTCTCGTAAGCTATTTATAGCTCTTAGTACTTCTTACGAGCTTTATTATAAACTTACGAACTAACTATAATATTACAGAGATAAGCTAGTATCTTATTATAAGTAGTAAATCAGTTATTAGTATTAAACTTATATTTTAGATAAATATAATTATATACTTAGCTAGTAGTAGAGCGATATACTAGGTTTATCTTTACCTTCTTAGACTCGAAGTAGTTAGTATTAATATATAGCTTTACTATAATTTCAGTCTCCTAGGTATTATACGTAATCTAGTCGTCTTCTATTATAAACGTACGTAGATTCTCTACTCTACTAGTCTTCTTAGAAGACTAGGTAGCAGAGGTAGATTAAGTAACCTTTCTAACTTTTAGCTCTATAGAGATATATTTATAGCGTATATATATGTCTACTTCTTAAGAGGTAGATCTAGTATTAACTTCAAGGTAGTAGACCTTATCTATAAGAGTAGTTATCGTCTAAAGAATTTATTATAAGGTATTATCGACTAAAAGAGAAGAAGGTAACTTAGACTTTACTACTGTAGAAGAGCTAGCAGTAGCCTTGCTAGTAGGTAGAGGTAGTAGTACTATAGCTCGAGAAGAGGTCTTAGTCTTTCGAGAGCTAGTATTAATAGTAGGTAGTAAAGATAAAGGTAAAGATAAAGGCTCTTCGTTTGATTACTTATCAAGCTAGCTAAGAGAGAAGCGTCGTAACTTATTACCGCGTGTAAAAGGATTTACTATAAGGTGAATATATATGTTTTTATTTATAAACGACGTTATCTATATTAGAATATTCGTATACCTTTCTAGGCTAGAGTGTGAGTTTAGTTTTAGTATAATAGCTTTTTATAAATATATCAAAAGAGATACTTATAGAATAGTATCTATATTCGAAGAAAACTAAACTAAAGAGAGAAGAGAAGAGTTAGTATACTCTGTCTCTATTTATATATACTAAGCGAGACTTCGGTAGAACCTCGGCACGTGATCTAGTCGTATATAACTAGGACTATTATAGTATATACTTTACTTACTAGTCTTATAAGTTAATACTATACTTTTTATAAGTAAATACTATACTTAATATCTTAGTAAGTAAATACTTTACTAATAAATATATACTCTAGTAAGAATTAGTAAATACTTTACTTAATACTTTTATATATAAATTTCTTACTTTCTAATAAGTAAATACTCTACTAATAAATATATACTCTAGTAAGAATTAGTAAATACTTTACTTAATATCTTTTTATATAACGTAGTTTATTAGAACCCTGCGTATATTAGAACTCTACGTACTTTTGCTCTTCTTTACTACTTTAAAATATAATTAAACAACTATAATATATAAATTTAACTAAAACTACTAAGAATCTAATAAACTAGACATATCTACATCTACTTAACAAGTTCGTATATTATAACTAGCTTTTCTATAAGTACTATAGCGTCTACTAGTTAATTGCTCTACCTTCTAAATAACCCTCTCTATACGTATATCGCGTTGAACCTGCTTATCTACGTCTTTCTACGCTAGAATATCCTATATATCCTCTATAGTAAGTGTACTACCTTAACGTATATAAGTCTTCCTAGCTCTGCGACGTTTACTAAGAGCTTTATTTACTGCTCGAAGTATACGTACCTTAGCGGTTAAAAGAGTTACTTTATAAGCTAATTACTCTATATCTTTTACTAATATAACAACTGTCTAGAAAATAGGTGTTAGTAAGCTTCCTTAGTAACTAGTAATCCGGTCCTTAACAAGAGTTGTTTATAAAAGAGCTTTGGCGGGGTTATAAGGAGTCTAAGAGACCTAAGAGTTAGCGTCGGTAGAGAGAGGCCTAGTAGAGGTCGGTGTCTATAACTTTATATTAAGCTTTAAAATCACAGCTTATAGATTAAAAGGTACTAAGCCAGCCCTGCGGAATCTAGCTTAAGTATTTTAGGCTGTTATTAATTCTATATATACTGCTTTAAAGGCGAGAAAGAACTTAACCTTAGTAATATAGTTGATATAAGCTTTAATAAAAGTCTTAATTTATCGACTATATACCTGTTTTAAGACACTAAAACACCTAATATTAAGTAGCTAGGTTAAATAAGAAGAGTAAGAAGGTAGTCTAAGAGTAATAATGTTATATACCTTATAGTACTCTTAGAATTCGGCCGATTTATAACTCTTATACCTATTAAGGACAAGTATTCGATATAGACCCTTTGCTTAAGTAGAAGTATACTTATCGAAGTACTTAAGCTATTCTAGACCTATCTTATTATTCGTCTAGCTATTACTTATTAGTTTAATAACCTAGTTATATAGAAAGCCGCTCTTAGTATACTAACTTAAGAGGTGGTATTTCCCCTTTACTACTAAAAATAGAGGAATACTTCTACCTTCGCCGTTGATATAAGTAATTATAGTAGCGTATTCTCGATTGTCTAGCTAAACTGCCTTGCCTCTGCCACGTCGATCTACACGTGTAACAACTATAGAAGGAGTGATTATGTCTATTATAAAGCTAGTTTTATTGAAATTCTAAAAATCGTAGTTTAGAATACCGTATTTTGCTCTTATATTCTCTACTAGTCGAAACCACGTACTAATAAGCTTAGGATCTTTATATAAGGCTCTTTAGAAGTCGTAAACGCGATTAAAACACGTCTTTAAGGCTGGTTGTCGTTGTATAAATCGATGTACCTAGAGCTTTCTAACGCGTCTCCTCCTCCGCGATTTAAGGATATAATTCGCTATATCTTCTATACTAGCTAGCCGGGGCGTAAAGCTTCTTATATCTATATCAAGTATATATTAAACAATAACCTCCTCCTCTAATTCGGTCAAATTAGAATTTGCTAGCCGACGATCGGAGAGTAGAGTATAGCCGTTTATTCTAAGGCGAAGTGTAGATTTAGGAACTTTATAGATTTTTATAGCTTTTCAACGACTTAGTTTTCTTTTAGAGGTTCGAATAGCTTTAATAGCTAAAATAATACGTGCTTCTTAAGTTTATACCTCTATTAGAAAGGGTGAAAAACGCGTGTTAAAATAATAGAGTAGGAGAGTCGGCAAAAGTACGCAAGGTTCTAATAAACCACGTTAAATAATTTACTTTCTAATAAGAAAATATTTTAATTCTTAATTATAAATACTATACTTAATTCTTTAGTAAGTAAATACTTTATCTTTTAATAAGTAAATACTATTATAGTAGAGATTAAAGAATAGATTATTCGCGAGAAAGAAAAGAAGAGAGAAGCTCTTTCTTAGCTATTTATATATCTATAGAAGGATATATCCGCGATATTCGTAATCTCGCTTAGCGAGCTACTTTGAAGCGAGCTTAAAAGTAAGCTTATTTACTAAATTAAAAACTCTTATAAATACCTTATTTCTCAAAAGTAAATACTATATTTAATTCCTTAGTAAGTAAATACTTTACTTCTATCTCTATAGAGATATAGCCTAAGGAAGCTTATATAGAAGGATAGAGTATATACTAGAGATATGTTTTAGATATAAGAGCTAACCCGTAGATCCCGATTAATTAGGTTAGTTTAACCTCAAAGAAATCTCTAGTAACCTCGGGGTTATTACGAAATACCTCTTAATATAATAGGCCTTTGATATTAGTCTAGTATAGCAAATCCCTCTCTTCTTCTTTTCTTCCTCTTCTATACTCTTTTCTATCTTCTCTACGAATTTTCCCTGAACTTTTCTTTGTATATTGTTCTATTCTTGATTTCGAACTTGTTACGCCGCCAAAAGCTGGGGGAAAATGTTTCGATTAATATCGCTGAAGAAGATACTTATACTACTTTATAGACGAATATCTCGTCGAAGTATTAACGAGCGACTTCGAGCTTTGATAGCCGCTGTTCTCATCTCTATTCTGATTTATTATTATATAATAGGCGACTTTCCTTTTCGGTTAATATGCGATTTTACTTCTTAGGATTTTTAGAAGATAAGGGTCGACGTTGGAAATTCCACCCTCGGCGTAAGTTTTTCTACGTTGGTTTGATATATAAACATTTAAACTGAAATAGTTTAGTTCTATAAAATGCTAGCTCTATCGCACGGTCCTAGTTGGAGAACATAGAGACTTATCGTAGTAGTAGACTACACTAGTCTTGGTATTGAAATACTAAAGTAGACTTACCTAACTCTAGAACTGGTGGATGCCTTCCGGAAATACAGTCGAGCACCGGGAAACAACCCTCGAATGGTTTAGCTTACGTATAGCTAGCCTACCTCGATCTATTAAAGTATGTGATAACTAACAACTTTGAGACAGCCTTAATTGTCGAAGACGATGTAGACTAGGACCTTAATATTAAGGAGTAGATAAAACTGATCTTAGATAATGTCCGTTGCTTTACAGAGGTTAACACTACAGACACAAGTCCTTATAGCTATTCTTGGGATATTCTTTGTATCGGATACTACGGTGAACACACTGACGTAGACACCCACCGCATTGAATACGAAGACTCAGCTGTACTCCCTACGAAGAGCTACACCGGGTGGTCGAACAAGTATATATATAATATCGATACTGGAAAGAGAGCGATTCAACGGGGCATCAATCTAGTCTATACCTTTGGATACGCAGTTACACGGAAAGGGGCTGAGAAGGTACTTCAATAGGCCGGGAAAAGAGGGAACGAAGCATTCGATATTCGACTACTGTAAGGATGATAATTAAAGGACCTCGATTATCTAGTTGTTAACCTTGAAGTGATATACCACTATACGCTATTAAAAGAATTGGGCTATATAAGCAGTGTCTATGAAGGGGATAGAAAGGGAGTGTTAAGCGAAGAATCTTAGTTTGAGAATATTATCGGCGGAACAGAAAATATTCTTCGGAGCGTAAGATGCAGGGTACTTTTTAGCAGCACCTGTTTGAAGGACTATAGGAATTACTGATTCGGAATAACTTGCGAACTCCTGGAGCTAAGCTCTTATTATAGTAAGCTGGAAACTGGGCATTAACGAGGAGGAAGTTGACTTCGCTCCAATCTCTGACAAAAGCGCCTAGAGAAGTCTCCTAAAGGAGTGAAAGACTTCAATAAGACTAAACCGTCCGGCTTCCGATTGGCACGCCGAATACCACGCCCTAAATATTCGATTACCGGCCTAAAACTCCGAACTCCAGCAAAAATTGAATGCCGGAAAATCAAATGTATGTCTCGCATCGCGTATTCTAATCCTTTACTATCCTGGCTAATATGATGCCAGTGATTTACATAGAAATTCCGAATATGGTATATACTACAAGACATCGCGGGACTTTTGGTGGCATCATCTGCATCGACTAGTTCCTAGAAAAGACCTCGGAAATTCGACCAGTATACGACCCACCTAGCTGAAAAACTATTTTAAATCGCATACGTCCCAAGTCTAAGCGAGATTAAAAGAAACTTTGTAGATACCAAGCTAAGCGCTCGTATACTCAAGTTGAGTTCTTTGTATACTCTTAGACGAGTTTGGGGCCTTAAATTTCGTATCAAGAACAATGGTTGTTCAATGTCGATAGAACAGATTTATCTAGACTAGCACTCTACTAACTAAAAAGAATATGCCATTTATCCCAGGAATTCTCTAGAAATTCTCTCTCTCGCTATGATCAATGTTCACCTCAAGTATCCTCTTTATATTATCATCAGGTAGAATTTTACAGCCACCACCTCAAGATCCACGAGTACAGAGTATTCCAATTCCTACCTCGCTCTCAAGTTTCAAAATGAATCTTATCTTAAAAGATTATTACTTATAACCAACTATAACCATCTATCGTAAGATCCTACACGAGTTAGCCAATAAAACCGCTAAGCGCGTAATCCAACCTAGACCCCACGTTTCTACATCGATCACGATAGGGCTCGAGCCTAGGGGCTTAGTCGCGTGTCAGCAGCGGGAGAACCCCTAATTGGAGTACATGCCAGATTTCTTATGGATATATATGGACGAGAAAAGAGGATCATCTCTCCTATAAAGGACTTCACGTACATTTCTTAGCTTTTGCTGGGCATGGCGGCATCATTTAATTGCCTTTTGGGGTCTACGGAGGGTTAAGTAACCTACTTATCCCTTCTCTTTTTTACTTTTATGTTCTATATAAGGACATTCTATGTAAGGACAAATTTTACTTTTCGTTTTTGCGCGTCTTCATTCTCATTACCTTACCTTTAACGCAATATGGCGAATGACTCAGTTTGTTGGTTCCTTGATGGACAGACGAACGGCAAATCTATTACTCTACAATTCGTCCTTTGCGATCCGACAGCAGCCTATAGTCTCTGTTGCGTGTATGGGGAAACGTGTAAAGGAAATGGACTGTGTTTGAGTAAGAATGGATTAATATATCGAGGTGGATGTACAGACCCGACGTTCAAGGATAAAGCTTATCCGAAGAATTGCGTCGCGAGTACTGGGTTTTTTGCTGGTACGTATTCCTCTTGTTATACCTTTCTTTACCCCACAGTTTGGTCGATTGGATATATTGAATATATTACTAACCTTTTTTTTCTCTTCTAGGTATTCAAAGTGGTTTCAGCTTCCTGAAACCTTGCTTGGGGAGTAACGGAGTATCTTGGGTTTGTGGATTAGCTGGCGACTGCTCGAACTCGAGTAAAATCTTCGGCCTTAAAGTCGGGAAGCCAACAGTCTTAAATATAACTAGGGATCTGTCGGACGTTACTACCTCCTCCTCCTCCTTATCCTCCTCTTCACCAACAACCCTTCCAACCTCCTCTCCAAACTCAGCAAGCTTAGCAAGCTTAAGTCCAAGTTTAATTTCAAGCTCAATACCCACAACCCTCTCCGCATCCGCATCTGCGTCTGTATCCCCAACCCCCTAATCATGCGGCCCAAAATCCGCCGTAGTCGGCGCCGGGGTCGCAAATCCCTCTTAGGATCTTGTTATTGTTACTTTCGACTTTATTTCTCTGGCAAAGAAAGAAGAATAAGCAGAGGTATGAGGAGGTATAGAGGGATCTAGGTTCATGGCAGGAGATGGCAGAACGACAGGCCGGGGAATTGAAGAGGTGGCAGGAGAGTACAGAGAGTAAGGCGTTGGCATATACGTACGAGGTACCTGCTGGGATGGCGAGAAGTGAAATGGGGGATGCGTCGGCAGGGCAGAGGGAGAAGAATTGGGGGCCGGGGGAGTTGGCGGGGTGATGTAGGGTAGTCAGGGAGGGGAGTAATAATGTGTAAATTCAAGCTATGGTACTAGTACTATTTGTTTCATCGGTTGTGTGAAAGGAGTTGTAAAACCACAATGTCATATTTCTAGCAGTCCCTATATAGCGGGTAGCACTTTTGAGATATTTCTAAGTCACGTCTAGTTTCAACACTCGAAATCATGATAAATCGTGTAGAAACAATTTTCTATTCAACTGGCTATACTAAAAGAAACGCGAGAATGACCCTTCAATGAAAGTTATTCTCTATACAGTACAATTCAAAGAAAACAAAAGTAAAGAAATCAAGCAGCAGAAATACAACCAACGCAGTAACAGAAAAATTCCAAGAACACTTCAACCAAACCTCCATCTAACATGAAATTCAGGACAATTTCACAGTCCAAACCATCAAGCAATCCAAGGAAAGCTATCATCAATCTCTCCACCCTTCTTGTCGGCGGTATCTCTTTCTTCGAGATCGTGTGTTTCGTCACTCTCGTCTCTGGTGTCGATCCACGGAAAGCTATCGTCGGGACCCTCGACGGACCTTCTCTTGTCTTGCGTCGGATATAAATCTTCGTCAACTTCACTGTTGCTGCGGCCGGTAATCCAGGGAAAACTGTCGTCCGGACCTTCGGCATTGTCTCGTTTTTCTTGGATCGGGAAGCTATCTTCGTCAATTTCACTGTCGCTTCGGCCGGTTATCCAGGGAAAACTGTCGTCCGGACCTTCGGCGTTGTCTCGTTTTTCTTGGATCGGGAAGCTATCTTCGTCAATTTCACTGTCGCTTCGGCCGGTAATCCAGGGAAAACTGTCGTCCGGACCTTCGGCATTGTCTCGTTTTTCTTGGATCGGGAAGCTATCTTCGTCAATTTCACTGTCGCTTCGGCCGGTTATCCAAGGGAAACTGTCATCTGGACCCTCGGTGGGCGCTCTCTTGTCCTGAGTAGGATATAAATCTTCGTCAACTTCGCTATTGCTTCGGCCGGCAATCCAAGGGAAACTGTCCTCTTCAATAGAATCATGAGCATCTCTTTCAGTGAGCGTAGAAATGTCTTCATTGGCCTCGGCAATGCTCTGGATGGCTCTCCTGGATGCTCTCCGGGAAGGCCGAATCGCAGTAGTTTCTGTAGATTTATCTTCTTCTTGTGGGCCACCTTTTCCTGTGAGCTCTATCGACCTCCCCATAAGCTCCTCACGGGCAAGCTGACGAGTGGCAAGGTTGTCGTCGACTTCTCCGGTATTGATCATCTCAGCCAGGGTAGGTAGCGATGGTGAGGGCTCCCCGCGTTTGACTGCTCTGGTAACGGGGTCGTGTTCCCCTTCAAAGAGTATACTGGTTAGCAACATACAATTAATCATGAATTCGAAGACTAACAGTGCTCATAAAATGTTGCCCCAGCCAGAGATAATCTTTCTGCGGCAGGGAGAGACGGATTCGCATCACTGATTGCTTCGAATCTCTTGTGGTTCTCCGCGGTTCCATTCAAGACCCAGAGTCCATTGCCATCTCCTCTCTTATCGTGCGCACTCATTTTGGAATATCTGTTTCCAATGCAGACGCTGTTAGTTTCGTTGACATTGGAATCGCGACGGGCTACTCCCGAAACTAGATTAGGAAGTTTTATTCCCATGAAAATATCAAGTGAGCCTGGATCTGCATAGGTGACTTTGGGAGCTGCCATCTTAATTGGCTTTTCAGGCGCTGACCTACAACCGATGTTAGCTGTATTTCATGGTGGAGAATTTCAGAATTACCAGGTAGCTCCATCATGGGAGCTGTGCTCGCCATCGCCTGCAGTCATGCAGAGTCTTCCTTGGTGCTCTCCCATCTGGACTTGGTTCACTCTCCTGCCTGCGCAATTTGTCGTTTGCCGCCCCTTGTACCAAGTTGCTACAGACCCTTGTTCAAGGCCATCCCAGCCAACCGACCAGGTCGCACCATTCCTGCTGTCGAAAGCACAGCAGAGGTTCTCTTTCTGGTTTGGGCAGCGTTTGATCAGATCACTAGGTGATGGGGAAGTCAGTAATTGCTTTCCAAGGAAAGTCTCAGGATAGGGCACGGGAATTGGGGTAGCTTTTAGAATCGTCTCAGAAGAGGCTCAAGCTAATGTTCATATTACTCACTAATCGCTTGAAGGGCAATCGTTCTCTTCCCAACCTGCTATTGTGACACTTCCTTGAGCATAGGAGGAGAGGAAAACAACGATTGGAATGCCAATGATGAAATTCTTCATTTTGATCGGGAAAATATGAATTTAGATCGGCAGAAGGCAGTTCCTATTTCTGAGTGTCGAGAAAATGAGAAGAATGAATTGTGGTGAAAGTGTGCAAAGTGAAGCTCTGTGACTTTTGAGATAGGTATTTTCTTATTTCATGTGGAAATGAAGTCTCTTCTTATATTTCCAGACTATGGCTCGGCAAAATGGGTCTTTGGGACTTACGTACTTCATCCAACTAATTCGGATAATTTGCATGGACACTTGTCGCGGAGCGTACTTTTCAGAATATGCCTTATGCGCCTTTGTTGGTTGGTTGTTGATCGCTTCATAAATTTCCGTGAAAAGGAATCCTTCCTAGAATGCGCCCATGTAGTTGCCGAATGAGGAAAATTATACGCAAACTCCAGAAACAAGTTGGTTTACAACTGCTCATGATTGGCCAGGGGTGTCTTCGTGCGCCTCGTTTGCCCCAAGCGAGTTTGTTGGTATTTCACCCCCGTGCCCAATCATACTTTGATATTATCGCAGCATCGTGAAGGTATTTTATGTTCAACTTCTTTGGATGCTCAAGTTCACAATAAATCGCGCATCCAAAAGCGTTGACAAGGCTCTTTCCACTTTTAATTTGGTTCCTGTCAATCCCGCAGCACCCGAGGCAGAATTTGAGTTGCCTTTCAATTTTACCAATCATCTCACCGGCCACAATGTTATCAAGTCACAATGCGGGGCTACTCGCTGAATTTACAACTTTAAACTCAGCTTTCTTAATCTTTTTATCAACCCTAAATAAGTTTTATGTGTTGTCCCTTTTATCACCTGAAATTACGGCTTTACCTCAGTTAACAAAAACTTCATGCGACTGAACTCTCATCGGGACAATTCATTCTCCCTCCATGTCTACTAGACAGTTGTTTTAATAGTCTTAGAGCTTGAAGGCCAACTCTTTTATGTCAGAGGATCATATGAAAGAGCGGGCTGAGCGGAATGGAATGTGACTTTCTATCACAGTGGAAGAAATCTATAGCGGCAATATAGGTCTACGAAAATCTCATGTTGGAGAATCCTTCAGTTAAAAGCTCAGCCATCAAATGTTGGAATTTGGGTGGGGCCCTTTGCTTGCCAACTTTTGTGGGGTTGAACTGTGTCTATTGATGTCAAGATATGTTTTCAACCCTGTTGTCTCTCACCAACATCAGATTCCTCAAGATTTCTTGGTTCAAATGATCAAATGATCCCTTTTCCTTGCACATTAACCTGCCAGCTGACAATTCATCGTCAATTCTGAAACTGTTGGATGCATGTCAAATGGCTGGTGAATCCTTTAGTTGACAGTTATCCCAGCAAAAATGCCTTTTCGTCATAGATTTTTGTTTCCTTATCGTCCCACCTAAGAGCTCGCTCGCTCTCATTGAACTTATTGGAAGCTGTCAGTTGGTTTTCGAAATTCTGATTGCTTCAAGAAATTTGACGTATTTTCAACTGCGACTCCTGTCAGAGAAGTCAGAGAGTCCAAGCATCATAACCTATATAAAGACCGTCTTTCAGTTGCGAAAATCATCATCAACACAACACTTTCAAGTTGCTTCCATTCCAAAGAAAACCACTCCACCCATTCAACTCGCAATTCATTATCATCTCTCTCCTCTATCAAAATCGGCCTCCCTATCACCAAATACTATCAGTCATGTTTATCCTCAGATACATTACCGTGATTGCTGTTTCCCTCAACCTTCTGGCAACCGCCTCGCCAGTCGATCTAGAGAAGCGATTCACCAGATCTAAGTTGGATCAATTTTCTGCTCCTCTCTGGTATTGAAATCTCCTCCGGACGCTTACCTTTGTCCCTTGCTGAATCTAACAGTGACGACCACTCGGGCGATTCGGAAACGAACCGAATCAAGCGAAGTATTGATATTCCCATCAATACATGCATCAACATCGAGTCCAACACGCAAAGTATCTACTTGGCAAGAGGTACCGGAGTTTCCTATAGAAGAATGATGACCGCGTTTGGCGCGGTAAGATACCTCTCCCAGAATTCAGATTTCAGTTGTACTGACAGAAGGTAGACCGGATGTGACCCGAGCGAGAGAATCAAGGAATTTGGAGAGCATGATAACAAGGGCTCTCCTTGTATGAATGTGAACGACCAGTTTCGTGGATCCCCAGGGACAGACAAAAACAGCGGAAGAATCATGTCTGTATGGTTCTCCCCCCTTTGAATTCCCCAAGGGAGACAACATAGGGTTGAGAATGCCGTCTCTTGAAATTCGAGAGTTGTATGCTGTTATTTTGTTCTGCGTTTTACTTGGGTGGCTATGTGGTTGCAGTTTAGTCGGGACGTCGGTCTTTACCTTTTGATATTTTGTACGGCGTTCTATTTTGTTTTTGTTTCATTGGACCTTTATTTGCTTTCCTAGATCTAGCACTTACTATAACAAATCTTGATATTTCCGATTCATGCAATGAAGCGATGTCTTCAAATTCTACCTGCGCGGCGAAAAACCTTAAATATTGAGAATAATTAACATACTAGGCACCTCAAATAAAGACAGGTTAGAATATATATTGTAGCCGATCACGCCAAGGTGTCCAAAGATGGCAAGAAAATCCGCTACCAATCACTTTGCCACCTGGAATTCACTCTCCCGGCTTTTTCTTTCATACCTATTATTATTTAGAAGATCACTGCAAGTGCAAGGATCTTGCAGCTGACAGACCAACACGCCACCAACTGCCTACTGTACGTAATAATTCCCTACAAAAGGGCCATCGGCCTCACACCATCTTCTTTCTCTTCTTACACTATCACATCCTTTCTTCAACGTTGATGCATATATTTGTGTAATTCATGATGTCTCAATCTCCACCTGCGATCCACAAGGCTGACAATGCCTCTCTTCGTCCTCATTACGGAACACCGATGCAATTAGGCTTCAGAGGCGTACCAGACGCCCAAGGAAACAAAGGCCCTGGAAGATACGTTTTGTTCGAAAACCATGAGAATCTGGCGAGATACAATGCACTTTTCGATCACGACCCAAACCCACCTACCACCAATGTTGAAGCGTACGAAAGATGTGGCGCAACTTTCTTCCCTCATTGTTCGTTGATCACCTTCAAGTATAAGACGAACCGGATAGTTTTATGGCTAACAGAGATTAGCATTTGAATGCGAGGACTTGAGGGAACACCACCTCGCATGGGGCGGTCCAGGAGACGCACCACCAAAGAAGTCTCTGGTTCTGGATATGGCCCGGCGACGTATTGATACTACCGAAGAGAATATAGACAAAGCAGAGGCAGAGTTAGAAGATAATGCTTATGGATTTGATGAGAAGTTTATTGAGGAGGAACGGAAAACTTTGATTTGGCTGAGAGAAAGTTTGCGGCCGGGTGTTGAACAGCCAACCTGCCCATGTGGATTGAGATGGTCCGGAACAAGAATTGAGCGAGAGTAAGAGGGCATGAATCTTTGATGCTGAAGGCAGAATCAATTAGGAATAGTTAAAAACAATCAATGATGACAGGTTTCATGGTTACGTTGGCGAGTCTTCATCCATCTTACAACAATATGAACGAGTATCTCAAAAATAATCACGCCAAGACAGTATTTGGTGAATCAAGTTTATTGAAGCCGCTAATTCGAACGAAAACTAAGCAAGCAAAGTAATCAGAACATGGAGCGGGCTTATTCCGAACCCAAATGAAAATGACTTTCCAGGTCCAGACCCATCCAGTCATGTGAACTCCCATGAATGTTTACCAGCAACCAACTGTGCCCAGAACTTCGGTCATGCGTTTGGCCGGGCGGGGCCGAGTTGCGCTGTTGGTGCTGCCAGTAATACTGACATTTTGTATGACTCTAGTGGTTGTGGTGCGTCTAAGATCCTCGGGTTCGACGATACTCATCGCTTGCGTGGTGTTGTCCATCTTCTTAACTGACGAGTTGGCAATTTGGCGAGCGGGAGACGAGAGAATTGGTGCGGCGACTTTGTTGAGATCGTAGTACATGAAAAGCTTGCCGCCAATCTCGGGGATAGTCAGAGCCGAAGTGGTAACGGTAGCTAGTATCAAAGTCAGTTGATGCCGGAGTGAACCTGAAGATAGTTGGGCTCATCTTACCTCTTTCTTGGACGCTCTGAGAAGACATTGTGCGAGACATTTCAGCTGAAGGGAGTGTCAGTATTGACAACACAATTCACCACTGTGCTTTGAGATCACTTACGGTGAGTAGCAGTGCCAATGGCTGATGATGGGCTGCGAGAGATTGCCGCCATGAATAGTCAAGAGTGGATTCTTCGAACATCTCTCGTCTAGACTTACGGCGACCTAGGCCGAGACCTGAGGTTACGAATCGGGGGAGTGACGCTACAATCACCGTAAGCTCAATGTTTGATATGAGGAGAGTTCGTACATACGTCTTGCTTGATCCATTTCGTATGAAGTGACTTGAAGTCTGGACATGCCCGTGCCGCGGTAAAAGTTTGTTGATTTCTTTGGTACTTGTAAAATGTGTTGTGTTTTGGTTTAAGAGGAGAAGATCTGGAAAGGTTTTCGGAGCCATAGATATATTGTCAATATCACGCTAGTAACTGTGTGGCTTAACGATAAGTCATTAGATACAACAAATCAATTTGCAAAAGAAGGGAGTATTCAATCTCTCCACGTCATAGCCTCGCCCTTTCCTGTTTATTCCTTCGCTTCCTAATGTGTTATTCGTAGTCGCTTAAAATTGCACCTTATGCCAAGACCTCCGTTCATTTCTCTCGAGACGATAGGGTATCGAGATTATAATCCAGTGAATAGAGTCTCGATATTTGTGCTGCGTTGGGGAGTACGGTACTAGGTACCGAAGCGGGTTGATTTATTTCCGGAAATATGACTTTTTAGTACTTGAGATACGACACTAGGAAGAGAGAGAGGCACGTAGGGTAAACGATTCAGAACAGGTGTAGTTGCTGAGTAGACGGACAAACCCGAGATATGAATCCTTTTCGGTCCTCCGATGTCAGTTCATCAATCGTTTGGCTCGTAGTTCAAAGGCTGTGCAAACTTTTACTTGGTCCAAGCAATACGCGCTGTTTGATACGAACCTCCTCGGTTTCTATCAATCTTAATCCGAGGTGTATTCCAAAAAGTGAATATAATGTTACTGGCGTAGCAAAATGTGCGGAAGGTAATGGAAGTGTGCCACTCTTCATGTGCTTGCCTGCAAACATGGAGTGAATTACAAAACGAATCACCACGTGGCATGCTATGACTAACAAGCTCGGTCTATAAGTTAAACTGCACGCTTTATAAAAGTGCCTTTGCAACCTTATGTACCACAGCCCATCATATTTCTATCATAGGCGTCCTTCAAGCAACCTCAGCATGCCTGTCACCGTTCACCCTGCACCACATGGTGCCAATCAACTCATGTCTTTTAACTCAATCAGCAGCCCGAGGGAGCTTCTAGAGAAGTCATGCAGATCAGCAGCAGCAAAACTCAAGAACAATCATATCTTGCAAACTTCCTTCAGCGATATATCGAATGAGAAGATATATTCTCACCCCAACGGTTTCGTTCAGGGTGCCTTGCGAGCCTACAACAATCATCATCATCTCATTCTCCGCCCAGATGAGGTTTGGATTAGCATCCTCACACAATTCAGCGCCTACGTCAATGCTCACGCAGAGGAACTCCGAGAGATGTTTGTAGCCCACGAAGGAAAGAAGGAACTGGTTGTTGCAATAGATACAGGTCCGTTACAGTTACTAATATGAGAATAATGAGAACTTGCTAATATGAACCTCTAGTTCATGGAAGTGGATCTCTAGGCAAAGACTGGGAAAAGTTTGCCTCACTTATGACTGAACAAATTAGCAACAACATCAAAGACCCAGCTTTGAAAAATTGGATTCTTCCCAGCTTCACGACTACAAATGAAACCGATCGCATCATCTCATCGGTGGCCATGATGGCTTCCCTTCAAAAATACTTCAGTCATGCGGCCACTATGTTGTGTGGTTTGCCGTCGGTGACGTTATTAGGCGAGAAAGAAGATGTGCGCAAGCTTTCAATTTGTTCCCCCTTCTCAACACACGATTTTGCAGTCCGGAGCAGGTCGAGTTCTTCCTGACTACTGCGCATGTTTTTGTCAATACACAAACGTATACTAATTTGCTTATAGTGGGAGAAGCTCGTTGCAAAGGCAGAACGGCTCGTAACTTTTGGTGATGAACCCAAGGAATGGTATGCTCTTCTACGTCCAGTTCTCGTACGCTTTGTGTCCACCTTCGATTATCCTACCTCAGTAGATATCACAAATTTCTGGCGAAAGATTGCTCACTACGGATTTGA
This sequence comes from Calycina herbarum, assembly GCA_001414485.1. NCBI lineage: Eukaryota > Fungi > Ascomycota > Leotiomycetes > Helotiales > Pezizellaceae > Calycina > Calycina herbarum. The sequence goes on along the minus strand of LLEY01000185.1, from coordinate 80,271 downwards.
GGGGTCCGGATCGCAAAATCTATGTGTAGGTCTAATACCAGTTATAATCCTCAATAAAACTTACAAATTCTAGGGATGGCTCACTGCATTCTGTTTCTTCAATGAACAGGGTGCTAAGATTTATCGAAGTGGTAGAGACAGCACCATTCTTGAGCTTGATGGCACAGAATACAGAAACTTTAATGTTTCCGAAGTTCCTAGCGGATGGTTCTCCGTTCCAGTCAAGATCGATATCAACGGAAGTGAGATGTATACTACCATGGTCTCTGGCTCAGTCGGTATCAAGGTTACTTCTAGCGGCAAGGATTTGCACGAAAAGCCCGGTTAGACTGGTCTAGATACCGTGTCGCCCGTGGTTGGATACTGGTTGTTTGAGTCGGAGAAAGAAAAATAGTCCGACGATGAGAGCTAAGATACATGAAATTTCCTCGTCGAGTTTCGGGGTACTGAAGGGGGGCTACTAGGGTCAATACATGTGGGAACGTATCACGATCATTTATGATTTTATGCAAATAGCCATAGTCACAGAAATCTACAAGTCCATAAGTCCATAAGTCCATCTTCCTTCTCACGTACTTGGGATCCACAGCTGTCAATTTTTCTCTTTTCAGATGGGCTCCGGAGGATATTAGAAAAAGAACTACATGATTCAGAGATACATCCCGGTTCCCGTGGAGTATTTCCTGAATTGATTTTCAAACGTCGTATTATGCTTTATTATTACAATTATTTATACATCAACGACACACCTTTTTTCGCAGATTGAAATTTTTGTTCTAAAAAGCTCAATCTCTCTTGCTTCCGCTTAATAAGCTAAATTCCTTCTATGGAGTCTCTCTTAGGAGGGCCTCCGTCCTCGCCTACGCCTCTGGGAAGGGGCATAAGGAGGGGGGGGGTTCGCCCGATTCCCTCTATCCCGAACATCTAACAACACTTCGTCTCCAAGACCACTAGAGCTCTTGAACATAGAGCTATAGCCTAAACCTTCTTTGGAGGGATTGGAGAAGCTATAGACCACCACCTTAGCACTACTCTCGATAGTGCCCCTCTAGAACTCTTGCCCTTCCTCCGAGCCTTTTACACTCAAGTAGCCGACCTCAGCCTTTCTTTCCACCAGGCATTTACTAAAGAGACCTTACCTCTACTTCCTTTAGCCCTTAATACTTACTTAGTGTTGCTGGAATCGCTTAGAATCAGTAACACGTGATCTAGAACATTCTGGAATTGTAAATTTGTATATAAATACATTCTTTCTCTTCCTCTATTTAAGAGGTTTGAGGCACAATTCAAAAGCATTTTTTCACATGGTAGCAATGCTGGTTACTGTAGCGCTCGCGCGTATTACAGTACAGTAAGGACAAAATGCTGTGTTCTCCCGCAGATCTGGATAAGACTAGAATAGCTAGGCAACCTGCGTAATCAAAGCACCTGTACGCATAAGGAGTCGGTCTCCTTATAAAACAAAAACCGAAGGAGTCGGTCTCCTTATAAAATAAGAACCGGAGGAACATCCCACCTCTCTAAATACTCGGGTGAAAGACGTACAGTTTACTTATATACCTATGGTTTTCCCCTTCTGTTGGAGGTCCACTGGAATTTAGAAGGAGGGTTTTTTACTCCAGGGTATCTATCCCTATATACTGATTCAGGGTGTGTACTGATTCAGGGGGAGTGTTGCTGGAATCGCTTAGAATCAGTAACACGTGATCTAGAACATTCTAGAATTGTAAATTTGTATATAAATACATTCTTTCTCTTCCTCTATTTAAGAGGTTTGAGGCACAATTCAAAAGCATTTTTGCAACACTTAGAGTATAAGGACGCCTCTACGCCCTTGTCGACTCCCTCCTCCTCTCTAGGCCCTGTAAGGAAAATTTCATATACACAGACTATAAGGAATGCCTTAGCGCCTAAAAACAAAGCTAAAGCTATAAGTATAATAATAATAATAACAATAACTATATCACCTCTCTCTTCTACTACCTTTAAGCTATAGAAGAATAAGAGAACACCAGCTAAATCTAATCTTAGAGTCTTTATCCGACTCTCCTAGGACTCTCCTAACAGGAACTACTCCGCCTAAGCTATCTTTCTTACACTTTGCAACCTAAAAATAGGCTATAAAGAGCTAGTATAAGAAGTACTCTCGGTTAAATCTAGTTTCACCATTGTCTCTAAAGATAAAGAAGCTCTAGATACTCTTTTAATAACAAAGAGGGCCTATATCCAAACCCTATTTACTATAGCTAAAATAGAGGTCTTATAAGACTAGGTAGTATACCGTGTAACAGGTATACCTTAAAGTATAGAAACTGTCTAGATTAGCGAAGAAGAAGCGATTCTTTTAACTCTTATCTCTACTATAGCTGAAGTAGTAGCTATAGTAATAAAGGAACGAATTAGAATAGTACCTATAAAAGTTAATATAGCTGCTAGCTCTCTCTTAAACGAGCTGTTTTATACTACCTAGATTGTCTTCTTTAAAGAAGAGGACGTAAGAGGTCCTTCCGCTATCCTAGATATAATATTACTCCTAGGTAGCAGAGCCTTTCTTAAGCGTCTTCCTAAAGTCTCTACTGTAATTCAGTGCTTAAAGTACTAGAAGTAGTATAACTTACGAAACTATAGTAAAAATCAACGATGCTGCCTATATAGCAGTATGAAACACTTAGAAGCCTTCTACCTAAAGTGTATAAAGTACTCTTAATATAAATTAAAATACCTATACTATAACAGCCCTTATGTCTTAGATAACCCTGCGTACTAACTCCGGCTAAAAGCTTCTAGACCCCTATCTTTAATAGAGAATAAGAGATCTATATAATAAGTATATAACGAGATTCGCCTAAGAAAAGAGGAAGACTCGTTCTATAATAACGTAGATACTGAAATAAGCTGCTCTACTATCTCTACCCTCTCCTCGAACTTATTATAACTAAGTAAAGAGGCTTCTATAAGCGCCTTTTCCCTGCTTTTGAACCCCTCTTCTTAACTAGGGAGCCTAGACCCTTACCTCTCTCCTTTATAAGTAGACGAGGACCTTTTAAGTAATACTACCTTTAAGTCTTATAAATTAACATATATAAGTCTAGTAAGTACTAAGAGCTAGTACTCTAACTAGCCTACTTTAGACAAATAGATATAGTTCTTATCTAAGAACTATATATCTACTAGAAGGAGATTAACTATTAAATTATAAGACAACACCTAAACTATACCTGCTTTATACTTATATATAACTAGAATATTAACCCTTCTAGAGTCTTTACTTTTATATAAAAGGGAGTAGGGATTCTCTTAAGTTAATAATCACTAACTATACCCTTACTTAAATACTAAGACCTTGTTTATATTAAGATTACTTCCTCTTAAGACTCTCTACTTTATATACTTGATATATATAACGCTTCTTTAGGTGTTAAGGGAGCAGGAGAGGCTGTTAACCATGTTCTTAGCTTAGTATATATCCTTATAACTAATACTCTAATAGCTGGCGACTTTAACCTAAAGAGCTAACTCTAGTAGCCGGACTTCCTAGGGTAGGAAAGCACACAGTCCTCCCCGCTTATTAACTAGATAGAGGATAGAGGGCTATAGCTCTCTACCCCTCCTAATACGCGAACTTATAACCTTAGTAATACCCTCGACCTAGCTTTCTATTCTAATAACCTCTACTAGAGAGGGGCTGCTACTAAGGTTAACCTTATATTTGAGTATAGCTCTAACTACTTCTTACTTCTTACTTAACTCCTATATGTAGGAAACTTAACTATAAAGAACCCCTCTCTTAAGCTTAGCTCTCTTAACGTTAAAACCTTTAAGACAACTCTTTAAGGAAAGCTTAAAACTTAATAGCTTTACGAACTTATAAAGCAACTAGACTCGGACTTGCTAGAGGCCCTAGCAGGATTTATTACTAAGAGCGTATATAGCGTATATCTTAGTAGTGCTAAGCGAGGGCTTAGACACGGGTTTAGACACCTCTGGTAGAATAAGGTGTACTATATAGCGGCTACTGAGGTAAGGCAGGTATAAAGGCTTAACACGAGTATATAAGTCTTAAAGACTCTTTATAAGAGTCTAAGGCAGGAAATCCGGAAGGTAAAGAGAGAATACTTCTATACCCTAGTTAATAAAGCTATAAAGAGTAAAGATATATTTAAAATTTATAAGTAGTACTAGAGTACTAGAATCTATAAGTCTCCTCTTCTAAGAGACTCGGTAGGCTAACTAGGCTTCTTTATCTAAGAAAAGCAGAAGATCTTAGTATAAGAGCTACTTATAAATAAGGCTAAAGTCGGGGATATTCTATTTAATACTCTAACTACCTCTACTTAGTTCCTTCTCTAGGCAGTCCTTATACTACACGAGGTCGAGGAATCGATCCTTTGGAAAGCTTCTACTATGCTAGGAGAAGACGAGCTAGTAACAGGAGTCCTTAAAGCAGCCTAGCTATAGATCTTATATCTTGTCCTCTTTTTATTCAAAGGCTATATAGAGGTAGGTTTCTACCTAAAGATCTTTTATACTACTATCGTTACTATTATCCTAAAGCCTAATAAGAAAGATAAGTCGTCCTTTTAAATATATCGCTTAATTACTTTACTCTTAGTTCTTAGAAAGGGGCTTAAAAGGCTTCTTATAAAGAGAGCCTCTTAGATAGCTATTAAGTACTCTATCCTAAGGCAAAACCAGTTCGAGGCTCTCCTCTTAAGAGCTGCTATAAACCTTACTACCTGCCTTATCTTTAATATTAAGTTAGCTCTTATAGATAAATAGGAAGCCTCTCTCTTTATACTTAATATTAAAGTGGCCTTTAATATAGTACTTCCTAGTTGTCTAATTAAAAGGCTAAGAGAGTAAGGTTAGCTAGATTGCTTTATTAAATAGGCTACCTCTTTCTTAACTAATAGACTAGTAAAAGTAAAACTAGATAAGGAAATAGGAGCATCTACCCCGCTTTAATACAGGCTTCCTCAAGGCTCGCCTATCTCGCCTATTCTCTTTATACTTTATATCTAGCCCTTCTTTAACTTAGTGGTTAGCTCTCTTCTAGTATTATAGAGATTCGGTTATATAGACGACATTAGATTACTTGCTTTTAGGCCCTTAAAGGTAGGGAATATTAAGGCTCTTATAAAGCAGGTAGCTAGCACCCTAGAGTAGGGTATAGACAAGGGTATTACTTTTGACGCTAAGAAGTCAGAACTTATACACTTCTTCTATAAAAGGAAGTAAAAAGAGAGAGGTATCTAGCCCCCTCCTTCTATTATAGTTAAAGAGAAGATAATAGAACCTACGTAAGAGCTTAGGTAGCTTAGTATCTTCTTTAACCCCTGCCTTATGTTCTATAGCTATGTTAAAAGAATAACGAGCAAGGCTATACTTATAGCTAATACTCTTAAAGGAATAATAAATATAATAAGAGGCTACCTCCTTATCTGCTTAAGCAAGTTACTACTGCTTCTATCCTCTTAATCGCCTACTTTAGATACGAGACCTAGTACCCTAGTTAAACAAGGGAGGAAACAGGCTAAGTAGGCTCTATAAATAACTAGATTAGCTACTACCTAACTCTCTTAAATAGAGTAGTATTAAAGTATACTAGGATTATCCTCCTAGTCTATAAGACTACCTCTACCTCGGTACTCCTTATAGAATCTAGCTTCTTAGCTACTAAAATCGCTCTTATAGTAAAAAGTAGAGTATTTAAGGCTAGAACTCGCTAACTTAACTTAGCTCACCTACTTAAACAATATATAAATAACCCTTGCTTAAAGGCTAGGCTTATTTACCGCTCTTCTAAACCCCTCTCTCCCTTAGAAGAAATCGACCTAATATAAGACCCCCTATAGAATAGAGGGTTTAACCGGCAGGCCCGCCTTCTCGAGATAGTAGGTCTAAGCCCTAGTAGTAATAAGGACTCCTACAAAGCTGAATTCCTTAAATTCCTTGCCTCTGTCTCGTCTACAGACCTAGTTATATTTACTAACAGCTCTTACTTAGACGACAAAAGTACTAGTAGCAGCGTATGTCTTATAAGAGAAGGGGTTGTTCTAAACATAAGGCTCTCCCCCTTTAACAAAACATTAGAGATATATAACGCAGAAGCTAAAGCTGCCTTACATAGTCTAGAACTAGCCCTAAACTCCCCTTTCTAGGCCTCGGCTACGAAGTACTAGATTTGCCTCGACAACCTCGAAGCTATACTATAACTAACCTACTGGTCTTATAGCACGTTGTAAGAGACCTTTAATAAGGTATATAGCTTTACTTAGCTATACCTAGGGAAGATTTAGACAAGATAGTACCCTAGTTATATAGGAATCTATAGTAATAAAATAGCTAACAAAGCTATAGGAAAAGCGGCTTAAACACCCCCTTCTAGTTCCCCTCTACTCTATACTACTACACTTAAGAGAGAGGTTAAAGAGACAGGGATCAGGCTCGTAAATCAGCTCTAGCAGACAACGCTCCTAGATACCTATAAAAACCTAAGACTTACTTCCTAGCTTTTAAAACCTAAGACTCTCCAGCTACTAAGAGAGGTCCTAGCTCGGCTAATTACAGCTTAAACTAGATACGGAGACTTCATAGCATATCACCTCCGCTTCTTCTACCTCGATACGTTACTAGAATTAGGGAATTACAAGTATAAAAGAGCAAAAACACAATTCCACCTACTCTACTATAGACTAGCAAATAACCAAGACCCAAGGCTATTAGCTAAGGCGGAGGGAAACCCTTAACTTCTTTTCAGACCTAGCTACGAGGAACTCTTTAGCAAGATCTACGCTAAAACCAAGTTCTTTACGAAAATCTGTCCTTCGAGATAGCTTAACTCTCTTTTCCTTTCTTTTCTCTTTACTTATATATCTCCTTTATCTTTCCCTAATTCTATAAACTAATTAAGGACAAGGGCTGTTCCGAAAGTAGAGCTTCTCTTTAAACTATCTCTTATAAATTAGCTCACTCGTTTACTATCCCTGTAGCCTAGGGCACCCCCCTAGCGTCATTTGCCCTCTTTTAGGACACTTTTAGGATTTAGCCCACGCGAGCTATTCTCCGCTTGACGTTAAATAGAAATAAATAAATAAATAAATAAATTTATACATCAACGACTGTCCTAGTCAAAACAATGAAGATCTATAGGTAAGAAGCTTCAATAGCAAATCCGACAGTAAGCTTGGTGTGTCTCAAAACCGCATCCCATTGAACTGATTCGAGGGTCTGTTGTTTGACATGTCAGTATGTGGTCACAAGAATACGGGGTAACAGTTTCAAGACTTACATCAGCGGCACTGTGAATGTTATCGTTCGAGGTAGCAAAGATCTCCTCGTGGATGAAAGCAGATGCTAATTGAAAGTTAGACACAACAGAACTAGCAAAACCTGTATTTTTGAGGAAAACTTACGAAAGCCGTTTGAGGTTGCACTTGCATGGTCGGAGCAACCGTAACCACATTTGCTGGTTAACGGGGTGATTCCGGTATATTGTGTGACAATCAATCTGAGGTAGATAGTTAAGGCGGCGTCTGTGTAGTCGGTATTGTCAAGAATGGGGGATGGAAGTGATGGTTTTGATGGATTCGATGATTACGAGTGAACAACCATTGAGAGAATTGGGTACCGGTTGTACTTCTGTAGTATCTGGTGAAGAAGCTTTGATAGTGTTAGCACGTCGATCTCTGGGGCATTAAGCAGGTTACAAACCCAGTGAAAGTTGTCAACCAGGCTGTTTGCTTTGAAGTATCAATTTTGGCGATAGCAGCATTGGCCTCGGTTATGTAAGTCAAGGTTGTTGGGTATGTTACCGCAAGAGCGGAAACTGTTGCCTCATCGGCGTTTGAAAGAGCTTCTAGAACTTCCGAGTCCTGAATTCAGGTTAGCAAAACCATCAACATGTTGAGTAGAGATGATCTTACCTCAATATCCGTCACATCAATGAAGTTGATATTTTTAGTAACATAGTTGTCGACCTTCTCTTCCTCCGTAACCCAAGCAGATTCGGATTCCGAAGTCTTGATTAAACGGAGATCAGTTCTCACTCTCAAGGATTCAGCAGCTAGTACTGCTAAAACCAGGACGCAAGAGGATACAACAAGAGCACCGAGTGAAAGAGTAAGCTGTATGATGAGGAGATGATCGCAGGGTTAATCAAGACTGAATAAGCTGGTTGGAGAAGAAAAAGCTTAAGATTGAAGCGATGTCTTGGGTACATATATACTCCTTTATCGGGTTCTCGCATTCTCGCGTCACCTGGTTCACTTACCCTTCCCTATCCCCCAAGAGGCGCCAAGCGCCATACACCTTCCAGCTTATACATAAAGCTCGCTTGGAGCCTCATACCTTCCATTATAAGCATTGATCCGCCTAGCCAAGCCGGGAAAAGTCACGGGATAGATCACGACAAACCCGACAATCCAATTACCTCCCTTCTTCAAGTGTACGAGAAGAACAAGGGAGTTCATTTGCGAGATGCATCGGAGGCTAGGACCGAGATGAATCTTATTCGAGAAGGATATCTCTGTGAGCTGCCAGATGGGGAGAGCCAAGATAATTAAGGTTTTTAAGAATCTTCCAGAATACGAAGATCGACGAGATCGCGCTACTTCGTACCTTGTTCGACGATGAGAATGAGGGGATATGTACCAAAGAGATTCTGCTGCATCAATGATGTTGCGGGGGAGAAGATGTTGTCGGTAGAGTAGGTAGTTGTTGTTGATCAGGATAAATGCCGTGGTTATGCCACCACTCCGAATGCGGAAGGTGGGACCCCTATCTTTCTCTTGGTAGATGATTCGCACAGTCATATTAGACGGATTTTGCAGCCAAAATTATAGATTCTATAATGTGATTATTATAGATTCTATAATGTTGGAAGGATTTTGCTCCCGCACGTTATAGTTACATTAAAGAACTTTAAAATGCACAAATATCCACAGAGAACCCAGTCCAGCGAATCAGTCAACTGTCGTAGGCTCCACTTTGCCAGAATAAATGGGACCGGATTCTATAATTGACGCTTTGACAGCACTTTATGGGTAAAGCGAGCACGTACCAGTATTATAACAATTATGAATGCACAGCCCCTCGTCCACATTTTAGTGCGTTTCAAAGCTATATCTTCTCTCTAATGTTGCCAAAAAAAACGGGTGCAAAATCCGTCTAATGAGATGTCGTGAGTTGAATATAACAATGATAGGAACATAGAATTATATTTTCGGTAGGATGCGATTCTCCACCATGGTTCAGCGGGCCAGACAACGATCGAAGTTAGCCCAGGTGAGTATGTGTCACTATTGAGCCGCCACCCACTTCAACTTGCATGACCAACTGAAGTAGTATAAGGAGGTAAATTATTCGGTGCTGATCTGCCAAGTCCTTGTGGTAAAGATTTGTATGGTTCTTCGTTTTAAAGTTTCATGTATTGGATCAATCTTGAGATTTCGTTTCCTTGTAACTTTTAGAATACAAGTGACATCCCTTCAAGCACCTCAACTGGTCGCTTTTCAGGGGCAATCCAAACAGCGGTCCATTGAAGCCTTCAGCTGAAAAAGTTATCTTCAACAGTGATGACAAATTCTAGATTCTCTAGTTCATAACGAGATTGCAAACGGGGTGGTTTTAATCACATGACCCTCCCCCTTCTCGCTAATATACACTAGACATTTAGAACTCAAATGGAGGCTCTCTTAGCCTCAATCACACAATTGCCGGAAGAGCTAATTTTTACGATAAAATCAATGATGAAGATAAAACAATTCATCCCCCATGCTGAACTTCTTCAAAACACGATAACCGATCACCCTCATCAACACTCGGCTTTTTTTGGGCATCAACTAATCTACAAAAAGGCGAAAAAGCAAATTATTTTGTTCTGTCTTACACAATGAAGGTCTCGCATTTATTCCAAGGTGTCTGCCTCACAATCCTCGTCTCGATCCCCGTCGCAGCAGCCCCCAGTTTATTCAATCTCTCACAATGGCACACCATAGGAAAGCCGTTTACCGATAATAGCCAACCGAAAGAGATCGCAAAGCGAGGATCACCAAGAATAACGCCACACGTCTACAAACCTGTCGTGGGTAACGTAGAGAAGCGCGGCGATTTAGGGAAACGCAAAGGAGGAGGAGGAGGAGGAGGCGGAGGGGGCGGACATGCTAGCAGTGCAGGACATTCGAGTAGTTCAGGGCATTCGGGTAGTGGGGGGCATTCCAGCAGTATGGGGACAGCAGGAGCTGCTGGGGCAGGGGCTCTTGCCGGAGGAGCTGGAGGCGCGGCTCTCGCGCATCAGAGAAGTACTGGTGCTGTGGGTGCTGATTTGGAGAATTATAATATGTGCTTGGCATTTGCTATTGCTGTTGGCATAGGAGTTATTATGTGATGAGTGGAGGATTTTGCAAGTAGAATAGATGACAGTTCGATACCCGGGATTTCGTGAGAGGAGGGTGCAGTGGTGTTTTTTCACATTCAATGCTTGTACTTTCGTACATAGTACTTTATAAACGTGGAGAGTTTCCGTGGAGACTTATAAGGATGTTTCAAGCAAGATGAACAGGTACCAATTTCAGTCCTCTGCTTCGGCAATCGTACTTAGAATTAAACCCAGTTCTTAATCTTCAATTTTGCACAAACTATGTTAAATCTCTGAAATTTCTACTACTAGGAAAAGTCTTCAGTAGGTGGGTAAGAGTAGCGACCAAATTTCCAACAACAAATCGCTACGTCAGGAATGGGAATCACTTTCCAGCTACTGATTCACAATCCCTTCAAGGGATATATAAAAATACTCGAATAAATAATTGCTTCTAGACGAACCAATATCAAAAACATAAGAACTCTGCTGGAACTGTCCGCTAAAATGAACATTCCAAATACTGTTGCTAGACTGCTGCTTGCATCCTCCTTCGCATACCCGAATACACTACCAGCACACATATCTCTCTCCAACCGTAATGTCGGTCTTCTAGCACTCCTCCTATCCAATTCTAGCAGCCCTGGAGAATCGAAGAGGTCTTTAACTCTAACGATTCAAGAAAAGAATAGCTTCTAGTAAAAGACGCTGTTTATAACAGTCCCAGTCACATACGATTAGATCACGTGCCGAGGTTCTACTGAAGTCTCGCTTAGTATATATAAAAAGAGCTACTTACGACAAAGGAATATATCTTAGACAACTTTTATAAAGGATTTATAGAGTATAGCTAGTTCTGTTTTACTACTCTAGTACTATTTATAAAGAAGGTAGATAGAAGATTACGCTTTTATATCGACTTTTAGAAGCTTAATAACCTTACTTAAAAAGACTACTATCTACTTTCTCTTATTAATAAAACGCTAGTATATATTAGTTAAGCTCGTATCTTTATAAAACTTAATATCTACTAAGCTTTCTATTATATACGAATAGATTCTAATTCTAAAGAACTAACTACTTTCTATATACGTTATAGAACGTATAAATATAAGGTTCTACTTTTTAGACTTACGAATAGACTATCTACGTACTAGTAGTATATAAATAACGTACTTTTTAACTATTTAGACGATTTCTACTCTACTTACTTAGATAATATTCTTATCTATTCTTTAAACGTATTAGAGTATAAGAAACACGTATAAAAAGTCCTCTAGCAACTACGAGATACTAGCTTATAAGTAGATATTAAGAAATATAAATTCAACGTTAAGAAGATAAAATATCTTAGCTTTATTATTAGAACTAATAGTATTAAAGTAGATCTAGAAAAAGTTATAGTAGTCTAGAATTAGTAAGTACTAGATATACTAAAAGGCGTTTAGAGCTTTCTAGGCTTTTATAACTTCTACTAAAGGTTTATATAGAATTATAGAATTATTATAAAACTACTTATATATCTTATAAAGGATAATATACTCTTTAACTTTGACAAAAGCTGCTAAGACGCTTTTAAAAAGCTAAAAGAATACTTTATAATAGTACTAGTTCTTTGCTATTACTCTCTAAAGCTTTCTATAATAATTAAGACAGACGTCTTAGATAGGATAATCGCTAAGATACTATAATAATAGTAAGTAGACAGCGAATAGTACCTAGTAGCTTACTTTAGTAAGGTTATATCCTAGCTAAGTATAATTACGAAATTTATAATAAAGAGATACTTATAATCGTACGCTTACTTATAGAATAGAGACTAGAATTATAAAGCACGTATAAGAAAGTCTATATTTATACTAACTATAAAGTACTCGAGTACTTTATAATAACAAAGTAGCTTACTATATATTAAGCTAGATAGGCTAAAGCTTTAGCCGAATACTACTTTATAGTAATATACTATTCTAGAAAGAAGAATAAGAAAATAGACGCTTTAATATAAAAAGCAGACGAATTATAGACTTAGAAGAAGCTAAAAGAATAATACTAGACTTATATACTCTTGACAAAGAAATAGGTTAATATAGAAGTACTTAAAGACCTCGAGGTCGAAATAAGCTCTATTACACTAGCTCTAGTCGACGACGATTACTTCTAGAAGTCTCTTATACTCTCTAAACGAATCTATAAAGCAAATAAGAATACTAAGACACTTTAAGCTTTACGATTATAAGCTAAGAACGACGAAGACTCTTCGTACGTCTTAGAAGAAGACTTACTACTTTATTAAGACTACTTAATAGTACTAGATATTAATACTTTATAAATAGATCTAATTTGTAAAGTATATAACCAAGTACTACTAGCCTACTCTAGACGAGATAAGACCTACTAGATCCTTCGCTTAAGATATATCTAGTGAAATATAAAGTCTAATATTATATAATACGTATATAACTGTTATAAATGTCGAAGAGTAGATATACTAAGAGATAAGACCTCTAGCTATCTACATCTACTTCTAGTCTTATTACGTACGTAGTAGTACGTAGTAATAGACTTTAAATCCTTCCTAGCTAATAAGTATAGCTTTAATAATATATTCGTAGTTATCGACTAATTATCTAAATAATCTATCTCTATTCTATACTAAAAGAAAGTAATAGCTAAATAGATAGCTAGGCTATACTTATAATATATATTATAATACTATAGAATCCTAGAGAGTATTATCTCTAGTAGAGGCTCTTAGTTTATCTCTGTCTTCTAGCGAGTATTTATACGAATCCTTAGCGTCTAGCTTCGACTTTTAACTATAAATCACGCTTAGATAGACAGATAAACCGAAATTATAAACTAGTACCTAGATTAGCGCTTACAGCTATACGTAAATTACTACTAGAATAATTAGTTAGAACTACTTCTAATAATAGACTACGCTTAGCTTATACTATCTTATAGTACTATTAGAATATTTCTATTTAAATTATAAAAGAGCTACTTACTAAGAACGTCTTTTAACTAATATACGTCTAAACCCTCGACTATATAAGAGAAGCTATTATAAGAAGAAGCTATAACAGTTATAAAGACTCTTTAAGAAGTACTAGACGTCGGCTAAGTAAATATAGTAAAAGCTTAAGAAAAGAAAGAATAGAACGTAAATAGATATAGATAAGAAGTAGACTTTAAAGTTAGTAATATAGTTTTTATTACTATAAAGAACTAGATTATACAAAGACCTAGCTAGAAGTTAGACTATTAGATAGCTAGACCTTTTAAGATTCTTAAGAAAGTTAGCTCTGCTTTTAGACTCTAGTTACTATCCTCTATTAGATGTTACGAATTACGTTATACGTAGTAAGTAGTCTAGACAGCGCTCTAATAGAATAAGGTACGATATCTAGGAAATAGAAGGTAATACAGTAGGGAATTAGTAATATAAAGGTATTTAGATATTCTAGGATCTTACTATTAGATAACCGTTAGAAGTTACGTAATAGATCCTACTAGATCCTATAAAGGATCTATAGAGATCTAGAGATCTATGCTTATATAAGGATCTAGATAGTACAAAGGGTTCTATATATACTAGCACGTCTGTTGCCTAGATAGGAGCTTCGTACTTAACTTAGTTATTAATCTTATTATCTTATTTAATATCTTTGATATAAGTAATAGGTTTACTTCTAAGTAAATAAACCTATCGCGTCTATACTTCTTATCTATATACTAATCTTTAAGACTTAGTTACCTTTGTTTAGTCTGTTTAAGTTTCGTTATACTTTAAGCACCTGCTTAGAAGTACTACTAATACGATGTCGAAAACTATACTATCTTTAGGTTTAACTTCTATACTATCTCTAGTACTAATAATGTCAGTAGTACTAGTTACTACTCTTAGAGAGGAAGTGGAGTTATTAGTACTAAGAATATTTAATAGCTTTTTAAAGAAACTTACTAAGTTTATTATAAAAGCTTTAATATACTTAAACTTTTACTTAGTATAGTTTACTTATAAAATAGATTAGGTTATATAACTTACTACTCGTCTTAAGAGAGTAGTATATAACTAGATAGAACCTTACTATAACGAAACTCAAACGAACTAAACAAAGGTGACTAAGTCTCGAAGGTTAGTATACGGATAAGAAGTATAGACGCGATAGATTGTTTACTTAGAAGTAAACCTGTTACTTATATTAAAGATGTTAAATAAGATAATAAGATTAATAACTAAAGTTAAGTATAAAGCTCCTATCTAGATAGTAGACGTACTAGTATATATAGAACCCTTTATACTATCTAGATCCCTATATAAGCCTAGATCTCTAGATCCTTTTAGATCTCTTATAGGATCTAATAGAATCTATTACGTAACCTTCAACAGTTATCTAATAGTGAGATCCTAGAATACCTAAATGCCTTTATATTACCGATTCCCTCTTATACTACCTTCTATTTCCTAGATATCGTGCCTTGTCCTATTAGAGCGCTGTCTAGACTACTTACCACGTATAACGTGATTTATAATACTATCCCCTTCTTAGCCTAGCGTATCCTTATGCTTAAGTATAAGCTAAGAAACTCGGTTAAGGTGCTAGTAGTATTCTTTCCTTTCTATTATATCCTACCTTATATAGAAGAAGAAAGAAGAACGTATACTTCTTATAAAAAGTATTAAAATAGTTTATAATAAAATATTACTATACTCTTACTACGCTTCCTAAAAGCGTAGATGTTTTATAGATTCCTTCTAATTCTCTTAATATTCTAAATACGTTTAGTCGAACCTAAAATATAATAGGACCGACGACGCCTAAGAGAAGAACGTTCCTTATATTAGCGACTAGGCCTCTATTAAAAAACAAGAGGAGAAGCTAGAGAGAGAGGAGGAGGAGGCAATGATAAGGATTCTACGATTACGAAAGCAGAAGGCCTTTCTAAAAGAAAGATAGTATAAAATATCTCGTTAAGGGCTTCGTTTTCTTAATAAACTCGACGTTACTAAGGAGATAGAAAAGAAAGAGAAAGAGGAGAAAGAGAGAGAGGAAAAAGAATAGCGAGAGGCAGAGGTTGCTTGTCTAGTAGCCTCGCCTATTCCTGTCGGTTCCTAATCCGAGATAGGTCTTAACCTAGCCTTCCTTAAGGCTTTTCCTTTAGACTATAAGATATAGGTAAACCTAGGTTTCGTTAGTAGAATTCCTAAAGTTCTACTAGGTAATAGCTAAGATTGCTTCTTAGCTCCTAAGTATTTTCTAAGTATAGGTAATCTAACTATTTAATTAAATACTTAACTTATCTTCTAATAAATTTATAGTTAAGAATCCTCTTAACTTCGTATTTGGTATTTAGGTTTACTAGTTAAATTTCTATAAATAGAGCTAGTAGTGCTCCTAGTAGTACTGGTTTAAGTAAGAATATATAGAATACTAGGTAGATGTTTATTATCTTTAGTAGTACTAATTTATAATTCAAAGGTCTTTTAACTTATTTGATTTTAAATAGTCTAAGTTTTTTATAATCTAGTTTATTACTTAGTCTTTTTATATCGATGTTCTTTTATATTAAATAGACTTTATCTCTCTCTTTTAGTATTAGCTCCTAACTACGTCGTTTATTATAGTAGTACGCGTTTCTTTCTACTATAAATTATAGGTCTTCTATAAGTTCCTTATATAGACTCTTGATTTTCGAGACCTAAATATAAGTAAGTTAGTTATCGATAGTCGTAGATAGTAGTTCTTAATATACTATTAATTCGTATCTAAAGTTAGCGTAGAATAGCGTAATAAGTGTTGTTTCTATTACTAAACTATTATAAGTAAACTATACTAAAGGTAGCAGTTCTACCTAGTTGTTTTATTAGTAGTTTATATAATAACAAAGATATATTTCTACTACTTAGTTTATATGTTTATTTCCTTTATTTGTTTAAGAGTGAAAAGCTATAAAGAGCTTTCTTTTCATATCTAATTATTCTATAAGAACGATTAAAAATTTTAAAGTAAAGAGTTTATCTCTATTTAAGAGTATTTCTTTAAGTAGTCTATATCTTAAGACTACTTTTCTAAGGAATACGAATACTAATTCCTTAGCTATACTTAACTCTATATATACTATTAGAATTATATACTTTATAAGTTATTCTATAATAACTAGGATCGAGTTATACTTAACTCCTATTATTAGATCTTTAGATTTTAGTAGTTTAATAATAAAATCTATAGATATTAATTTCTAAGGTACTTATAGTATTAGAGTAGTGTTTATCTATCTATAAAGAGTATAGTAGGAAGCCTTATTCCTAGTATAGGTATTATATTCTACTATTACTTCTTTAACTATCGTAGATAACTGATTAATATAGTAGTATTATCTTATTCTCTAGAGAGTTCTACGAATTCCTTAGTAGCTATAAGCAGGCGTAGTATAGTATTCCTATATAAATTCCTTTATATATAAGCTAGGAACCTATAATTTTCCTTTTATATACTAGTTATAACCTTTATATATATTTTAAATTTTATCTATCTAAATGTTATCTATTATTATAATTTCGTATATAGTAGGTACTAAGTCTCTATTCTTAAGAGTTTTTAAGATTATAATCTTCTTATACTCCTTGTTTCTCTTATATCTAGGTTTCTAGCTAAGAGTATTAGCCTAAGTATTTAACATTCCTTTTATATATTAAATAATAATATTAAATCCTTTTAATATCTCTAACTATCTAGCTAATTGTCTTATTATAAGTTCCTTAGTTGTTATAAACGTTCTAAGGTTCTTATAGTCAGATAAAACTATAACTAGGTATTTTACTAGCTATAAATAAATTCTTTAGTATTCTAAAGCTAATACTATAGTAAGTAGTTCCTTATCAAAGATACTATAGTTTTATTATACTAGGTTAAATATTTTAGAATAATATATAATAAGTATAAGTTTTCTCTTATTATTTAGCTATAAGTAAATCGTACTTACTACTATGTCTAAGACGTCTGTTTTAATTATACTAGGTTTATCTATATTAAAATCATATAGAATAGGTTCTTTTATAAACTTTGCTTTAATTTTTTAAAAAGCATCCTCTACTTATTCTCCTTATATAAACTTAATAGCTTTCTTAACTAGTATTAATATTAGTTTAGTAATCTTTATATAATCTTATATAAATAGATAGTAAAAGTTTATAAATCTAAGGAAGGATTATATATCTTTTATATTCTTTAGTAATTTCTAGTTTAAAATATTTTAGATTTTTTCTAGATCTATTTCTATTTTCTCTAAACTAAATACCTATTCTAGGAAAAGTGTTTAAGTTACTCTAAACTTGTATTTTAAGAGTTTTAACTAAGAGTTTACTTTTATAAGTTATTATAAAACTTCTTTAATATATTCCTTATATTCCTTTTCTTTTTCTAAGAAGATTAAAATATTATCTAGGTAATAGATTACTATTACTTCTAGAAGGTCTTCTAAAATATTATTATTTTGTCTCTAATATATAGCTAGTATATTATAGAGTCTAAATAGTATAACTATATATTCGTAAAGGCTTAATAGTAAAGCAAATGCTGTCTTCTATTCGTTCTTAACTTTTATTTATATAAGTTTATAAGCGTTTTATTAATCTAGTTTTATAAATCGTACTACCTTACCTAACTTATTCTATAAGTATTAGCTAAGTAGTAGCGGATAAGCGTCCTTAACTATAGTATAATTTACTTCCTAATAATTAATATATACTCTTCTATCTAGATCGTCTTTCTTTTTAATAATAAGTATATTTAAGGTAATTAGTAACTTAGATCTTCTAATATATCCCTTCTTAATACCTTCCTTTATATAACTTTCTATCTTTTATAAGCTTTTCTAGTTATATAACCGAAGCTTCTACTTTAAGAGATAATAACTCTCTTTTAATTTAATCTTATAATCTTATAAGTAATATTCTAGTAAGGCTTATAAGTCTTCTAGGTTTTCGAACAAAGCCTTAAATTCTCTGTACTATATAGGTATTTTATTATCAGCTTTCTTACTAGCCTGTAGAGGACCCTAGGCAAGGTGTTCTAGCGTCTTAGAAGAGGTAGCGCTAACCTCGTTCTAGCCTTATAGTTATAATTACAATCCTATATAATTATATCGACTAAAGGTTATTATTTATATCTTCTAATTAATATCTAGATTATGTTCCTAAATCTATAGTATACTAAGTATTACTTCCTTACTTCCTATTTTAATAATATTAAATTATATATCTAAATAATATCCTTTAATATTAACTTTTATTAGAATAGTTTACTAATTAATAATCCTATTCTAGTAGGCAATGTCTATTCCGTCGACTATCTCTAGATAGTATAGTTTTATATTCTTAATTAGAACGTTTAGCTTTTTTAAAGCTATTAAAGAGAGGAAATTACCCGTTACTTCTAAGTTAATTATAACTTAAAGTTCCTTTTCTTTTATCTTTATAGTTATAACTAACTAACTTTTTCTAGAGGTAACGCTTAGCTCTTTAACTATTAGTTAGTAGAGTTCTCTTTAAACCAATTCTGTTTCTTAATCTATATTATATTCGTTTATCTCCTAGAAGATTATACTAAATAATTTTCTACTTTCTAATTCTTAAAATATTACTCTAACTTTTCTAACTAAAGCAACTATAGTATACTAGCCTTCTATTTCTAGTATAGCTTCCTTATTATCAGGTAGCGTACCTAAAAAGCTAGGTTTAGAGCGTCTTATAAAGTCGTTAGAACCCTACTATTACTATAAGCTAGTTTCCTCTTAAAGATCTACGACTATCTAAATATTATCAAGGGTTACACCCGTGGAATAAGTCTCGAAGTACTCCAGCGACGCATTCACGTGACCTCGCTTAGCAACGCATGGACGTAACAGAACCTTCGAGAGTACCCTTGGCAGAAACCTCTAGAAAGAGCTAACTAAGTATATAAGTTAGTAAGGACTCTAACTTGGAAAGGATAATCGAATCTTCTTATACATAGACAGCCTCTATAGTTCAATTCATAAACACTTACTATAAGCTCTAACATTAGATTTAATTTAAAAAACAACAGGCCTTTACAGCAACACTAGAACATATTAGGCTATTTTAGTAACACTAGAACATAACAGGCCTTTACAGCAATACTAGAACATATCAGGCTATTTTAGTAATACTAGAATACATCGGGCCTTTACAGCAACACTAGAACTTATAGGCTATTTCACAGCATTTACAGAACTTACAGATAATAGGAGAACTATAAGAAGGCGGTATACCGAATCAGCTACCTGCCTAGTTCCTATAGTATATTTAAAAGTAGCGGAATCAGTTAATATCTACCTAAGAGAACGATCGTCTATAGATTATAAATAAGCAAAAGAAGGATAAGGAAGCTCGCTTACAGATAGTCTATAATAATAATAAACCTAGGAAATCTCTTCCTCTACTACTAGAATTCTATAGAGACTCGGATAAGCTAGAAGCTTAGTTATAACAAGCACGAGCTAAAATCGAAGTCGACTACTATAGATATACTAAATATATTAAGTTTTAGGTACTTAACAGATCCTTATAAGGCAAGGCGCTCTGTAGAATAGAAGCATAGGTACGGGAACAGGGTAAGCTAGAGCTAGCTAATAGTAGTGATTTCTTAAGTTGAGTAGAGTTTATGTTTAGAGACTTGTAGGCTAAGGAAAGAGTATAACAAAAGCTAGAATCCTTCTACTAAGGCTTAAGACTATTCCTAGAGGTCTTTATAGAATAGCAAGCCCTACTTATAGAGTCTAGAGGAGGATCTTAGCTAGATAACGCAAAGAAAGTGTCTCTTAACCGAATCCTTAGTAATAAGTTAGTTAAGGTAATGATCATAGTTCCTTCTTAACCTAACTTTAAGTCTTACTACTCTATTATTAAAGAAACAGACAACTACTTAAGGGCTTATAAAGCTTAAACATTAAAATCTAGGGCCTAGACTCTCCTAGAAACACCACAGACCTCTTAGAAACGCTCGACAGATACTATACAGTAGGTAACAAGCAGTAATATCGCTAACGGACCGAAAGTCACCTATAAGGCATCTGTAGAGGGCATAGATTAGGAACTAGCACCTACTAAAGTCTTAATAACTAGTACTAAGCGTGCTAAATAGGTGTCCTAAGAAGAACGAAGCAACTGTGCTCGTACTAGTCGCTGTCTTCGCTACAGAGCTACTAGTCATTTTATTTAAGAATGTCTATATAGACCACTAAGGCGACCTATAACAGCGGATTCGGTCTATAAACAGAAGGCAGAGGTTAAGGAAGTAGCGCTAGAATTAGAAGAAGAAGACAGTAATATCTCCTTAGATTTAGAAAACTAGTAGCTCCTATTAGAAAGCGTAGGTAGGGGCGACAAAGGGAGTTATTAGTAATAGACACTTAGAGATATTTTAAGTAGGAATATATAAACGAAAAACCTCTTCTTATATCGGCTTTAGTAAATAGGGTAGCTACTTCATAAGCCTTAGTAGATTTAGAGTATTTAGTTTATAGAATTATTTTAGACTACTTTGTCTATCGTTATTAGCTCTCTTATATATAAATTATACTAAGGCATTTATAGTTAGTAGAAGGAGTATTAGAGGATGCTATATCCTAAGCAGTATCTTTTAGCATAGATATTAAAGGCTACTAGCAGAAACGAGTTTATACTTACGTAGTCCCTAAGATTAAGAGCTATAAAATGATTCTAGGAAAATCTTAGTTAAGGAGAGAGCAAGCTTTACTTAACGCTACTAAGGGATGCTTACTCTTCTAAGACTCTAGGTTAGAAGTTTATAGTAAGCTAGAAAAGTCTTACTCCTATAAGTAAGTAAGTACGGCTGTCTTCTACTTTCTTACAAATCGAAAACAAAAGCTACAAGTCTTTATAGCAAGCCTTACAGATATTACAAAAGTATTAGCAGAAAAGAAGTATATAGACCTACAGACGAAGCTACCTAGCTAGATTAGCCTAGAATTCTATCTAGCATTTAATAAGAAGGAAGCAAATAAGTTACTAGTATATTATAAAGGAATTAATCATAGTATTAAGCTCTTATAGACTGAAAACGGATTAGAAGAAACAGTCCTTTAGAGGCCACTCTATAACATGTTATAAGACGAGCTGTTAGTACTCTATAAAACCCTAACAGAGTTACTAGATAAGGAATTTATTTAAGTAAGCAACTCTCTAGCAGCTACGCTAGTACTCTTTGTATAGAAGCTAAAAAGGGGTCTACAGTTTTGTTACAACTACTAAGCACTAAATAAGTTAACTTATAAGGACCGCTACCCTTTACCTTTAATCTAAGAGATACTTAACTGGATTAAGAAAGCTAAGTAGTTTATAAAAATAAATATTATTACTACCTTTTATAAGATATAGATTAAGGAGGGAGATAAGTAGAAAACGGCTTTCTAGATACGCTTTAGGCTTTTTAAATAGCTTATTACCCCTTTTAGGCTTACGAATACTCCTAGCACTTTCTAGCAGTATATTAATTATATGCTTTAAGAGTTCTTAGACGACTTTGTCTTAGTATATATTAACGATGTCTTAGTCTTTACAGACAGCACTCGTAACTAGCACTGCGAGTATGTCTATAAAGTAATACAAAGGCTTTAAGATACTAGGCTATAGCTTAATATTAATAAGTACGAATTTAAAGTATAGTCTATAAAGTACCTTAGGTTTATTATAGAAGTAGGGAAAGGTTTATAGATAGACCTAGCTAAAATATAGGCTATTATAGATTAGAAAGCACTAATAATAGTAAAAGGCGTCCTTAGCTTCCTAGGATTTGCGAATTTCTATTAACAGTTTATTAAGGACTTTTTACAGATTATAGCTCCTCTCTATAGTCTTATTAAAAAGGATATATCCTTCTAATAGACAGACGAAGCGAATAGAGCCTTCGAACAGTTAAAGCAGGCCTTTACAGAGGCCCTAGTACTAGCTTAGTTTAACCTAGATTATAAGACGGTCCTAGAGACAGACTCCTCTAGATATTGCTTAGGAGGCGTACTCTCTTAAGTAAAGAATAGCGTCTTACAGCCTGTAGCCTTCTTCTTAAAGAAACACGTACCTGCTAAATACAATTACCTAATATATAATAAAGAGTTGTTAGCTATTATTCGTTATCTTAAGAAATAGGAAGCGGAGTTAAAAAGTATTAGGCAGTTTATAGTACTTATAGATTATAAGAATCTTAAGTACTTTATAATAGTCTATAAACTATCTAAAAGATAAATATAGTAGTAGTTAATACTTAGTAAGTTTAACCTAATTATCTAATACCGCCTAGGTAAAGAGAGAGGACTACTAGATATACTAACAAGGAGGGACCAGGACCTCCTAGAGGAGGGAGATAAACGCCTTAATTATAAGATAGTATAATTAATTCTAGACGGAATAATTTAAGGAAATACTATATAGCTAGCACTAGTGTTAGTAAATAGGAGGAATTAAGTAAGCGACGTAGCAATACAGCAAGCGTTTACAGACCAACTACGGAACCTCTAGGAAGAGGGAAAGGTATAGGACAAGGACTTTAGGCGTCTTATAGACACCGTCTACTAAGGAGATAGAGTGTTTCTAGCAGACCTCGCTTCTCCAGTTAAAGTCTCTGTCTCTAACTACTTAGTTAATAAGAACGGTGATTTACAGTTTAGGGGCAGACTATAGGTCCTCGACTATAAGCTGCTACGGACCGTAATTATATAAGAACTCTATGATTCTACACTTACGAGCCATCCTAGTAAGAATGGGACAATTGTAATAGTCTTAAGGGAGTTCTTCTAGCTAAACCTATAGACTATAGTTAAGCAGTTTATCTATAATTATAGAGTTTACAAACGTACCAAGGTCTAGAGGGATCGTAAACAAGGCCTACTTCGTCTATTACCAATTCCTAAGCAGTAATAGCAGGAGATCTCTGTCGACTTTATTAGACCACTACCTATAAGTAAAGGCTCTAATACAATAGCAGTGTTCACAGACTGTTTAAGTAAAGAGGTGCTCCTCGCGGCCTATAACTCGACTATATCATCAGAGGAATTTGCTCGCTTATTTATTACTATACACTATAGCTTACATAGACTACCAAGAGCAATAGTATCTAATAAGGGCCTGTAATTCATTAGACGAGCATAGAAGACGCTTTATAACTTCTTATAGATTAAACGACGGATCTCTACAGCCTTCTATCTACAAACTAACGGGTTAACAGAACAGGCAAATACTAAAGTCGAGACGCTTCTACAGTAGTAGATTAATATAGCACAGGACGACTAGGCCGACTAGCTGCTAGTAGTACAGCTAGCTTTTAACAGACGGGATTCAACATTAACAGGTATAAGCCCCTTCTAACTCAGCCACGGCTATCCGTTACAGACTATCGACCCCTTAACAGACGTCGTAGCACCTATAAACACAAAAACACTAATTCAAAAAGGCGAAGCAATAGTAGCAAAGATTAAGGCTATTATAGAATAGGCACAATCATTAATAGCAAGAGTATAACAAGACCAGGAGACTTAAGCAAATCGTTTACAGAATACCGCTCCTATATATAAGGTTAGAGACAAGGTTTACTTAAGCTTACGGAATATATAGACAGACAGGGCTAGTAAGAAACTAGACGCTTAATCCGCTAAGTTCATAGTTATCGAGGTTATTAGCCCGTCTATATATAGGCTAGACACCCCGCCTAGTATCTACAATGTCTTTAATATAGACTTATTAAGGCCAGCAGCTACAGACCCGCTGCCTAGTCAAATTACAGACGATGATCAACCACCTATAATATTAGTAGACAATACTACAGAATAGCAAGTTAAAAGAATACTAGGTTAACAGCAAAAGAAGCTTCTAAAGAAAGGCTCTCGTACTCGACTTAAGTATAAGGTTAAATAGACAGGATACGTAAACCTAACATAGGAACCTGCTACTGAGTTAGAGGACACAGTAGCCCTAGACACCTACCTTCAAGAGCAGGAAGGGAGGTAATGTCAAGGGTTACACCCGTGGAATAAGTCTCGAAGTACTCCAGCGACGCATTCACGTGACCTCGCTTAGCAACGCATAGACGTAACAGAACCTTCGAGAGTACCCTTAGCAGAAACCTCTAGAAAGAGCTAACTAAGTATATAAGTTAGCAAGGACTCTAACTTAGAAAGGACAATCGAATCTTCTTATACATAGACAGCCTCTATAGTTCAATTCATCAGCACTTACTATAAGCCCTGACAAATATCTCCTATCTTAGGCGTTCTAGATAGTTTGCTAAATACTGCTTATTCTAGTCTAGGTTCTTTAAATTCGATGGTTTCCCTTCTAGTAATAAGGCTTACTAACGTTATTCTATCTCGCTTATTCTAAACTATTTCGTAGGTAGTTAAAATAGTAGAGTTAATTCCTTAAGTAGAATATAGACTCTAGAAATCAAGTTTCTAGTATTTTATATATACCTATCTATTCCCTCTTTTAAAGGTTCTAATAAATACCTATATCTTACCTTATTTAGGCTCTTATATTCTTAGATTTATTTCTAACGAATTAGATTCTAATTCTAATAACTCTAATAAACTTATTAATAGTAGTAACTCGTACTCTACTTAAAGAGGGAATCTATATTCTATTTCTAATTATATATTATAATATTCTTTAAGAAGTAGATTCCTACTATTATTAGTATCTTATACCTTACTATCTTAGAGTTCGATTCCTTCGTTTAGTTATAGGTATATAGCGCTAGTTAATATATCTAAAACATTTATTTTAATCTATATACTATATCCTCTAGTCTCGAGCTCTTTATCTATAAGTTCTATTCTTTCTAGTAAAGCTACTTCTTTTTAGATAGTAGTGTTTACTTATTTCTCTTTAGAGTCTTTCTTCTTACTATACTTATTTGCTCTATAGCTAGAGAGGCTACAGTTATAACATAAGTTCTGCTTACGACGACGATCTCGCTCTTTCTAGGAAAGTCCTTTCTTTAGTAGGTCTCTTCCTTAAGTTCCTTTCCCTAGAGCCTAACGCTTCTAAGTAGCATTAACTTCTATAGGCTCTCTATAGTCTTTTCTCCTACCTTTTCCTTAATATCGATGTTTATAACTACTCTTTTTCTCTAGACTCTTCTTATAATTCCGATTATCGATTTTAATTATATTATTAGTTAACTTATCGAGTATATCTAAGAAGTTATCCCTAGCTAGCTTATCCTTAATACTATTCTTTAATCTTCTATAGTATTACTTATATAGGGCTTCATCGTTCTAGCTAAGACGTGTAGAGTATTATTAGAATATTAATGTATATTTTATTACTAACCCTTTTTATTAGAGGCTATATAAAGCTTATACTGCTTTTTTCTTTAAATCTATATCTATAAACGCTTAGTTAATCCCTTTCTTAAATCTAGCAATAGTTAAAAACAATCCTTAAGTACTTTTACTTATAAGGTTTAATACTTTTCTATTCGATGTTTTATTCTTCTAAAAATCCTCTAAATATAGCTCTATCTAGTTATATACTACTCTTTTAAGATAGGTAGTAAGCTATATAACTTAATTAGTTTTATAAGTAAACTATATTAAATAAAAGTTCAAGTATATTAAAGCTTTTATAATAAACTTAGTAAGTTTCTCTAAGGAACTGTTAAACGTTTTAGGTACTAGCAACTTCACTTCCTCTCTAAGAGTAGTAACTAATACTACTGGCATTATTAGCACTAGAGGTAGTATAGAGGTCGAACTTAAGAATAGCGTAGTTTTCGATATTATATTAGTAGTACTTCTAAGTAGGTGCTTAAAGTATAACGAAACTTAAACGAACTAAATAAAGGTAACTAAGTCTTAAAGGTTAGTATATAGATAAGAAGTATAGATACGATAGATTATTTACTTAGAAGTAAACCTGTTACTTATATTAAAGATATTAAACAAGATAATAAGATTAATAACTAAAGTTGAGTATAAAGCTCCTATCTAGATAGCAGACGTACTAGTATATATAGAACCCTTTATACTATCTAGATCCCTATATAAGCCTAGATCCCTAGATCCTTTTAGATCCCCTATAGAATCTAATAGGATCTATTACGTAACCTCTAACAGTTATCTAACAGTGAGATCCTAGAATACCTAAATACCTTTATATTACCGATTCCCTCTTATACTACCTTCTATTTCCTAGATATCGTGCCTTATCCTATTAAAGCGCCGTCTAGACTACTTACCACGTATAACGTGATTCGTAACACTTACTTAGAGGATTTTTAGAAGAATAAAATATTAAATAGAAAGGTATTAAACCTTATAAGTAAGAGTACTTAGGTATTGTTTTTAACTATTACTAGATTTAAGAAAGGAATTAATTAGACGTTCGCAGATATAGATTTAAAGAAAAAAGTAGTACAAGCTTTATATAGTCTTTAACAAAAGAGCTTAGCTGCTAAATATATATTAATATTCTAATAGTATTCTACGCGCCTTAGTTAGAATAACAAAGCTTTACGTAAGCAGTTCTATAGAGAGTTAAAGAATAGTATTAAAGACGAACTAGCTTAGAACAACTTCCTAGACATACTTAATAAATTAACTAACGATACGATTAAGATCGATAATCGGAATTATAAGAGAAGCCTAGAGAAGAAGAGTAGTTATAGACATCGATATAGAAAGAGTAGGAAGAAGAACTGTAGAGATTCTATAGAAATTAACACTACTTAGAAATTATAGGTCTCAAAGAAAGAGACTTAGAAGAAGAATTTCTAGAAGAAAGGACTTTTCTAGAAGAAGCGAAACCGTCGACGTAAATAGAACTTATATTATAACTATAGCCTCTCCGGCTACAGAGTAAATAAGTATAGTAAGAAGAAGCTTTCTAAGAGAAAAGGATAAGTTAATACTACTGTTTAAAAAGAAGTAGCCTTACTTAATAAAATTGAACTTATAGACTTAGAACTCGAAGCTAGAGGTTATAGTATATAGATTAAAACAGATGTCTTAGATACGATAGCAGGCGCTATATACCTACAGCCTAACAAAGGAATTAAGTTATAGGTTAGTAGAGTATAGTATTACGAACCACGGTTATATAGTAAGTAGTCTAGACAGTGTTCTAATAGAATAAGGTATAAACATCTAGGAAAGGAAGGTAATATAGAAGGAAATCAGTAATACGAAAGGTATTTAAGGATTTCAGGATCTCACTGTTATAGTACTGTTGGAAGTCACGTGCGGTTATGTAACGTGATCGCCTACATCGCTCTAATCGTCTTAATCGCAAGCGACGCGAGCGATATAAGCGATATAAGTAATATACTTAGAAACGAAGGTTCTATATAAGACTAGTACGTCTACTATTAGATAGAAGCTTTGTGCTTAACTTTAGTTATTAATCTTATTATCTTATTTAATATCTTTAATATAAGTAACGAGTTTACTTCTAAGTAAATAACCTATCGTGTCTATACTTCTTACTTATATACTAACTTTCGAGACTTAGTTATCTTTGTTTAGTTTGTTTAAGTTTCGTTATACTTTAAGCACCTACTTAGAAGTATAGCTAGTATAATATCGAAAACTACGCTATTCTTAGGTTTAACCTCTGTACTACCTCTAGTACTAATAATACTAGTAGTACTAGTTACTACTCTTAGAGAGGAAGTGAAGTTACTAGTACTAAGAATATTTAATAGCTTCTTAGAGAAACTTACTAAGTTTATTATAAAAGCTTCGATATACTTAAACTTTTACTTAGTATAGTTTACTTTTAAAACAGATTAAGTTATATAGCTTACTACCTGTCTTAAGAGAGTAGTATATAACTAGATAGAACTATATTTAAAAGATTTTTAGAAGAATAAAACGTTAAATAGAAAAGTATTAAACCTTATAAGTAAAAGTACTTAGTAGTTATTCTTAACTGTTATTAGATTTAAGAAGGGAATTAACTAGGCGTTCGTAGATATAGATTTAAAGAAAAAAGTAGTATAAGTTTTATATAGCCTCTAATAAAAAGGTTCAGCTATAAAATATATATTAATATTCTAGTAGTACTCTATACGTCTTAGTTAGAATAACGAAGCTTTATATAAGTAGTTCTATAGAGGATTAAAGAATAGCGTTAAGAATAAATTAGCTAGAGATGATTTCCTAGATATACTCGATAAATTAACTAATAATATAATTAAAATCGATAATCGAAATTATAAGCGGAGTCTAGAGAAGAAAGGTAGTTATAGACATTGATAAAGAAAGAGTAGGAAAAAAGACTATAGAGATCTTATAGAAATTAATACTACTTAGAAGTGTTAGGTTCTAAGAAAAGGAACTTAGAGTAGAAATCTACTAAAGAGAGAGCTTTCCTAGAAAGAGTAAGATCGTCGACGCGAGTAGAACTTGTATTATAACTGTAGCCTCTCTAGCTATAGAGTAAATAAGTATAGTAAGAAGAAAGACTCTAAAGAGAAATAAGCTAACGCTACTATTTAAAAGAAAGTAGCTTTACTAGAAAAAATTAAACTTATAGACGAAGAACTCGAGGCTAGAGGATATAGTACGTAGATTAAAATAGATACCTTAGATATAATAGCAGGTATTATATACTTATAGCTAAACGAAGAAATTAAGTTATAAGTTAGTAAGGTATAGAATACTAATAATAGTAGAAATCTACTTCTTAAAGAATATTATAATACTTGGTTAGAAATAGAATATAAATTACCTCTTTAAGTAGAATATAAGTTACTACTAATAATAAGTTTATTAGAGTTATTAGAATTAGAATCTGATATAGTAGAAGTAGATCTAAGAATATATAAGTCTAAATAAGATAAGACATAGGTATTTATTAGAACCTTTAAAAGAGAGAATAAATAGATATATATAGAAAACTAGAAACCTGATTTTTAGAGCTTATATTCTACTTAAGGAATTAATCTAACTGTTTTAACTACTTATATAATAGTTTAGAATAAATAAGATAGAATAATAATAGCGAGCCTTGTTACTAGAAGAGAAACTATCGAATTTAAGGAAACTAGACTAGAATAGGAAATAACTAACAAGTTATCTAGTTAGCTTAAGATAGGAGATAAATAGATAGTTATAGATCTTTAAGAGAGAACTAGCTTATAGTAGTAGCAGGGTTCTAACGACTTTATAGAACGCTTAAAACCTAGTTTCTTAGGTACGCTATCTAATAATAAGAAAGCTATACTAGAAATAGAAGGCTAGTATACTATAGTCGCTTTGGTTAGAAAAGTCAGAGTAATATTTAGAGAATTTAGAAATAAAAAGTTATTTAGTATAATCTTTTAGAAAATAAACGAATATAATATAGACTAAGAAATAAAGTTAGTATAGAAAGAACTCTACTATCTAATAATTAGAGAGTTAAATACTACCTCTAGAGAAAATTAGTTAATTATAACTATAAAAATATAAGGAAAGTATAATAAAACTTAAACGAACTAAACAAAGATAACTAAGTCTCGAAGGTTAGTATACAGGTAAGAAGTATAGATACGCCGGGTTATTTACTTAGAAGTGAACTTATTACTTATA
Source organism: Calycina herbarum (assembly GCA_001414485.1). Taxonomy (NCBI): domain Eukaryota; kingdom Fungi; phylum Ascomycota; class Leotiomycetes; order Helotiales; family Pezizellaceae; genus Calycina; species Calycina herbarum. The sequence continues at coordinate 50,306 of LLEY01000185.1, read as the reverse complement.
TTAAAGATGTTAAATAAGATAATAAGATTAATAACTAAAGTTAAGTACGAAGCTCCTATCTAATAGCAGACGTGCTAGTCTTATATAGAACTGTAGTCTCCTGTTCTAATTACTCTAGTCGCTCGCTCTGATCGCTTTAGTCGATAGGCGACTTAAGCGACTTAGGCGACTAGGTTACGTAATGTTTCTTACTAAAAGAAATCCATAGATCGCTTAGCTAGTCTAAGGATCCTTCTTTTTATTATAAGAGTTTCCGATAGTGCTTAACCTGTTAGAGCGCCGCCTAGTCTTTACTTATTATATACTTATACGTGATTTGTAACACTATCTCCTTCTTAGCCTAGCGTGTCTCTACGCTTAAGTACGACCTAAGAAATACTATTAGAAGGCTAGCGGCCTTCTCTTACTATAATGTTTTTAATAATACTATCTATAAAAGATAAACTAAAATAAAATTATATTAATAACGCTCTTTATATCAATTAAGTTAGATCTGAAATATCCTCTTATACTTGCTATCTTACTTCTACGTCTAGCTGTCGATGTATATCTATTACTAGAGGTAAGAAATGTTCTAAGTATACTAGGAAGAGTAAAACTTATAATATTAAGAAGTAAAATCAAATGCTTTTAACTTTTAAATAGGAATCTCTTAATATATAGAAACGTTGTCTATAGGTCGAGGAAGAGACGGCTTATAAGGCCTAAGAAAAGGCCTTTTAAGCTTAGTAGAAAGCAATGTTAAAGGTTCTTTGTCTTTAAGTATAGTAACGTCTTCTTAATAAGCGAGAACAATAGATGCTTCGTCGAGGACTTAGTACTCTTTAGGAGCTAGATAAGGCTAAGGAGAAGGAGGAAAAAGAAAAAGAAGAGAAGGAAAGGAGAGAGAAGGCCGCTAGACTAGCTGTCTACTCTATCTCTACTGCTTCTAACTCTGCTTTTAACCTAGGTCTTAATCTTAGTTTCCTCGAGGTCTTCCTTATCGATTACCTAATATAGGTAACCTTAGGTTTTAATAGTAGAAGTTCTAAAGTTCCTCTAAATACTAGTTAATGTTTTTCTTAGGTTCTTAAGTGTTCTCTAAGTATAAGTAATCTAACTATTTAATTAAATACTTAATCTTACTTCTAATAATCTTATAGTTAAGAATCCTTTTAACTTCCTATTTAGCGTTTAGATTAACTAGTTGAATTTCTATAAATAGGGCTAGTAGTACTCCTAGTAGTACTGGTTTAAGTAAGGATATATAGAATACTAGGTAGATGTTTATTATTTTTAGTAGTACTAATTTATAGTTTAAAGGTCTCTTAACTTGTTTGATTTTAAATAGTCTAAGTTTTTTATAATCTAGTTTATTACTTAGTCTTTTTATATTAATATTTTTTTATACTAAGTAGACTTTATTCTCCTCTTTTAGCGTTAGCTCTTAACTACGTCGTTTATTATAGTAGTACGTGTTTCTTTTAACTATAAACTATAAATCCTCTACGAGTTCTTTATATAGACTTTTAATTTTTAAGACTTAAATATAAGTAAGTTAGTTATTAATAGTCGTAGATAGTAGTTCTTAATATACTAATAACTTATATCTAAAGTTAGTATAGAATAGTATAATAAGTGTTATCTCTATTACTAAACTATTATAGATAAACTGTACTAAGAGTAGTAGTTCTACTTAGTTATTTTACTAGTAGTTTATATAATAACGAAGGTATGTTTTAACTACTTAATTTATCTGTTTATTTCCTCTATTTATCTAAGAGTAAAAAGCTATAGAAAGCTTCCTTTTTATACTTAATCGTTCTATAAGAGCGATCTAAAATTTTAAGGTAAAGAGTTTGTCTTTATCTAAGAGTATTTCTTCTAGTAGTTTATATCTTAAGACTACTTCTCTAAGAAATATAAATACTAATTCCTTAGCTATACTTAACTCTATATATACTATTAGAATTATATACTTTATAAGTTGTTCTATAATAACTAGGATTAAGTTATACTTAACTTCTGTTATTAGATCTTTAGATTTTAGTAATTTAATAATAAAATCTATAGATATTAATTTCTAAGGTATTTATAGTATTAGAGTAGTATTTATCTGTCTATAAGGTATATAGTAGAAGGCCTTGTTCCTAATATAGGTATTATATTCTACTATTACTTCTTTAACTATTATAGATAATCGATTAATATAGTAATATTATCTTATTCTCTAAAGAGTTTTATAAATTCCTTAGTGTCTATAAGTAGGCATAGTATAGTATTCTTATATAAACTCCTTTATATATAAGCTAGGAACTGTTACGGACCTGGCCACCGCCGAGCACGTGACTCGCGTACGGCTGCTCGCCGGCGTTCGCAAAGCCTGCTATTCCTAGCCTAGCCTAGAACTATTCCTACCTAGGCTAGGAACTATTTCTACAAACGGATCGACATTCTTATAACTTATCGATTCCTTAGCTATCTCTATATTATAGGACCTCTAGAAGTCTCCTCTTTCCTTCTCTTCTCTTCTATAGCTTTAGATCTTTAATTAAACCACCTCTTACTTCTCTAATTATCCGCTACACCTGTATATACTATAGGTAAGAATAACTACTAGAGAGCTAGCAGATTAGGTTTGTCATAGGAACCTATAGTTTCCCTTTTATATACTAGTTATAACCTTTATATATATTTTGAATTTTATCTATCTAGATATTATTTATCGTTACTATTTCGTATATAGTAGATACTAAGTCTCTATTTTTAAGAGTTTTTAAGATTATAATCTTTTTATACTTCTTATTTCCCTTATATCTAGGTTTTTAGCTAAGAGTATTAGCTTAAGTATTTAATATTCTTTTTATATATTAAATAATAATATTAAATCCTTCTAATATCTCTAACTATCTAGCTAATTATCTAGTTATAAGTTCCTTAGTTGTTATAAATATCTTAAGATTCTTATAGTTAGATAAAATTATAACTTAGTATTTTACTAGCTATAAATAAATTCTCTAGTATTCTAAAGCTAATACTATAGTAAGCAATTCTTTATTAAAAATACTATAGTTTTATTAAGCTAGGTTAAACGTTTTAGAATAATATATAATAGATATAAGTTTCCCTTTTCTATTTAGTTATAGGTGAATTATACCTACTAATATATCTAAGGTGTTTATTTCGATTATACTAGGTTTTTCTATATTAAAATTATATAGAATAGGTTTTTCTATAAACCTTGCTTTAATCTTTTAAAAAGCGTTCTTAGCTTATTTATTCTAGATGAATTTAATAGCCTTCTTAACTAGTACTAATATTAGTTTAGTAATCTTTATATAGTCTTATATAAATAGATAGTAGAAGTTTATAAATCTAAGGAAAGACTATATATCTTTTATATTCTCTAGTAACTTCTAGTTTAAAATGTCTTAGATCTTTACTAGATTTATTTCTATTTTCTCTAAGCTAAATACCTATCTTAAGAAAAGTGTCTAAGTTACTTTAAACTTATATTTTAAGAGTTTTAACTAAGAGTTTACTTTTATAAGTTGTTATAAAACTTCTTTAATATATCTCTTATATTCTTTTTCTTTTTCTAAGAAGATTAAGATATTATCTAGGTAATATATTATTATTACTTTTAGAAGATCTTTTAAAATATTATTATTTTATCTTTAATATATAGCTAGTATATTATAGAGTCTAAATAGCATAACTGTGTATTTATAAAGGCTTAATAGTAAGGTAAATACTGTTTTCTATTCGTCTCTAACTTTTATTTATATAAGTTTATAAGTGTTTTATTAATCTAGTTTCGTAAATTATACTACCTTACTTAACTTGTCTTATAAGTATTAGCTAGGTAGTAGCAGATAAGCGTTCTTAATTATAATATGATTTACTTCTTAGTAATTAATATATACTCTCTTATCTAGGTTGTCTTTCTTCTTAATAATAAGTATGTTTAAGATAATTAGTAACTTAGATTTTCTAATATATCCTTTCTTAATACCTTCTTTTATATAACTTTTTATTCTTTATAGGCTTTTCTAGTTATATAACTGAAGCTTCTACTTTAAGAGGTAATAACCCTCTTTTAATTTAATCTTATAATCCTATAAGCGATGTTCTAGTAAGGCTTATAAGCCTTCTAGGTTTTTAAACAAAGCTTTAAATTCTCTATACTATATAGGTATTTTCTTATCAGCTGTCTTACTAACCTGTAGAAGACCCTAGGCAAGGTGTTCTAGTGTCTTAGAAGAGGTGGCGCTAGCCTTGTTCTAGCCTTATAGTTATAATTATAAACCTATGTAATTATATTAACTAAAGGTTATTTTCTAAGCCTTCTAGTTAATATTTAGATTATGTTCTTAAATCTATAGTATACTAAGTATTACTTTCTTATTCTCTATTTTAATAATATTAAATTATATATTTAAGTAGTATCTTTTAATAGTAATCTTTATTAGAATAGTTTACTAATTAATAATTCTATCCTAGTATATAACGTCTGTTCTATTAACTACTCCTAAGTAATATAGCTTTATATCTTTAATTAGAACGTTTAGCTTCTTCTAAGCTACTAAGGAAAGAAAGTTACTCGTTACTCTAGAATTAATTAAGACTTAGAGTTCCTTTCCTCTTATCTTTACTATTATTATAAGTTAATTTTCTTCTAATATAGCGTTTAACTCTCTTATAGTAGTGTAATTTTCTAGTTTAATATAATAAATCTTAAATCTTCTTTCTCTATTATCTTCTTTCTAAGAGCTTAAGAAGAATATTACTTTTTTATTATTAGAAAAAGCTACTTTATATATTAGACTATCTTCTATAGTTTTCTTAGGTTTTAGAAGAGTTCTTATAAAACGTTTTTCTATAGACTAATCTAATAATACTTATAGTTTATACTAAACCTATTTAATAGTTACTTTATATAATGTTTTAGTAGTCTACTACTTACCTTTCATAGGTTAGTAGAATTCCTAGATTATATTAGTCTATAGGTCTATCTTAGTAACTCTAAATATCTACTAATCTTCTAATCCTTTAAATACTATTATAACTCCTTTTTTAACTCCTAATACTTAATATTTTTTATTAATTTCTAACTTATAGTCTTAACTAGAGAGGTAGGTAATAATATCTAACTTTAGACATCTATTATATTTATTAAATCCTTCTAAGTAATACTACTACTATTTAGTAGCATTATCCTTTAAATTAGTAACTATCTATAGATCTCTCTTTTCTAGGTAGTTATTTAGTATTATCTGTTCTAGTCCTAGTTCTTTAAACTTAATAGTTTCTCTGCTATTAATAGAGCTGACTATAGTTACTTAACCTTAATCTTTTCTTACTATTTTATAAGTAGTTAAGATAGTAGAATTAACTTCTTAAGTAGAATATAGGCTCTAGAAATCAGGTTTCTGTCCTTCTATATATACCTATCTATTTCCTTTCTTAAAGGTCCTAATAAATGCTTATGTTTCCTTTTCTTTAGGTTTATATATTCTAGGATTTACCTCTAATAAGTTAGATTCTAACTTTAATAACTCTAATAAACTTGTTAATAATAGTAACTTATATTCTACTTAAAGAGGAGATTTATAATCTATCTCTAATTATATATTATAATATTCTTTAAGTAATAGATCTCTATTATTATTAGTATCTTATACCTTACTAACTTATAACTCGATTCTATTATTTAGCTATAAGTATATAGCGCCTGCTGTTATATCTATAGCGTCTGTTTTAATTTACGTGTTATATTCTCTAGCTTTAAGTTCCTCGTTTATAAGTTTGATTTTGTTAAGTAATACTACTTCTTTATAAACTATAGCGTTAATTTGTCCCTTCTTATTAGAGTCTTTCTTCTTACTATACTTATTTACTCTATAGCTAGAGAGGCTATAGTTATAACACAAGTTCTACTCGCGTCGACGATTTTACTCCTTCTAAGAAAGTCCTCCTTTCTTTTAAAAGGTTTTCTTTTATATAGCGTTTACCTTCTTACTATGTTTATTAGCATAAGAGTGCTTCTACTTCTCTAACTCTTAACTCTTTTCTCCGTACTTAGGGTTACTCTTTCTAAATTCGTATAAGTAGTTATCTAACTAGACAACTTCCTTAATTATACTAATAATAGTTAAGAATTATATGTTCTACTTAGCTATTTCCTTACGAATATATACCTTTAATCCTCTATAAAAGAGTTCTATAAGAGTAATAGTATCCTATTCTAATTTTATCCTATAACGTTGAAATTCATTAGTATAGTCTATTACTAATCTAGTTTAGCATAAGTCTAAAAGCTTATATACAGCTGTTTAGATTATATTAAAGTCTCTAAAGACTTTTCTAATAGTTGTCTTAAATCCTCTCTAAGATTTAAATATAATCTTAGTTAATTCTATCTTTCTATCTTTATTCTTATTCTTAAAGAAGTCCTCTAAGTATAGCTAGGCCTATTCTAATACTAATCCTCTAAGATAGGAGATAGTAAAGATAGTTCGTAAGTTATAATTACCTTTAAACTTATTAGAGTTAAAGTTAAAGTAGATGTCTATTTAGAGAAGAAATAAGTTAAGTTCCTTTTACTTCTTATAATACGTATCTAGTATCTTAACTTTAATAGATTTAAGTACTTTAACCTTATAAGGCTTAGAGGCGTCTAGTATACTAATATTATCGTTATCTCTAACTAACTATATACTAGTAGGTGTTCTTCTAGTCGTACTTCTAGATATATCTACGACGTTAACTTAACTAGTATTTAGGCTAGCTACTACGGCGGGGGTTACTAAGGCTATGGCGACTAAACTTCTAAGCAGGTGCTTAAAGTGTAACGAAATTTAAACGAACTAAATAAAGATAACTAAGTCTCGAAGGTTAGTATATAAGTAAGAAGTACAGATACGCTAGGTTGTTTACTTAGAAGTGAACTCGTTACTTATATTAAAGATATTAAATAAGATAATAAGATTAATAACTAAAGTTAAGTACGAAGCTCCTATCTAATAGCAGATGTGCTAGTCTTATATAGAACTATAGTCTCCTGTTCTAATCGCTCTAGTCGCTCGCTCTAATCGCTTTAGTCGATAGACGACTTAAGCGACTTAGGCGACTAGGTTACGTAATGTTTCTTACTAAAAGAAATCTATAGATCGCTTAGCTAGTCTAAGGATCCTTCTTTTTATTATAAGAGTTTCCGATAGTACTTAACCTATTAGAGCGCCGCCTAGTCTTCACTTATTATATACTTACACGTGATTCGTAATAGAAAGGAACTATAAGTTATAATTAACTTAGAGGTAATAAGTAATTTCCTTTCTCTAATAGCTCTAAAGAAGCTAAACGTCTTAATCTAAAGTATAAAGCTATACTATCTAAGAGTAGTTAATAGAATAGACGTTATATACTAGGATAGAATTATTAATTAGTAAACTATTCTAATAAAAATCAATATTAAAGAACACTGTTTAAATATATAATTTAATATTATTAAAATAAGAAGTAAGAAAGTAATACTTAGTATACTATAGATTAAAGAATATAATCTAGATATTAATTAGAAGGCTTAAATAATAACCTTTAGTTAATATAATTACGTAGGTTTGTAATTATAACTTAAAGGCTAGAATAACGTTAGCGCTATCTCTTCTAATATACTAGGAAATCTAGCCTAGAGTCCTCTATAGGTTAGTAAGACAGCTAATAACGAAATACTTATATAGTATAGAGAATTTAGAGTATTATTCGAAAACCTAGAAGACTTATAAGCCTTACTAGAACATCGCTTATAAGATTATAAGATTAAATTAAAAGAGAGTTATTACCTCTTAAAGTAAAAGCTTTAGTTATATAACTAGAAGAGCTTATAGAAAATAGAAAGTTATATAAAGGAAGGTATTAAGAAGAGATATATGTCACGAATCACGTGCCAGCATGTGACGAAGTGAAGTTCAGGCGACGTCCTAATAGGACGAGTACTATTATAACCCTGAAAGGAAGAAAGGATTAGATATAGTAAGATATACAACCCTAGGATCTTATTACAGTTATATCACGTAACTCGGTTAAGAATAGTTAGGTAATAGAGTCTAGTTTTAAGGAGCTCTAGAAATAGAGTCGGACTCTATCTTCGGGACTCCTACTAAGGAGGACTCTAATATAAACAAAGGTTCTATATAAGACTAGTACGTCTGTTATTAGATAGAAGCTTCGTACTTAACTTTAGTTATTAATCTTATTATCTTATTTAATATCTTTGATATAAGTAACGAGTTTACTTCTAAGTAAACAACTTAGCGTATCTATACTTCTTACCTATATACTAACTTTTAAGACTTAGTTATCTTTGTTTAGTTTGTTTAAGTTTCGTTATACTTTAAGCACCTGCTTAGAAGTTTAGTCGCTATAGCTCTAGTAACCCTCGCCGTAGTAGCTAGCTCGAATACTAGTCGAGTTAACGTTATAGGAATATCTAGAAGTATAACTAGAAGAACACCTGCTAGTATATAGTTAACTAGGAACGACGATAGTATTAGTATACTAGATACACCTAAGCTCTATAAGGTCGAAGCACTTAAGTCTATTAAAGTTAAGATACCTAATATGTATTATAGGAAGTGAAAGGAACTTAACTCGTTCCTTCTCTAAATAGACATCTACTTTAACTTTAATTCTAATAAGTTCGAAGGTAATTATAACTTATAAACTATCTTTGCTATCTCCTATCTTAGAGGATTAGTATTAGAATAGGCCTAGCTATACTTAGAGGACTTCTTTAAGAATAAGGATAAAGATAGAAAGATAGAATTAACTAAGATTATGTTTAAATCTTAGAGGGGATTTAAAGTAACTATTAGGAAAGTTTTTAGAGACTTTAATACAATCTAAACAGTTATATATAAGCTTTTAGAATTATACTAGACTAGATTAGTAATAGATTATACTAATAAATTCTAACATTATAGGACGAAGTTAGGATAGGATACTATTACTCTTATAGAACTCTTTTATAGAGGATTAAAGATATATATCTATAAGGAAATAGCTAAATAGAACATATAATTCTTAACTATTATAGGTATAATTAAGGAGGTTATCTAGCTAGATAACCGCTTATACGAATTTAGAAAGAGTAACCCTAAGTATAAGGAAAAGAGTAAAGGGTTAGGAAAGTAGAAGCACTCTTATACTAGTAAACATAGTAAGGAGGTAAATACTATATAGAAGAAAACCTTTCTAAAGAAAAAAGGACTTTCCTAAGAGAAGCGAAATCATCGACGCGAGTAGAACTTATGTTATAACTATAGCCTTCTAGGTTATAGAGTAAATAAGTATAGTAAGAAGAAAGACTCTAAGAGGAAGAAATAAATTAATACTACTATTTAATAATAGGTAGCTTTAACTGATTATATTAAACTTATAGATAAGGAGCTCGAAGTATAAAGATATAGAACCTAGATTAAAAATAATAAAGAAATTAGTAGTATATAAGATACTAATAATAATAAGGACCTACTCTTTAAAGAATATTATAATATATAATTAGTAATAGAATCTAAGCAACCTCTTTAAGTAGAATACGAATTACTACTATTAACTAGTTCTTTAGAGATATTAGATTTATCTTCTAGTTTAGAAGGTAAAAGGAAGAATAAAGACTCTAAAGTTAGAGAAAGTTAAGCTTTTCTTAGAACCTTTAAATAAGGAAATCGATAGGTATATATCGATAACTAGAAACTAGACTTCTAGAGTCCTTATATAATATAAGAGGTTAACCTAACTATCTTAACAACGTATATAGTTATAAGTAATAACCCTAAAATAATAACTCTAGTTAGTCTAATTACTAGATAGAAAACTATTAAGGAAAAGGAACTAGAACGAAAACGTTAACTAGTTGAAAAAACTAGCTACTTTAAAGTAGAGGATATATAGAGAATATATGATATTTTAGATAAGACTAGTACGTGGATATAGCAAGTTCTAATAGGATTTGTAGAACGAATTAAAACCTCTTTCTATAAGACACTACCTAAAGATGTTATACTAAAGGAATTTAAGTAATATATTATAGTTATATTAATTAGAAATAATAAGTTAGTATTTAGAAAATATAACTTATAATAACTATTTAGTATATTATTCTAAGAGCGAAGGGAACTCGATATAACTAGATAGGCTAAGACGGAACTAGAAGAATTGTACTATCTATTAGTAGGAGAACTATAGTTTATAGAAATAGTTTAGAAATTAATAATATAATAGATATAATATAAACTAAGTCTAACTTTAGACTAGTTATTATAGAAGCGATTCAAAGGAATATTACTAAAGCCTACTAGAATAGTAGAGTATTATCAGATATACGAAGTAGTATTATCAGATGAAGAAGGAGTAGTATTCTTTCCTTAGTCTTAGATTTAAGCTATTAGAGAAAAGAATTTAAGGGACTATATATTCAAGGTTTACTATATAAAACCAGAGATAAGTATACTAGAGGCTACTTTAGATTATCTATATATAGGAGAACTTTGGTTTATAGAAGCTATTTTAGAAACTAATTATAAATAGATCTAATATAATTACAAATAAATACTAAAACGATTTATAGGAGAAATCTCTAAAACTATAGGAATCGTAGAATATAGACTAGTATATAAGGTAGTATACGTTAATAAAGAAAGAGTAAGATTCTTTCTATAGTATAAGATTAAGGAGAGAAAGAATTATAACTGAGAAAATCGATCTTTTAAAGTCTAATACGTTAAAGTAAAGTTAAATACTACTTTAAAAGAAAGACAGTTAATAGTAACTATAGTAATATAAGAGAAAAAGTTATAAGTTATAATAGACTTAGAGGTAACGAGTAACTTTATTTCTCTAATAGCTTAAGAAAAGCTGAACGTTCTAATTAAAGGAATAAGACTATACTAATTAGAGGTAGTTAATAGAATAGATGTTATATATTAAAATAGAATTATTAATTAGTAAACTATCCTAATAAAAGTTAATATTAAAGGATACTATTTAGATATATAATTTAATATTATTAAAATAGAGAGTAAGGAAGTAATATTTAGTATACTATAGATTTAGGAATATAATCTAGAAATCGATTAGAAGAATAGAATAATAACCTTTAGTTAATATAAATATAAAGGTTTATATTTATAACTTTAAGACTAGAACAAGGTTAGCGCTACCTCTTCTAAAGTACTAGGACACCTTGTCTAAGGTCCTCTATAGGTTAGTAAGAAAGCTGATAACGAAATACCTATATAGTATAGAGAATTTAGAGCTTTGTTTAAAAACCTAGAAGACTTGCGAGCCTTACTAAAACATTGCTTATAGGATTATAAGATTAAATTAAAAGAGGGTTATTACCTCTTAAAGTAGAAGCTTCGGTTATATAACTAGAAAAGCCTATAGAGAATAGAAAGTTATATAAAGGAAGGTATTAAGAAGGGATATATTAGAAGATCTAAGTTACTAATTATCTTAAATATACTTATTATTAAGAAGAAAGACGATCTAGATAGAAGAGTATATATTAATTACTAAGAAGTAAATCACGTTATAGTTAAGAACGCTTATCTGCTACTACTTAGCTAATACTTATAGAATAAGTTAGGTAAGGTAGTACGATTTATGAAACTAGATTAATAAAATGCTTATAGACTTATATAAATAAAAGTTAGAGATAAATAGAAGATAGTATTTACTTTACTATTAGGCTTTTATAAATATATAATTATACTATTTAAACTATATAATATACTAGCTATATATTAGAGATAAAATAATAACATTTTAAGAGATCTTCTAGGAGTAATAGTAATTTATTACCTAGATAATATCCTAATCTTCTTAGAAAAAGAAGAAGAATATAAGAGATATATTAGAGAAGTTTTACAACGACTTATAAAAGTAAACTCTTAGTTAAAACTCTTAAAATACGAGTTTAAAGTAACTTAGATACTTTTCCTAAGATAGGTATTTAACCTAGGAAAAATAGAAATAGATCTAGTAAAGATCTAAGACGTCTTAAACTAGAAATTACTAAAGAACGTAAAAGATGTATAGTCCTTTTTTAGATTCGTAAACTTTTGTTATCTGTTTATATAAGACTATATAAAGATTGCTAAACTAATAATAGTACTAGTTAAGAAAGCTATTAGGTTTATATAGAATAAATAGACGAAGAATGCTTTTTAGAAAATTAAAGCAAAGTTTATAGAAAAGCCTATTCTATATAATTTCGATATAGATAAACCTAGTATAATTGAAATAGACGTCTTAGACATAGTAGTAGGTATAGTTTATCTATAGCTAAATAATAAAGGAAAACTTATACCTATTATATATTATTCTAAAACATTTAACCTAGTGTAATAAAACTATAGTATCTTTAATAAGGAACTGCTTACTATAGTATTAGCTTTAGAATACTAGAGGATTTATTTATAGTTAGTAAAATACCTAGTTATAGTTTTATTCGACTATAAGAATCTTAGGATATTTACAACTACTAAGAAACTTATAATAAGATAATTAGCTAGATAGTTAGAGATATTAAAAAGATTTAATATCGTTATTCGATATATAAAAGGAATATCGAATACTCGAGCTAATACTCTTAGCTAGAAACCTAGATATAAGAAAAATAAGAAGTATAAGAAGATTACGATCTTAGAAGCTCTTAAGAATAGAGACTTAGTACCTACTATATACGAGATAGTAGTAATAAACAATATCTAAATAAATAAAATTTAAAACATATATAAAGGTTATAACTAATATATAAAAGGGAAATTATAAGTTCCTAGCTCGTATATAAAGGAATTTATATAAGAATACTATACTATACCCGCTTATAGATACTAAGGAATTCGTAGAACCCTCTAGAGAATAAGATAACATTACTACGTTAATCAGTTATCTATAATAGTTAAGGAAGTAATAGTAGAATATAATACCTATACTAGGAATAAGGCTTTCTACTATACTTCTTATAGATAGATAAACACTACTTTAATACTATAGATACTTTAGAAATTAATATCTATAGATTTTATTATTAAATTACTAAAATCTAAAGATCTGATAATAGAAGTTAAATATAACACGATCCTAGTTATTATAGAACGACTTATAAAATATATAATTCTAATAGTATATATAGAGTTAAGTATAGCTAAGGAATTAGTATTTATATTCCTTAGAAAAGTAGTCTTAAGATATAGACTACTTAAAGAAATACTCTTAGATAGAGATAAGCTCTTTACCTTAAAATTTTAGATCGCCTTTATAGAATAATTAGGTACGAAAAGTGTGACAAACCTAATCTGCTAGCCCTCTGGTAGTTATCCTTACCTATAGTATATATAGGTGTAGCGGATAATCAGAGAAGTAAGAGGTGGTTTAATTGAAGATCTAAAGCTATAGAAGAGAAGAGAAGGAAAGAGGAGACTTCTAGAGGTCCTATAATATAGAGATAGCTAAGGAATTAATAAGTTATAGGAATGTCGATTTGTTTATAGAAATAGTTCCTAGCCTAGGTAGGAATAGTTCTAGGCTAGGCTAGGAATAGCAGGCTTTATAGACGCCGGCGAGTAGCCGTACACGAGTCACGTGCTCGGCGGTGGCCAGGTCCGTAATATTACCCCCCTCTTTAAGTAGAGCTCGCCTACGAGCTCTGAACCTACTACCTTATAGGTAATTTATCCTCGTTCTTATAATATTCCAGCTTGTCTATACTATCTTCCTAGCTCTATAACTATTCTACTAAGTACCTAGGAGGCCCTAGAAGAGAAGGATTTAGAGTATGAAACTCTTAAAGCTTATATAGGCAGCCTATAAAGTTAGAAGCTAGGTACTAGGCCGGGTCTAGCTTGCTTTATACCTATTAAACCCGGTATTGTAATTTTCTATAATAGCCTTTAGAGGCTAGTACTTGGTCTATATCCTATTCGTTATACCTGTTAACTATAATAGGCAGTCCTAGTTCTTATAGCTAGCCTGGTAGCAGATTGTTAAGAGCTTTGCGAAGCTTATCTATAGAGATTACAGGCTATATTTTAATTGTCGGAGGCAGGTTAACCTAGAAAGCGTTTCTAACCTTTTCTAAGACTATATATAGACTAGCTATCTGCTGGTCGAGCTTATAGCTTAGGCGGTCTATATTCTACGTCTTTGTTGATACGTAGACCTTGTTGTCTATAGCAAAGTCTACTGGTCGCCGGTGCTTGTTTGCTTGCTTACGCTAGCGTTCCTAAGCAGCCTCGATTCTCTTATAGGCGGTTTCCTAGGCGCTGTGTATATAGGTTGCGTATACAACTGCTTTGTCTTGTGAAAGCTGTTTACAGACGCTTATTAGCTCTTCCGGGCTCTGGCGGACCTAATTAAAGCTGGTACGTGGCACGTAACTAAGCTCGATTTGTATAAGCAGAAGAGTTGTCGAGTCCTAGGGAAGTGTAGCTTAAGCGTAGTCTATAATCGGCATTAGTTTAGACTAGTTATCCTAATAGTAGTTTATAAACGGGCGAAGGCGTTGGTTAATCTACTGGTTTATATTCTTAGTTTAACCGTCGGTTTGTACGTGTGTAGCTGTGGATAGCTTGATCTTAGTCTCTAGGATCCGGTTAAACTCTTGCTAGAACTTTGAGACGAATTACGGACCGCGGTTAGAGATAATAGTATCTGACGGTCTGTAATAGCGCTATACGCGGTCGAGGTAGATCCGCGTAGTCTTTTTTACGTCTGTAGTCTTTAGGTAAGAGATAGAGACAGATCTCTTACTTAGCCGGTAGATAAAGATAATAATCATATCTATTCTAGACTTGTTAGGAGGGAATTCCTTAAAATCAACTGATATATATTACTATAGGCGATCTAGGATAGGCAAGGGGTTGAGGAGTCTAGGGGGGCGGTCTCGCGGTATATAAGAGCGACAGTAGGTCTAGCAGTTATAGACGAATCGTTGTATATCTGAACAAAGGTGCGGCTAGTAGTAGCGGTCCGTAACTAGCTTTAGGGTCTTAGATTGTCTAGGGTAGGCTACTAAGACTTGATTGTAAACCTCGCTTAGTAAGCGTACTTTAAGATCGTCGTCCTTAGGCAGGATAAGCCGTTCTTGGTATAGTAGGAGGCTGTTATAGGTTGTCTAGCTGGGGCGTTCGTCTATAGCGTACTAGCGGAGAGCGTTAAGGCCTGTACTTATACGATTAGCTTATAGGATATCGTTAATTAAGTCGTATAGTCCGTCGGCTACTCTAACAGGTGTAATATCTACGGAAGGGTCTAAGTCTAGGTCTATAATAATCCGCGAGTCGAGATTCTTAGGCTATAAGAGGACTTACGTACGAGTAGATATCTTTATTACTATTTAACTATCTACTTCTTAGTCCTAGTAAGTAAGGGAATCCGCTCAATTCTAGCTACTAGGCTTATAAGTAAGTAGGAAGTTAAATCGAGAGAGGGTTTCAGCCTAGCGAGCTTGTTGGCTAGACAAGGCTTTAGTTGTTATAAAGTACTCGAGAGCTTTATAGTCTAAAACGACCTGTATCTGGTGTAGAGACCCTTTAAGCTTAGGTCTCTAAGCTTCTAGAGAACGTATAATAGCTAGTATCTCTTTATTATAAATCGGGTAGTTAATCTCAGCAGGTATTATTATCTTAGAGAAGTAAGCTATAGGGTACTACTCTTAACTCAGCTGTAACTGAAGGAGTATACCGCTAAGGACGCTGTTAGAGGAATCGGTCTCAACTATAGACTCGTATTACGGATTAAAGTATATAAGAAGAGGTGTATTAATAAGCCAGGCCTTTAGCTCGGAGAAGGCGTCCTAATAAGCAGATGTCTACTAAAACGGCTGGTCTTTACGAGTTAGAGCCGTTAACAGGTGTGCGACTCGTCTATAGTTAAGAATAAACTTTTAGTAGAAGTTATAAAAGCTAAGAAAGGACTGAATACTGCGGACTATAATAGAGCGTTCCTAGTTACAGATCGTTTCTGTCTTTTCTAGGTCTACTTTAATCCCGTTAGTGCTTATATAGAAGCCTAGGTACTTCGTATAAGTAATGTTAAACTTAGATTTCTTGATATTAGCCTATAAGCCAGCTTTACGAAGCTGTAAAAGGACCTTATAGACGTGTTTCTAATAGTCTAGCTCGTTCTCGGAGTAAATAAGAATATTGTTAAGGTAGGTAGTATAAAAGTCGTCTAAATAGTCGAAGAGTACGTCGTTTATAAACCGTTGATATATTATAGGTTCGTTAGTTAGTCTAAAAGGTATAACTTTATACTTGTAGGCTCTGTAACAGGTCTAGAACGTTGTTAGTTCCTTAGACTTAGGGTTAATCCGAATCCGGTGAAAAGCTTGTCGTATGTCTAGTTTTATAAAGATACGAGCCTTGCTTAGACGAGTAAGAGTTTCGTCGATTAATAGAAGAGGATACTAGTCCTTATAGGTTAGGTTATTTAGCTTATAGTAATTAATATAGAACCGTAGAGAGCCGTTAGACTTCTTAATAAAGAGAATCGGGGCTGTAAAGAGGGCTTGGCTAGCCTTAATAAAACCTTTATAAAGGTTCTTAACAAGGTATTGTTTTATAGCCTAGAGCTCGTCTGTTAACTGGTGGCAGAGGGGGCTATAGGATAAGTCGTCTGTGTTCCTGTTTATAAGTTCGATCTTGTGGTTATATAGGCGACGAGGGAGAAGAGTATCAGACGTAGCTTTAGAGAAAACGTCTACGAGATTCTAGTAAGCTCTAGAGAGGCTTTCTTAGACCTATAAGTCGTCTTTTTAATCTATAAGCTTTTTTTCTATTAAGTAATCGATCTTATAAAGAGAGGTACTAAAGGCTATAGCTTCAGTGTCTTATAGGTTATAGCGGTATATAGTAGCACTGATAACAGCGATGTCTACCGGTGGTAGGTTAAGGCGTATACGTTTCAGGCGCGCTATAGAGGCTTTACAGATATCTAAACCTATAAGGGCGCGGTTTATATTTCGTAAGTTGTTTTAGCGGTCCTAGTACTCGCTGTGACGTACGGCTAGGGGTGTAGTAGGCAGGCGCGCTAGGATCCGAGGGACTAGCAGCTCGTCGATAAGGCTTATAGACAGTTGCGGGTCTTCCTAGTATTTGCGTACGACCTGTTCTTCTAAGGCCTGATCGCGGCGATCCGCGTTAGCTTAGTAATCTAGGTTTAAGAGCCGAGTCTATAGGATCCTAGGATCTAGGAGGCGTAGCCGGACAAGGTTAGGAGAAGGAGGGAGATCCGCGAGCTATATAAGTCGTCGCTAGCAGAGGTTAAGTTATACGTTAAGCTGGTTAAACTATATACGCCTAAGAATAAGGTCCTAATAGCTAGTATTAAGGAGGACTATAGGGACGTTATACTGTTTATAGCCGTCTATATATAAGTAAAGAATAATATAGCAGTCTACAGACTGTCGACTCTGTCTGTCGAAGCCGCGAACTATAATAGGAGTAGAAAGAGTATAAATAGTTAAAGGGAAGAAGCGAGCTAGCCTCTAAGCGAACTTTGTACTAATAAGTATAAAGCCGTTTGCTCTAGTATTAGCTAGAGCAGAGGTTTTGAATCCGTATCTATTGAAAACTAAGTTATAAGAGACTATGAACTGTTTTCCTCTAAGTAGCTGACTTAGATCGATAGCTAACTAGCCAGGACCTCGGTAAAGCAAGCCTAGAGAGGAGACTTTCCCTAGACTTGGTCGTTTTCCGACTGTTCTAAGTTAGACGTAGGCTTTATAAGCTTATTAACGTCTGTAATAGGCTTAGAGTTCTTAGGGCATTCGCGGGCATAGTGCCTAGTCCTCTTACACTTGAAGCAGGCGTCGTCTAGTTCCTTACAGGCAGGCGTTGGTTCACGTGATAGTCCGTAAAGGCGGGGGGCCGGGGCAGGGGAGGTTGTACGGAACGTAGTTTGAGTAGTAGTGAAAGTTCTAGCTAGGCGGGAGGTAGTAGTGGCAGTTGTAGGCCGGGGGATGAGACGAGCGGTCTATAAGTTGCTTCTACGGAGCTGAAGTCTTTGTAAGTTCTTGTTAACAAGTCGACACTTGTTTGCTAGAGCCGTACTTGTAAGTAGGACGTCTAAGAATAGTAAGACAGACTGTTGTAGAGGTAGCGTAAGCTTGTTATATAAGTCGGGCTATAAGTCGTCTGTCGGGATCCGTCTAGTGCCTATAAGGTATAAGAAGCGAGTATAGAAGGTTACGAAAGTCTCGTCATCTCTTATAACAAGCCGGCGGAATTCGATATAGGCGTTCTACGCTTCGAACAGGTTCTCTAGGATATCTATAAGATATACGATCATTTCTTTT
Organism: Calycina herbarum; assembly: GCA_001414485.1. Lineage (NCBI taxonomy): Eukaryota > Fungi > Ascomycota > Leotiomycetes > Helotiales > Pezizellaceae > Calycina > Calycina herbarum. Next base: position 31,963 of record LLEY01000185.1, on the reverse strand, counting down.
ATAGACTGAAATAGCTTAGGTCTCTTCTAGTAACGGGGCACAAGATACTTCTAAGTAATATCAGCTATATAGTTAAAAACGTAAGCTATCTTTACTTCCTCTAGCTCAAATATAGAGGCGTTGATAAGGAACTTGTCCTTAATCTAGATCTTCTAGTTGTCGAAGGTTAGAGACGAGCTATCCGTTAGAGGCTTAGTATCCTTAAGCTTAACCGTAAACGACCTATGTTATCCAGTTTCAGACGGGGTATTCCCTTACAGAGGGGTACGGACGTCGTCTAGTTGTTCTCGCAGTAGGCGGACCTGTTCTAGGGCTATAGCGAGCTGTTAAGCGTCCGTAGGCTAGTCGGCAGACATCGTTATAGACGACTTAGTTATAAGGACAGAGGGTATAGGTGGAAGAGCCCTAGGCTCTTATGCGCGGTAGTGGGCGCGGGTACGCGAGGCTGTATAAGGCGCTAGTAGCATCTACGGGCGGTCTATATAGACCGTAGGTGTCGTGTTAGAATCGCAACGGATATTCTAATCCTTCCTAGGAGCAGTAGTAAATAGAGAGAAGAAGGGAGCTTTAGATAATATAACAAACCTAATCTGCTAGCCCTCTAGTAGTTATCCTTACCTATAGTATATATAGGTATAGCGGATAATCAGAGAAGTAAGAGGTGGTTTAATTAAAGACCTAAAGCTATAGAAGAGAAGAGAAGGAAAGAGGAGACTTCTAGAGGTCCTATAATATAGAGATAGCTAAGGAATCGATAAGTTATAAGAATGTTGATCCGTTTATAGAAATGGTTCCTAGCCTAGGTAGGAATAGTTCTAGGCCAGGCTAGGAATGGCAGGCTTTGCGGACGCCGGCGAGCAGCCGTACGCGAGTCACGTGCTCGGCGGTGGCCAGGTCCGTAACAAAAAGAAAGCTTTCTATAGCTTTTTACTCTTAAATAAATAGAGGAAATAAAAGGATAAATTAAGTAGTTAAAACATACCTTTATTATTATATAAACTACTAGTAAGATAACTAGGTAGAACTGCTGCCTTTAGCATAGTTTGCTTATAATAGTTTAGTAACGGAAATAATACTTATTATACTATTCTATACTAATTTTAGGTATAAATTAACAGTGTATTAAGAACTACTGTCTACGACTATCGACAACTAACTTACTTATGTTTATGTCTTAAAAATCAAGAGTCTATATAAGGAACTTATAGAAGACCTATAATTTATAGTAGAAAGAAATATATACTACTATAATAAATAACGTAGTTAGGAGCTAATACTAAAAGAGGAGGATAAAGTCTACTTAATATAAAAGAATATTAATATAAAAAGACTAAGTAATAAACTAGATTATAAAAAACTTAGACTATTTAAAATTAAACAAGTTAAGAGACCTTTAAATTATAAATTAGTACTACTAAAAATAATAAACATCTACCTAGTATTCTATATATCTTTACTTAAACTAGTACTACTAGGAGTACTACTAGCTCTACTTATAGAAATTTAACTAGTTAATCTAAACGCTGAATATAAAGTTAAAAGGATTCTTAACTATAAGATTATTAGAAGTAAGATTAAGTATTTAATTAAATAGTTAGATTACTTATACTTAGAAAATATATAAGAACTAAAAAGCAACCTTAACTATTATTTAAGGAAACTTTAGTAGTTCTACTAATAAAACCTAGAGCTACCTAGAATTCAGGACTAGGGTTAGACAGGGATATATTATTAGAAAGTACCTACTTAATAAAAGGAGCTATTTCAAAGATAAGAAACTAGGCAGAAGAAGATTCAGGAGGAGGACTCGAAGGAGGAGGACTTAGAGAGGTAATAGGAAATCGTTTACGTATAGAGCTAAAGAAGAATTAATATACGGGTTTTCGAGGTCTAAGGACAGGAATAACGAGATAGCTAGGGCTATTATAGGACCTTTTTAACTAAATATACTTAGAATAGTAAGAGGACTTAGAAAGCTCTAGGAGACATTAATAGGACTGTTTACGACAAAAAGAACAAGTCTTAGCTAGACGTTACGCAGTTTCGATTTATATAGTAAGGGCTAAACACTCTTTTCGTTTAGTATAAGAAGAGGACATGTTTATATATAAGAGAAGGTTAATACCTTTCTAAAATGTATTTCAGGTTCGTATTCTAGCGTAGAGACACGCTAGGCTAAGAAGGGGATAGTATTACGAATCACGTACTAGTATATAACGAAGTGAAGTCTAGGCGACGTTCTAATAGGACGAGTACTATTATAACTCTAAAAGGAAGAAAGGATTAGATATAGTAAGACATATAACCCTAGAATCTTATTACAGTTATATTACGTAACTTAGTTAGGAATAGTTAGGTAATAGAGTCTAGTTTTAAGAAGCCCTAGAAATAGAGTCGGACTCTATCTTCGGGACTCCTGCTAAGGAGGACTCTAATATAAACAAAGGTTCTATATAAGACTAGCACGTCTGCTATTAGATAGGAGCTTCGTACTCAACTTTAGTTATTAATCTTATTATCTTATTTAATATCTTTAATATAAGTAACGAGTTTACTTCTAAGTAAACAACTTAGCGTATCTATACTTCTTACCTATATACTAACCTTCGAGACTTAGTTATCTTTGTTTAGTTCGTTTAAGTTTCGTTATAATATATTAGAAAATCTAAGTTTCTAATTATCTTAAATATACTTATTATTAAGAAAAAAGATAACCTAGATAGAAGAGTATATATTAATTACTAAGAAGTAAATAATACTATAGTTAAGAACGCTTATCTATTACTAGCTAGCTAATACTTAAGAGATAAGTTAGATAAGGTAGTACGATTTATAAAACTAGATTAATAAAACGCTTATAAACTTATATAAATAAAAGTTAGAGACGAATAGAAAACAGTATTCGCCTTACTATTAGGTTTTTATAAATATATAGTTATACTATTTAGACTATATAATATACTAGCTATATATTAGAGACAAAATAATAATATTTTAGAAGATCTTCTAAGAGTAACGTGGTTTATCAGAACCTGGCGTATATTAGAACCTAGTGTACTTTTCCTTGGTATTCAACTTTGAATATTAATAAATTAACTATAACTACTTAGAATCCAAAGAATTAGACATATCTACATCTATTTAACAAGTTCGTATATTATAACTAGCTTTTCCGTAAGTACTATAACACTGTCTAAACGATTGCCTCTTCTTCTTATTACCTCTCTCTATACGTAAGTCACGTCGTACTTACTCGTTAACGTCCTTTTAAGTTAAAAGATCTTAGACATCCTCTACTATAGTGCCCTCTCTTAATATATACAAGTCTTTTTAGCTCTACAGCGTTTACTTAAGACTTTATTCGCTGCTTAAAGAGTACGTACTTTAGTAGATAACAAGGTTATCTCATAGGCTATTCGCTTTATACCTTTTACTAATATAGCAACTATCTTAAATAGTAGAGTCGGCGAGCTCCTCTAATAGTAGGTAATCCGTTTCTGAATAAGAGTCGATTATAAGAGCGCTTTAGTAGGGTTTAAGAGAGTCTAGGAGATCTAAGTATTAGAATTAGTAGTAGAGAGTCTTAGAGGAGTTAGAGTTCGTAACCTTATATTAAGCTTTAAAAGTACTACTTACAGGTTAAAAGACACTAGGCCAGCTCTATAGAATCTAGCTTAAGCGTTCTAAACCGTTATTAATTCTTTATATACTACTATAAAAGCTAAAAAGAACTCTACCTTCGTAATATAGTTAATATAGGCTTTGATAAACGTCTTAATCTACTAACTATACGCCTACTTTAATATACTAAAGTATCTAATATTAAGTAGTTAGGTTATATAAGATAAGTAGAAAGGTAGTCTAAGAGTTATAATATTATATACTTTGTAATACTCTTGAAATTTAGCCGATTTATAACTCTTATACCTATCTAATACTAGTATTCGATATAGACTCTTTATACGACTAGTAGTATATTTATCGAAGTGTTTTAACTATTCTAGACTCGTCTCGTTGTTTATCTATCCGTTACTTATTAGTTTAATAACCTAGTTATATAAGAGGCTGTTATCTATATACTAATTCGTAAGATGATTCTTCTCTTAAATAACTAAAAATAGAGAGATATTCTAACCCTCGCTATTAATATAAGCAATTGCTATAGCCTATTCCCGATTACCTAGCTAAACTGCCTTACCTCTACTACGTCGATCTATATATATAACAACTATTATAGAGTAAATCATACCTATTATAAAGCCTATTTTGTCGAAGTTATAGAAATCGTAATCGAAAACGCTGTATTTCGCTTTTATATTTTATATAAGTCGGAACCACGCGCTAATTAGGTTAGGATCTTTGTATAAGGCTCTTTAGAAGTCGTAAACGCGATTAAAACGCATCTTTAACTCTGGTTATTATTATATAAATCGATATACCTAAAGCTTACTAACGCGTTTCTCTCTCCGCGGTTTAAGGATATAATTTACTATATCTTCTATACTAGCTAGCTAGGGTGTAAACCCTCTAGAATCTAAGTTAAGTATATTCTAAAGAATTACTTCCTTCTCGAGTTAAGTTAATTTAATATTTACTAGCTATCGTTCTAGAAGAGGAAGTTAGCTGTTTATTCTATAGTAAAGGCTAGTTTTAGAGACTTTATAGATTTTTACAGCAGTCTAACGACTAAGCTTTTTAGATGATCGAATAGCGTTAATAGCTAAGATAATTCGAGCTTCTTAAGTTTAAATTTCTATTAGTAGTTATTAAAATAACGTGTATTAAAATAATAAAGTAGAGAAGATAGGAAAAGTACGCTAGGTTCTAATATACGCCAGGTCCTGATAAACCACGTTAATAGTAATCTATTATCTAAATAATATTCTAATCTTTTTAAAAAAAAGAAGAAGAATATAAGAGATATATTAAAGAAGTTTTATAATAACTTATAAAAGTGAACTCTCGATTAAAACTCTTAAAATACGAGTTTAAAGTAACTTAGATACTTTTTCTAAGATAGGTATTTAGCTTAGAGAAAATAGAAATAGATCTAGTAAAGATCTAAGATATTCTAAACTAGAAGTTACTAGAAAATATAAAAGATATATAGTTCTTTCTTAAATTTATAAACTTCTACTATCTGTTTATTAGAGACTATATAAAGATTACTAAACTAATATTAGTACTAGTTAAAAAAGCTATTAAATTTATTTAGAATAAATAAGCTAAGGAAGCTTTCTAGAGAATTAAAGTAAGATTTATAGAAAAATCTATTTTAACGTAGTTTATTAGAACCTCGGTTATATTAGGACCCCGATTAATTTTCCTTGGCATATAACTTTAAACTTAAATAACTTAACTATAATATATTAAATTAACTCTTTATAATTAGAGTCTAATATACTAGATATATCTACAGCTTTTTAATAAGTTTATATATTATAACTAGCTTTTCTATAGGTTCTATAGTATTATCTAGACAGTTGCCCCTCCTTATAACTACCTCTTACTATACGTATATTACGTTATACCTACTTATCTATGTCTTTCTAAGCTATAATATCCTATGTATCCTCTATAATAAGTGTACTCTCTTTATAGACACGAGTCTTTTTAGCTCTCCGGCGTTTACTAAGAGCTTTATTTACTATTTAAAGTGTATATACCTTAGTAGACAGAAGAGTTATCTTATAAGCTATTTACTCTATATCTTTAGCTAGCGCTACAACTCTCTTAAATAGAGGGGTTAGTAAGCTTCCTTAATAGTAAGCAATTCGATTTCGTATAAGAGTTGACTATGAAAGAGCTTCTATTAGGTTAGAAGAGGTCTAAGATTCCTATAGAAGAGTGTTAGTAGTAGAGGGTCTAGAGAGTGTTAGAACTTATACGAGTAGTAGTATATTAATTAAAATGTTTAATCTATTCTAGACCTGTCTTATTATTCGTCTATCTGTTAATTATTAGTTTAATAACCTAGTTAGATAGAAGACCGCTATTAATATACTAATTTATAAGATAATTCTTTTCTTAAACTACTAAAAATAGAAGAACACTCTAGCCTTTACTATTAATATAGGTAATAGTAGTAGCCTATTCTCGATTCCCTAGCTAAACTGCCTTATCTTTACTACGTCGATCTATATAAGTAACAACTATTATAGAACAAATCACGTCTATTATAAACCTAGTTTTGTCGAAGTTATAGAAGTCGTAGTCTAAAACTCTATATTTTGCCTATATATTCGTAACTAGTCGAAACTATATACTAATTAGCTTAGGATCTTCGTATAAGGCTCTTTAGAAATCATAAACGCGATTAAAACACGTCTTAAAAGTTAGTTATCGTTGTATAAACCGATAAGCCTAGAGCTTGTCGACGCGTTTTCCTCTTTATAACTCGAGGATAAAATTAGCTATATCTTCTACACTAGCTAGCTAGGGTGTAAACCCTCTAGAATCTATATTAAGAATATTTTAAACAATTACTTCTTCTTCTACCTTAGACAATTTAAGGTTTACTAGTCGACGGTCGGCTAGAGGAAGATAGCTGTTTATTCTATTATTAAGTATAGAATAAGGTATTCTATAGATCTTTATAGCTTTCTATCGACTTAGCTTTTTAGATGTTCGAATTACCTTAATAGCTAGAATAACTTTTGATTCTTTAGTAATAATAGACATAGTAGAAGGTTAAAAAAACGCGTGTTAAAGTTAGAGAGTAGGATTTCAGGAAAATTAATCGAGGTTCTAATATAACCGAGGTTCTAATAAACCACGTTATATGATTTTAATATAGATAAACCTAGTATAGTAGAAATAGATACTTTAGATATAGTAATTAGCGTAGTCTATTTATAATCAAATGAAAAGAGAAAGCTTATATCTATTATATACTACTTAAAAATATTTAATCTAGTATAATAGAATTATAGTATCTTTGATAAAGAATTACTTACTATAGTACTAACCTTAGAATACTAGAGAATATACTTTTAAGAAGTAAAATATCTAGTTATAATTCTATCTAATTATAAAAATTTAAGAATATTTACTATAATAAAAGAACTTATAACTAGACGACTAGCTAGATAGTCTAAAGTATTATTAGGCTGTAATATTATTATATATTATATAAGTAGAATATTAAACGTTTAAGCTAATACTCTTAGCTAGAAACCCGAGTATAAAGAAGGTAAAGAATATAAGAAAATTATAATATTAAAAGCTCTTAAGAATAGAGATCTTACGTCTATATTTTATAAAGTTGCTACTATAGTAGAATAACTCTAGGAACCTTAGTATAATAAAATCAAAAAGGTATTTAGTCTAAATAACTAGAAAGTTCTACTAGATACTAGAAGTAGAGGAATAAAGAATAGACTTGTCTCTTATAATAATAAAGTTTTTATTCTAGATAGTATTATAAAGGAATTTATTAAAGAATAATATAAGTTACTAGTATATAGATACTAGAGAATTTAAAGAACTCTTTAATATATAAAATAGAACTACTATATTAATAGGTTATTAATAGTAGTTAAGGAAGTAATAATAGAATATAATACTTATACTAGGAATAAAGCTTTCTACTATATATCTTATAGACAGATAAATACTACTCTAATACTATAAGTACCTTAGAAATTAATATCTTAGAATTTTATTATTAAACTATTAAAATCTAAAGATCTAATAATAGATGTTAAGTATAACTTAATCCTAGTTATTATAGAACGACTTACGAAGTATATAATTTTAGTACTATATATAGAGTTAAGTATAGCTAAGGAATTAGTATTTATATTCCTTAAAGAAGTAGTCTTAAGATATAGACTACTAGAAGAAATAATCTTAGATAGAGATAAACTCTTTACCTTTAAATTTTAAATTACTCTTATAGAATAATTAGATATAAAAAGAAAGCTTTCTATAGCTTTTTACTTTTAGACGAATAGAGGAAACGAATAGATAAATTAGGTAATTAAAATATACCTTTATTATTATATAAACTACTAGTAAAACAACTAAGTAGAACTACTACCTTTAGTATAGTTCGCTTATAATAGTTTAGTAATAAAAATAATACTTATTATACTATTCTATACTAACTTCGGGTATAAATTAATAATATATCAAGAACTACTATCTACGACTATTAATAACTAACTTACTTATATTTAGGTCTTAAAAATTAAGATATTATATAAAGAACTAGTAGAGGACTTATAGTTTATTACTAAGAGAAACGTGTACTATTATAATAAATAACGTAGTTAGAAGCTAATACTAAAAGAGAAGGATAAAGTCTACTTAGTATAGAAAAATATTAATATAAAAAGACTAAGTAATAAATTAGATTATAAAAAACTTAGACTATTTAAAATTAAACACGTTAAAGAACCTTTAAATTATAAATTAGTATTACTAAAAACTATAAATATCTATCTAGTATTTTATATATCTCTACTTAAACTAGTACTACCGAGAGTACTACCTGCTCTATATATAGAAATTTAACTAGTAAACCTAAATACTAGGTATAAGGTTAAGAGGATTCTTAACTATAAGCTTACTAGAGAACGAGTTAAATACTTAATTAAATAGTTAGATTATCTATACTTAGAAAATATATAAGAACTAAAGAAAAGCTTTACTTATTACTTAAAGGAACTTTAGAAATTCTACTAATAAAACCTAGGTTTATCTATATCTCGTAGTCTAAAAGGTCTTAAGAAAGGCTAGGTTAAGGCTTATCTTAGATTAGGAACTAGCGGAAATAGACAGAGCTACTAGACAGACGACCTCTGCCTCTCGCTACTCTTATTCCTCTCTTTCTTTCTCCTTCTTCTCTTTCTTTTCTACCTCTTTAGTAGTATTAAGTTTATTAAGAAAACGAAGCTCTTAATAGGATATTTTACACTGTCTTTCTTTTAGAAAGGCCTTCTGCTTTCGTAACTGTAGAATTCTTACTATTACCTTCTCCTTCTCTCTCTCTAGCTTCTTCTCTTATCTTTTAATAAAGGCCTAGTTACTAGTATAGAGAACGTTCTTCTCCTAGACGTCGTTAGTCTTATTATATTTTAGCTTCGACTAAACGTATTTAGAATATTAAGAGGATTAAGAGGAATTAATAAAACATCTACGTTTTTAAGAAGTATAGTAAGAGTATAGTAATATTTTATTATAACGTAGTTTATTAGAACCCCGGTTATATTAGAACTCCGATTAATTTTCCTGAAATCCTACTCTTCAACTTTAACACGCGTTTTTTTAACCTTCTACTATGTCTATTATTACTAAAGAATCAAAAGTTATTCTAGCTATTAAGGTAATTCGAACATCTAAAAAGCTAAGTCGATAGAAAGCTATAAAGATCTATAGAATATCTTATTCTATACTTAATAATAGAATACACGGCTACCTTCCTCTAGCCGACCGTCGACTAGTAAATCTTAAATTATCTAAGGTAGAAGAAGAAGTAGTTATTTAGAATATACTATAACGAAACTCAAACAAACTAAACAAAGGTAACTAAGTCTCGAAGGTTAGTATATAGGTAAGAAGTATAGACGCGATATATTATTTACTTAGAAGTGAACTCGTTACTTATATCAAAGATATTAAATAAGATAATAAGATTAATAACTAAAGTTAAGTATAAAGCTCTTATCTAATAGTAGACGTGCTAGTTATATATAGAACCTTCTACTCTAGGACCTAATTAGATCTAAAAGACCTAGCTAGACCTTTTAAGGATCTAACAGGGTCTACTCTATAACCTGGGTCTATCACGTGATAAAGAAACCTAACAGTTATACTAATAGTGAGATCCTGAATCCTTTTAACGTTCTAGCGTTCTTAGATTTCTTCTATATTATCTTCTATTTTCCTAGACCTATGTCTTATTCTATTAGAGCGCTGTCTAGACTACTTACTACGTATAACGTAATTCGTAATATATACTTAATATAGATTCTAGAGGGTTTATACCCTAGCTAGCTAGTGTAGAAGATATAGCTAATTTTATCCTCGAGTTATAGAGAGGAAAACGCGTTAATAAGCTCTAGGCTTATCGGTTTATATAACGATAACTAACTTTTAAGACGTGTTTTAATCGCGTTTATGATTTCTAAAGAGCCTTATACGAAGATCCTAAGCTAATTAGTATATAGTTTCGACTAGTTACGAATATATAGGCAAAATATAGAGTTTTAGACTACGACTTCTATAACTTCGACAAAACTAGGTTTATAATAGACGTGATTTGTTCTATAATAGTTGTTACTTATATAGATCGACGTAGTAAAGATAAGGTAGTTTAGCTAGGGAATCGAGAATAGGCTACTACTATTACCTATATCAATAGTAAAGGCTAGAGTGTTTCTTTATTTTAGTAGTTTAAGAAAAGAATTATCTTATAAATTAGTATATTAATAGTAGTCTTCTATCTAACTAGGTTATTAAACTAACAATTAATAGATAGACGAATAATAAGACGGGTCTAGAATAGATAAAATATTTTAATTAACATACTACTGCTTATATAAGTTCTAACACCTTCTAGACTCTCTACTACTAATACTCTTCTATAAGAATCTTAGACCTCTTCTAACCTAACAGAAGCTCTTTTATAGTTAACTCTTATACGAAATCGAATTACTCGCTATTAGAGAAGCTTACTAACCCCTCTATTTAAGACAGTTGTAGCGCTAGCTAAAGGTACAGAGCGAATAGCTTATAAGATATAACAGACGTGCTTTAGTAGACAAAGGCAGAATAAACAATACTCTATTCTTAGGACAAAAGACGAGGAGAGCAGAAGAGCTCGAGAGAACCGGGAACTAAATACAAGTCCTGTAACGCTAGTGCGTACGCTAGTACTAGCGTGCATCTAAGCGAACATATGACATCTAGCAGCTCTCGTAACTATAACCGTTATATAAGATAACTCTTCTGTCTGCCGAGGTACGTATACTTTAGGTAATAAATAAAGCTCTTAGTAAACGCTAAAGAGCTAAAAAGGCTCGTGTCCGTAAAGAGGGTACACTTATTATAGAGGATATACAGGATATTATAGCCTAGAAAGACGTAGATAAGCAGGTACGACGCGATATACGTATAGTAAGAGGTAGTTATAAGAAGGGGTAACTATCTAGACAACACTATAGAACCTGTGGAAAAGCTAGTTATAACGTACGAACTTGTTAAGAAGCTATAGATATATCTAGTATATTAGACTCCGATTATAAAGAGTTAATTTAATATATTATAGTTAAGTTATTTAAGTTTAAAGTTATATGCCAAGGAAAATTAATCGGGGTCCTAATATAACCGAGGTTCTAATAAACTACGTTAAACTATTTTAATACTTTTTATAAGAAGTATTTATTCTTCTTTCTTCTTCTATATAGAGTAGGATATAATAAAAAGGAAAGAATACTACTAGTACTCTAACTAAGTTCCTTAGCTTATACTTAAGCGTAAGAACACGCTAAGCTAAGAAGAGAATAGTATTATAAATCACGTTATACGTAGTAAGTAGTCTAGATAGCGCTCTAATAGGATAAGGCACGATATCTAGGAAATAGAAGGTAATATAAGAGGGAATTAGTAATATAAAGGTATTTAGGTATTCTAGGATCTTACTATTAGATAACTGTTAGAAGTTATATAATAGATCCTATTAGATTCTATAAAGGATCTATAAGAATCTAGGGATCTATGCTTATATAGGGATCTAGATAGTACGAAGGGTTCTATATATACTAGCACGTCTACTACCTAGATAAGAGCTTCGTACTTAACTTAGTTATTAATCTTATTATCTTGTTTAATATCTTTAATATAAGTAACGGGTTTACTTCTAAGTAAACAAATCTATCGCGTCTATACTTCTTACTTATATACTAACCTTCGAGACTTAGTCACCTTTGTTTAGTCTGTTTAAGTTTTATTATATTAGAGTCTATTCTATCTTTGTACTAGAGAAGTTATATAAAGCTTTAGACGATCCTCTACCTAGATAAGTAAGTATACTACTTCTACCGATTATCGTCGACAAAGAAGAAGAGTAGGAAGTTAAGAAAGTACTTATAAGTAAGATACGATAGAAGTCTCTTTACTACCGATTAAAGTAGAAGAGCTATAATAAGGACCTTAACTAGTATCTAGCTCGCTACGTAGCTTACGCGTTATATATAGTAAAGGAATTCTATTTAGCGAATCTAATAGCTAACGGTTCTCTAAAAGCTCTTCCTTTATAGCTGGAGGTATACGAGGTAGGAAGAGACAATTATAGCGAATTAGAGAGTAATAACTCTATATCTATAGAAGACAAATCGACTTAGTTAGAGAGAGCCCGGTTAGAGAAGAGAGTAGTGTAACAGTCCCAGTTATATACGACTGGATCACGTGCCGAGGTTCTACCGAAGTCTCGCTTAGTATATATAAATAGAGACAGAGCGTACTAACTCTTCTCTTCTCTCTTTAGTTTAGTTTTCTTCGAATATAAGTACTATTCTATAAGTACTTCTTTTAGTATATTTATAGAAGGCTATTATACTATTAGAAGCAGAAGAAGGTCTTAAAAGAAGTAGCTAAAGAATAGATTAAGTTCTAAGAGAAGTTAATAAACAGTCTCTTATTTTTAGTTTCTATATTAGTTAATAAAGAATGTTTTATAAATACTCTTCTTAACTCTAGATATTTATTATATAGACTAATTAGCTCCTTCTTTACTACCTAGAATAATCTTTAGTATATTCCTATCTTCTCTTAAGAGCTCTATAGCTTTAATACTCTATTAGATAATATAGTAATAGAAGTTATAACTGTCTCTTTAGATATTAATAGATACTACGAAGCTAGGTTATTTCTCTATATTATTCCTCGCTTAGAGCTATACGATATAATTCTAGGACTTTCTTAGATAATTAAATAATACACTCGAATTAATAGTTCTACTTCTAAATATCTTATCTCTTTAATAAATACGCTTATATAAAATTAAGCTAAAATTCTAAAGATAAGCAGCTATACGAACTCCTTCGATTACTAGTCTGTCTTTATTAAGGCTTTTTAGATAATAACGAATAAGTCTCGTTTAAATATATAAGTATTCTTAGCTAGCTTACGAGATATAATAAAAGCTCTTAAGAAGACAAAGAAGACGAAAACAGATCCTCGAACGAAGCTACTACTATAATTTTAGGATTATCTTAGCGTCTTTAGCTTAAAAGACTTAAACAAAGTACCTCTTCTATAAGACGATAGAATAAACTACTAGATTAAACTTAAGAAAGAAGATAGAAAGGAAGCTATAGTCTCTTAAGAGCCGTATTATAATATATTCTATAGTAAACTTCTTATCTTCTAAAGAACGCTTATAGAGTATATAGATAAAGACTAGATTCGAGTTAGTAACTCTTCTACTACTACCTCTATACTCTTTATATAAAAACTAGAAGAAGGTCTACTATTCTATATTAATTACTATATACTAAATAAAGTTATATAAGAGAACTAGTATCTACTTCCTCTAATCTACGAAACTTTATAATAAGCTAGTAAAGTAAAATAGTATATAAAACTCGATATAAGCTAGGCTTTTTATAGAATCTAGATTATAGAAGAAGACGAATAGAAGACAGCTTTTTATATAAGATATAGATTATATAAATAACTAGTTACTCTCTTTAGACTTGTAAATATACTAAGTACGTTCTAAAGATACGTTAACTAAATACTATAGAAATATCTTAATAACTTCTACTCTACTTACGTAGATAATATTCTAATCTTTATAAATAGAACTTGTTATAAGTTACGTTATACGTAGTAAGTAGTTTAGACAGCGCTCTAATAGAATAAAGTACGATATCTAGGAAATAGAAGATAATATAGAAGAGAATTAGTAATATAAAAGTATTTAAGTATTCTAGGATCTTACTATTAGATAACTATTAGAAGTCACGTGATAGATCTAGGGATCTAGGCCTATATAGGGATCTAGATAGTATAAGAGGTTCTATATATATACTAGTATATCTACTACCTAGATAGAAGCTTCGTACTTAACTTTAGTTATTAATCTTATTATCTTATTTAATATCTTTGATATAAGTAACGAGTTTACTTCTAAGTAAACAACCCGGCGTATCTGTACTTCTTACTTATATACTAACCTTCGAAACGATTACTCTTATTAGATAGTTTAAGTTTCGTTATAACTATCTAAGAACTCGAATAACTCTTTACCTAGATAAGAAGTACTAGAGCTACTTTTAGAGATTATTTAGAGTATATAAGAATAGGAAGTTTAAGAGATTCTCGCTAGTAGACTTTTTAGAAGAAAGCTATAATACTAAGTAAAATAGATTAGCTACGATTTAGACTACCTAGTATTCTACTAACAACTTTAAAGGTTTATTATATCTTCTAAGGAATTTCTATACTAATTATCTAGAGAAACCAGGACCGCCCCGACTCCTCTCTGAATAGATATATATATAGGAGATAGATAAGAACTGATTTAAATCACTACTAAAACAAATACCCTCGATACTAAACCGATACCGCCTCGACACGCGAAGCCTCGAGAACGAGTCTTTTTCAAGAAAGAGAGATATAATACCTAGTTATTAGGAATTGTCAAGGTTACGTAATAGCTAAGGTTACGTGTCAGAGGAGATACGAGCTAGGTTTAGAAATGTAATAGTTTATATACTAGGAGGATTATATACTAGAAGAGTTACGTATTAGATAGATACGTGTTCGAGTCGTAGGAATATCAGTGTCAGGGCTTGTAGCAAGTGCTAATGAATTAAACTACAGAGGCTGTCTATATATAAGAAGATTCGATTGTTCTTTCTAAGCCAGAGTCTTTACTAACTTATATATACTTAGTTAGCTCTTTCTAGAGGTTTCTGCTAAGGGTACTCTCGAAGGTTCTATTACGTCTATGCGTTGCTAAGCGAGGTCACGTGAATACGTCGCTGAAGTACTCCGAGACTTATTCTACGAGTGTAACCCTTGATATTACTCTTCTTCCTGCTCTTGAAGGTAGGTGTCTAGGGCTACTATGTCCTCTAACTTAGTAGTAGGTTCCTATATTAGGTTTACGTATCTTATCTATTTAATCTTATACTCGAGTCGAGTACGAGAGCCTTTCTCTAAGAGCTTCTTTTACTATTAACCTAGTATTCTTTTAACTTACTATTCTATAGTATTATCTACTAATATTATAGGTAGTTAATTATCATCTATAATTTAACTAGGCAGCGGGTCCGTAGCTGCTAGCCTTAATAAGTTTATATTAAAGATATTATAGATACTAGGTAGAGTGTCTAGCCTATATATAGACGGGCTAATAACCTCGATAACTATAAACTTAGCAGATTAAGCGTCTAGTTTCTTACTAGCCCTATCTGTCTATATATTCTGTAATCTTAAGTAAACCTTGTCTCTAACCTTATATACAGGAGCGGTATTCTATAAACGATTTGCTTAAGTCTTCTAGTCTTATTATACCCTTACTATTAATAATTATACCTATTCTATAATAGCCTTAATCTTTGCTACTATTACTTTACTCTTTTAAATTAGTATTTTTGTATTTATAGATACTACGACGTCTATTAAGAGGTTGATAGTCTATAACAGATAGCCGTAGCTAAGTTAGAAGGGGCTTATACCTGTTAATATTAAATCCCGTCTATTAAAAGCTAGCTATACTACTAGTAGCCAGTCGGCCTAGTTGTCTTAAGCTATATTAATCCACTGCTATAGAAGCGTCTCGACTTTAGTATTTACCCGTTCCGTTAACCTATTAGTTTATAGATAGAAGGCTATAGAGATCTATCGTTTAATCTATAAGAAGTTATAAAGCGTCTTCTATGCTTGTCTAATGAATTATAGACCTCTATTAGACACTATTACTCTTAGTAGTCTATATAAGCTATAGTATATAGTAATAAATAAGCGAGCAAATTCCTCTGATAATATAGTCGAGTTATAGGCTATAAGAAGTACCTCTTTGTAACGAAACTCAAACGAACTAAACAAATGTAACTAAGTCTCGTAGGTTGGTATATAGTAAGAAGTATGAATACGCCGGGTTGTTCACTTGGAAGTGAACTCGTTACTTGTATCAAAGATGTCAAACAAGATAATAAGATTAATAACTAAAGTTGAGCACGAAGCTCCTATCTAATAGCAGACGTGCCAGTCTTATATAGAACCTTCGTTCCTCCGGGCAGCCAACTCGCTTGCCGAGCTGGCGATCCAACGAGCTGGTTCGCCTAGCGATCCAGCGGCCCGTCACGTGATCAACATAATGAAATCCTTGGATCGTTTAGCTAACCTAACCGATCCCTATCTGCTATAAGAGTATTCCGATAGCGCTTAACCTGTCAGGACGCCGCCTGGTCTTCACTTATCACGTATGCTCGTAATTCGTAACACTCTTTACTTAAACAGTCTATGAACACTGCTATTATATTAGAGCCTTTACTTATAAGTAGTAGTCTAATAAAGTCGATAGAAATCTCCTACTATTACTACTTAGGAATTGGTAATAGGCGAAGTAGGCCTTGTTTACGATCCTTCTAGACCTTAGTACATCTATAAACTCTATAGTTATAGATAAACTACTTAACTATAGTCTATAGGTTTAGCTAGAAGAACTCTCTTAAGACTATTATAATTGTCCTATTCTTACTAGGATAGCCTATAAGTGTAGAATTATAGAGTTCCTATATAATTATAGTCTATAGTAGCTTATAGTTAGAGATCTATAGTCTGCCTCTAAACTATAAATCACTGTTCTTATTAACTAAGTAGTTAGAGATAAAGACTTTAACTAGAGAAGCAAGGTCTACTAGAAACACTCTATCTCCTTAGTAGATAGTATCTATAAGACGTCTAAAGTCCTTATCTTATACCTTTCCCTCTTTCTAGAGGTTCTATAGTTAGTCTATAAACGCTTACTATATCGCTACGTTACTTACTTAATTCCTCCTATTTACTAATACTAGTACTAGCTATATAGTATTTCCTTAAATCATTCTATTTAGAATTAATTATACTATCTTATAATTAAGATGTTTATCTCCCTCCTCTAAGAGGTCCTAGTCCCTCCTTATTAGTATATCTAGTAGTCCTCTCTCTTTACCTAGATAGTATTAGATAATTAGATTAAACTTGCTAAGTATTAACTACTACTATATTTGTCTTTTAGACAGTTTATAGACTATTATAAAGTACTTAAGATTCTTATAATCTATAAGTACTATAAACTACCTAATACTTTTTAACTCTGCTTCCTATTCCTTAAGATAACGAATAATAGCTAATAACTCCTTATTATATATTAAGTAATTATATTTAGTAGATACGTGTTTCTTTAAGAAGAAGGCTACAGGCTATAAGACGCTATTCTTTACTTAAGAGAGCACGTCTCCTAAGTAATATCTAGAGAAGTCTATCTCTAAGACCGTCTCGTAATCTAGGTTAAACTAAGCTAGTACTAGGGCCTTTATAAAGACCTGCTTTAACTGTTCGAAGACTCTATTCGCTTCGTCTGTCTATTAGAAAGATATATCCTTTTTAACAAGTCTATAAAGAGGAGCTATAATCTATAAAAAGTCTTTAATAAACCGTCGATAGAAATTCATAAATCCTAGGAAGCTAAGAATACCTTTTACTATTATTAGTACTTTCTAATCTATAATAGCTTATATTTTAGCTAGGTCTATTTATAAACCTTTCCCTACTTCTATAATAAACCTAAGATACTTTATAGACTATACTTTAAATTCGTACTTATTAATATTAAGCTATAGCCTAGTATTTTAAAGCCTTTATATTACTTTATAGACATACTTATAATACTAGTTATAAGTACTGTCTATAAAGACTAAGACATCGTCGATATATACTAAGACAAAGTCGTCTAAGAACTCTTAAAGTATATAATTAATATACCGCTAGAAAGTACTAGAAGTATTTATAAGCCTAAAAGGAGTAATAAGCTATTTAAAAAGCCTAAAGTATATCTAGAAAGCCGTTTTCTACTTATCTCTCTTCTTAATCTATATCTTATAAAAGGTAGTAATAATATCTATTTTTATAAACTACTTAGCTTTCCTAATCTAGTTAAGTATCTCTTAGATTAAAGGCAAAGAGTAGCAGTCCTTATAAGTTAACTTATTCAGTACTTAGTAGTTATAATAGAACCGTAGACTCTCTCCTAGCTTCTATATAAAGAGTACTAGCATAGCTGCTAGAGAGTTACTTACTCGAATGAATTCCTTATCTAGTAACTCTGTTAGGGTTTTATAAAGCACTAATAGCTCGTCTTATAATATATTATAGAGTAGCCTCTAGAGGACTGTTTCTTCTAATCCGTTTTTAGTCTATAAAAGCTTAATACTATAATTAATTCCTTTATAATATACTAGTAACTTATTTACTTCCTTCTTATTAAATACTAGATAGAATTCTAAGCTAATCTAACTAGGTAGCTTCGTTCGTAGGTTTATATACTTCTTTTCTACTAATGCTTTTATAATATCTATAAGGCTTATTATAAAGACCTATAGCTTCCGTTTTCGATCTATAAGAAAGTAGAAGACAGCTGCGCTTACTTGTTTATAAGAGTAAGACTTTTCTAGCTTATTATAAACTTCTAACCTAGAGTCTTAGAAGAGCAAGCATCCCTTAGTAGCGTTAAGTAAAGCTCGCTCTCTTCTTAACTAAGATTTTCCTAGAATTATTTTATAGCTCTTAATCTTAGAGACTACGTAAGTATAAACCCGTTTCTACTAGTAGTCTCTAATATCTATACTAAAGATACTACTTAGGATATAGTATCCTCTAATACTCCTTCTACTAACTATAAATACCTTAGTATAATTTATATATAAAAGAGCTAATAATAACGAATAAAACAGTCTAAAACAATTCTATAGACTAAATACCTTAAATCTACTAAGGCTTATAAAGTAGCTACCTTATTTACTAAAGCTAATATAAGAAGAGGTTTTTCATCTATATATTCCTGCTTAAAATGTCTCTAAGTGTCTATTACTAACAACTCCCTTGATCGCCTCTGCCTACGCTTTCTAATAAGAGCTACTAGTTTTCTAAATCCGAGGAGATATTACTATCTTCTTCTTCTAATTCTAATACTACTTCCTTAACCTCTACCTTCTATTTATAGATCGAATCCGCTGTTATAGGTTGCCTTAGTAGTCTATATAGACATTCTTAAACAAAATAAATAGTAGCTCTATAGCGAAGATAGCGACTAGTATAGGCATAGTTGCTTCGTTCTCTCTAAGACACCTATTTAGCACGCTTAGTACTAGTTATTAAGACTTTAGCAGGTGCTAGTTCCTAATCTATGCCCTCTACGGATGTCTTATAAGTAACTTTCAGTCTATTAGCGATATTACTACTCGTTACCTACTATATAGTATCTGTTAAGCGTTTCCTAGAGGTCTATAGTATTTCTAGAAGAGTCTAGCCTCTAGATCTTAATATTCGAGCTTTATAAGCTCTTAAGCGGTCGTTTATTTCTTTAATAATAGAGTAGTAAGACTCGAAGTTAGGTTAAGAAGGAATTATAATTATTACCTTAACTAACTTATTACTAAGGATTCGGTTAAGAGACACCTTCTTTATATTATCTAGCTAAGATCCTCCTCTAGACTCTATAAGCAGGGCTTGCTATTCTATAAAGACCTCTAAGAATAGTCTTAAGCTCTAGTAGAAGGATTCTAGTTTTTATTACGCTCTTTCCTTAGCTTATAGGTCTTTAAATATAAACTCTACTTAATCTAAGAAATCACTACTATTAGCTAGCTCTAGCTTACTCTATTCCTATACCTATACTTCTATTCTATAGAGCGCCTTACTCTATAAGGATCTGTTAAGTGTCTAAAACTTAACGTATTTAGTATATTTATAGTAGTCGACTTCGATTTTAGCTTATACTTATTATAACTAAGCTTCTAGCTTATCTGAGTCTCTATAGAATTCTAGTAGTAGAGGAAGAGATTTCCTAGGTTTATTATCGTTATAGACTATCTATAAGTAAGCTTTCTTATCCTTCTTTTACTTATTCGTAATCTATAGACGATTATCCTCTTAGGTAGATATTAACTAATTCTACTACTCTTAAATATACTATAGAAACTAGGCAGGTAGCTGATTCGGTATACCGCCTTCTTATAGTTCTCCTATTATCTATAAGTTCTATAAATGCTATAAAATAGCTTATAAGTTCTAGTATTACTATAAAGGCTTGATATATTCTAGTATTACTAAAATAGTCTAATATATTCTAGTGTTGTTATAAAGGCTCGATATGTTCTAGTATTACTAAAATGGCCCGATGTGTTCTAGTGTTACTAAAATAACCTAATATATTCTAGTGTTACTATAAAAGCCCGTTATTTTTAAATCGAATCTAATGTTAGAGCTTATAGCAAGTGCTAATGAATTGAACTACAGAGGCTGTCTATGTACAAGAAGATTCGATTGTCCTTTCTAAGCCAGAGTCCTTGCCAACTTATATATACTCAGTTAGCTCTTTCTAGAGGTTTCTGCCAAGGGTACTCTCGAAGGTTCTGTTACGTCCATGCGTTGCCAAGCGAGGTCACGTGAATGCGTCGCTGGAGTACTCCGAGACTTATTCCACGGGTGTAACCCTTGACAATCAGGTTCGGACCTTGTTATTGTCCGCCTTCTTATATATAGATGCTCTCTTTCTCTCTATTAGAAAAGGCTAATTTGGTCTTTTCCTTCGTATCAGAGCCTAGCATTCATATATGTCATTCTACCGAACGCACTCCTATATGCCTCTTTTGTAGTAGTATCCGTTTCGTGCCGTTACAGTTATTGCTTAGATACACCTCCTAGAATCTACGACGTATTCTACTCCTAGCTCCTACGGCCAGCCTCGAACGACCCGCTGCCAAGTTAAGTTTAAGATGACGATCAACCTAGACCTGAGATCCTTGAAGATAACTAAGAATACGTAGTAGAAGCGATTCTTAACGAGAAGGGACGAGGACGTGCTATTAAGCTACTTGTGAAGTGGGAAGGACATGCCAGGCCAACCTAGGAACCTTAAGACGCTCTTGAGGATACGAAGACCTACGACCTCTGGAGGACCGGAGAGGGGGGGTAATGTGACGGCTTACACCCGAAGAGTACTCGGTCTATCGACCTTCCTATAAAACGTGACCTCACGTGACCTCGACGTAAGGGGTTCCAACATCGTTTCAACAACCGGTAATTACATGTGGCCTATGCGTACAAAACCTCTTTCCTCGCACGTAGAATAGACTTCTTCTCTTTCCTTCCTTAGTTAATTCTCTTTGTAATAAGACCACCTTATCCATTGACCTCATTGCATTCGGCCCGTAACACTATCTAAAACATCTTTAATATTCGTTAGTTAAGAGATTAGTCGATAATATTTCCTAGACATCTAGAAGGAATAAATGAAGGGAAAGAAAGGTTAGCCAATAGTAGAAATATATAGAATAATTCATCAATTGAGAAAGCAATATAATACGACGAACGTTGACACAGGACTCATAAGAAGTTAAGGCACCAGGGGGTTGCTGCCTGCGTCAGTTTGGATTAGTCAGAAGGGCCACGATGCAAGAGAGTCTTTCTTGTATCACAATTCCAATACATCAATAAACTAACCATCACTTCGTTCACAATACCTATACAACTTCGAAAATGACACAAGTCTATTACGACCGCGACCAAACTGTTGCGATCATAACCTCATTCTACCAATTCTTCGCCACCCTCCCCTCCATCTCACCTTCAGACATCGCCTATCCTCCACCAGGCGGCTGGCCCGACATCACCCCTGAAACGCACGCCGCACTCCAGAAAAACGACGATGTAATAGATCTCTACAAACATCTCCCATATCTCAATAAACGTCCTGAAATTTCATATCTTACGTACGCTAGCGATTGGAGGCTTCAGAATATCGAGAGCAAGATCCAATCAGAAGCTGTTGAGGAGTCTGCAGTTGGACCGCTCCCGGATTATGTTGCGATTTTGACGGACGGAAACAAATATGGGAGTTATTTGTTGCTGGATACACAAAATGGTAGGTTGAAAGTTAATTGTCTTTGTTTTGACAGAGGGGTTGCTGATGTGAGAATTAGGAACTATCACGGATTTCCGAAAACAAGAGCATCCCAAACGAAAGGAACCTCCCGTCGGTTCGCCTGATCATTGGAAAGCTTACCTCACACTCCCGACTTCCATATTCTTTGAAAGCTGGAAAGAAAAGTTTCGGTCGCGGGAATTTTTGGTGATCCCAGAGAACGAAGATGATGGGCTTCTAATTGGTTGGGATGTTGAAAAAGCTGAGCGCTCAATGCTCAAGTTCAAAGCCAGAATAGAAGCTGAGATTTTCGCCTCAGAAATGGAGTCCTTCGAGGAGGACATGTTCACCGAAATAGTGTCAGAGTACGAAGAATGGCTGGGAGATCCGGCAGAGGAAGAAAGGTCATTTTTGGTTTGCATGTTCGGTGGGATGGATTGGGAGGATATACAAATCGAGATGAGCGAAGCCAAAGCAAGGAGGGATGCCGAGATTTTTGAAACAGAGCAACAGGAACTCGTTGCTGAAATGGAGGAAGATGAGGAGATGATAGAGCGATTGGAGGTGTGCTTGTTTGGAGAGCATCGGTGGAATGAGTCTATAGTATACCTGTGATCGCCGATCATCACTTGTGTATATAGAAATACATGTGAAGTTTGGTCTAACTGAATAAAAACATAAGATGCCCGAGGAGCAAACATCATACTGAATGCCCCTCCATGCAATTGCCAGCCATCGGTTCATCGTATTCTTTGCGCAATGACATTTCATAAGAAGTTTACAGTAATTAAATTCGATATATGAATTTTCAGTACGGAGGTATGCAAAGTCGTAAGATTATAAGCAATGCTAAATCGCGGGGGGTTGATTATTCAAGGAGGCTGGGAAAATCTTCCTGTCCGATAACTGGCCAGATTATTACAGGAGGCCAGGACCATGATACTCCCACCCTTATCTTATCTAACTCTTTATTAAGTCAAGCTGTTATTCTTCGACTACAGTGGGGTGTCAAAAGTCTTCACACCCCCCCCTTGCCAGCCAAGCTTTCTAGACCTAATTAGGCCTTGTTGTTCTCGCCGCTTTTCCAAGTACGCAAAACACCACACTTTTGAAGCTATATTTCTAGTATTTTGTATACCACCCTTCAGAGTCAATAATAGCTTGTACTCTATCTCCCATAGTCGTAGCTAATCTATGCAAAATCCCATTATCAATAGCATGCCATGCTTCTTGTGCTCCCTCTATCAACGCATCTAAAGTCTCGTCTGTATCAGGAGCATGCTCCAGCTCAGGGTGTAGCCTATAAAGCTCTGCTTTCATCAAAGCCCATAAATTCTCTATTGGATTTAAATCGGGAGAATAAGGAGGCTATTCCATCACTCGTATTGCCATCTCTCTTAGTATATTCTTTACAATCGTACCACGGTATAGACCAGCCCTATCATACATAAACTCTCCTCCTTCAACCATAATATCAGGAAGAAAAGCTTGATATAAAGCTCGAATAACCCAAGAAGTAACCCCTCCTCGTACAGCTTGTAGATCACCATCAAGAGGGACTAAGCCTGTCCTTCTATTACAACCAAAAGCAGCCCAAAGCATCTTCTTTACTCCTTTTCCAGAGCACCGAACAGGCTGTACATCACCCTCCTTTACTTGATCTCGTGGCCTTGTAAATGTCCAAGTAGGCTTCACTCCTACCCCTCTTTCTACTGTACACTCATCAGACCAAGTAACTTTCATCCAATCGTTTATAGTATAGGCTTGATGTCGAACAGCCCACTCAAGTCACTTTTTTGCATATGCAGGAGTAATAAATGGACGCTTCTTTTATAGCCACTTCCTCTTATTCATCTCCCTTAAAAGCCGTTAAATAGAACTCTTTTTACAATCATCATTAACTTCTCGAAGAAGGTCTCGTATCTTAATATAAGGATTCGTATAGTTAACAACGTCGTATACGTGATCGCGCTGCTCTTCTGTCAAAGCTCGAGGTCTTCCAGATCGTGGTTTCGAAGTAAAGTCGTTTGTACCTATAGGATAGGCTTTAAGCGTTGATCGAATCGTAGAAAGAGGGATTTGAGGGTATTTTCGGTGTATTCGAGGAGCTGACCAACGTTCAGAGCTGAGTTCGACAATTCGCACACGCATAGTAGGAGATAACTCAAGTCGAGGCATCTTAAATAGCTTCAAAAGTGTAGTGTTTTACATACGAAAGCGTGTTGTTTACTTAGAAAAGCGGCGAGAACAACAAGGCCTAATTAGGTCTAGAAAGCTTGGCTGGCAAGGGGGGGGTGTGAAGACTTTTAACACCCCACTATAAGCCACTAGTATACCGGTAACCTGTCTCGCGCGTCCAGTAAAAGCGGCAGTAAATCTTCAGGTTCGTAATCTTACGAAAAATTTGTATGTACTTCGTACACACGGTACTAAAGCAGAACTTCAACGATCCGCAAATGTCAGAAAAATATATTAAAAATGTATACTAACTCTACGTTGACTTATTAATACTTATATAAAGCCACTATTATTTCAAGTACGTGATTGTTGTGCGACGATGTTACAAAAGATTACTTATAATAGGTGCAAATAACCAAGTTTTTTCCGTCCCCGCAGAACTTGCCAACTACTTAGAACAGTTTAGAATACTAACCCAGGTGATGTAGAACAATGAAATTCGATTATCCCAACCAAATTGTCATGTTGAAACAAGAACCAGGTAAGGTCTTATATACAACTATTCACAGACTACAGCTTTTATTGTCCACCAGAAACCTGTAAAATCCCCTGAAGGTTTCTGCTTCTAGTGTCAGCAGTCCAGAAAGAGGCGCAGGCGTTTGACTCCCTAGAGAAATTAAGGCAAGCAAGCCTGTAAGAAGGCATCTAAGTAGCACCTGACCCATACCCCACAGCGGACCTGATCGCGCAAAGCCCCGTAAACTCTAACCACTGTCTTCTTGCTGTACTCAATTGAATCAATTTAATTATTCTAGGACTCCAGGTTAATAACACTTCAACGATGATTTTCAGCGAAAATAGACAATCAGTTCTTCGTAGAAAATAGATTCGAGTTGTCAAAATACCAAAGACAAAAACACTAATGTTACAATTACTCACTGCAAAGATCCCCAAGTCGATCCCCACGTGTATACCAGATACCCAAAACCCAACAAACACCAGATAGATCCCCATCGCTTTCCAATATCGCAACGCCCCCCCCAAAAAAGAAACGAAAAAAAACATTACACGCAAACAGATAAAACACAAAACTCGCGCCAAAATCCATATCAAAAAACCACATCACCAAACACAACCACCTACCCACTCCTCGGCAAGTCCGCCCAGTTCTGCCACTCATGCTTCCAATCCGGTTCCCGGTACCTATAATGTTCCCCCCGAACAACCTTATCAACCTGCTCTCTAACCATCGGATAAACATCCTTATACGCCAACCTCCCCATCCAACAATCCAAATGTCCATACCCCTGCACAACATGCCTTTCATAATTCCGCGCACCAAAAGTATCCCTCAAAATCCCATAACTCTTCTCCGTCGCCTCGGGCGTAAGAACCTGATTATCGCTCCCGCTGAAAAGCATAACCGGGATGCCTTTGAGACGTTCCAGGTTCTCGGCACCGGTAAGGTCGTCGAATAAAGGACCATTGGTGGTGACGAAGCCGCGGTAGCCCATTTGCATGAGCGTGTGGAGGAGGGTCATGTTTACGCCGCCGAAGAAGCGGTTTATTTGTCGATGTGTAGATTCATTTAGATTAGAATGATTCCACAGCCGCCCGAAAATAAGAGAACACCGATGGCAAGAAACATTATTACATATCTCCTTCCTGGTGTCGGGGTAAAACCTGAGAAGCTGGTTGAGAAATTGCTGAAAACAGGAATCATCCCTTGTAGATTGACACGAGAACCAAGATCCTCCAAATAGCTTGTACAGCTTGTCGAATGGGATAGGACCAGCGAGGACCTTGGCCATGTTCAGAGGCGACCAGATGGGATTAAAGAATACCTGTGAGCAAGAGATACCGAGGATCCAGTCTGCTGGAATCGTACCATCGAGAAGACCACACGAGTAGGCTACAGAACCCATACAATGAGCGATGGTGTAGATTTTCTCTTCCCCATAATCTTTGCGGATCTTCTCGAGACATGCTTTGATGTCGAGTCGAGCGTCGAAGGTAGTCCAGTTGTTTTCGGCCACTTTCAACTGGCAAATTCGATGTACAGTGACGAAGACTCTGTATCCTGCTCTGGTGAAGTAGTTGACTGCATTAACTTCAATGGTTGGGAGAGCAAATATCTGGTGGTCAACCGATGCACCAGGAATCATGAATAGATTCTTTGTGATAATACTGGGGTTTCGAGGTTCCCAAACTTGCATCTTGGTCTCGACTCCATCAACTGCCGTGATTTTGATGGTGGCATCTGGAGATGTATTGTTGATGTAGCCATTATATGTGACTGCCGGGTACTGCTGGTACACCAAAGGAGCAAGAAAGAGACTCGCAGATTGCCTGGCGAAATATCCCATAAAACTGGCTGTTGAGTGTAATTTCGCCAAGAAGTTTCTTCCAGATGGTTTCAGGGTAAATATCTGAGAGAGGAAGTCTGATGCCTTGATGTGCATCATACCTCGACCCAGTATGCAATTGTCTTCATCCGCGTGTGAGATTGTGACATACAAAGTTGACGTAGCTTCCCAGAAGCGGAATGGCCCAAGTGCGACAGAAGAGTCTACAACCTTGTGGCCGTGGAAGTGATACTTTTTCCCGTGAGTGGACCACATATCAAATTCATATACCAAGTTTTTCGTTCCGGGTGCTTGCTGATCCATCTGGAATAGATGGAAGTCGCCTCTCTGGACCAGGAAAGGGCTACCTTCCAAGCCAGCACAAGTGAAAGTGCCCGTGAGCAAGGCCTTATGGTCGGCTCTCCTCACAGCTATTTCAGTTAGCAGGAATCATGCATGGAGATTGCTTCAACTTACTCATATTAGTATCGAAAGCCTGGACACTCAACATAAACCTAGCTTCCTCGCATAACCCTCGAGCTGTTCTAGCCGCTGTTTCAAAGTCTTCTGGTTTGTCACCCTCAACACCATCACCAATATGAATGTAACCAGACATGACTTCCGAGAACCCGAAGCCATTTGCTTTTCTTGCTACCGTGTCTTTAACAAGGTCCCTAGCATTGCGTATTTTTAGCGTGTCCTGATGCGTTGGAGGACTGCAACTAGCTTTTTTGTATTGACCCGGCTCAGCAAACAAATCAAGATTAAAGTTCTCGGTCTTGAAATCGATCTTAGCTTTGATGTCGCGTGCAGCATGCTCGACTGATCGCTCTGCAAGGGCTGTAATAGTAGCGAATGGATTGACACCGAGAGCTGTGGGAATGAGGGCTCCGTCAGTTACAACGAGACCAGGATGGGTTTCGCTGCCATGGCCCGTCAAGACTTCTCCAAAATGATTCGTGACACCATGGTCGGCAGTACCATCTTTGCTCATACATGCTCCACCGATTGGGTGGACGGTGATTTCTTGTCCAAAGTAGGCATCGAATGGGTTTCTCACGAATGTTCCACCAACAGCTTTGGTGGCTCTCGCCAACGTGTCCATTATCTTTTTAACATGACCACTGCTAGCGACACCCATGAACTCCAAGACAGGCTGGTCGTCTTTCAAAGTCAGGATTGCCTGGTTGGAATCGTGACTCATGACCAAATAAACTTGAGTCTTCTCGATGCTTCCCTTTCTGAAGTATGGACCCAAGAAGCGACTTCCTGCTTGAGCCATGGCATGCTGCATCTTGTCCAGTAAACCATTTCCCTTTGGATATTGATTACCAGGCATCATTTCAAGCATGGTTTGAAACAAGAGAGAAAGAGCTTTTGGGATTGCTCCTTCTTGTATAACATATCCATCGAGGGGATTTTCATGACCTTCGCGACAGTCGATGATACCGGATATTGTAGGCCCAACGGGGTGGTAAGGAGATGGATATTGTCTACCAATCGCATTAACCTCGTGATCAGTGTTGTAACCGAAAGCAAGAAGGTCACCATTGCCACTCATATTTGTGCCGACCTTCTCGCTCATGGGTAAGCCCAGTTTCTTGCTTCGGAGAAGGATTTCCGTTGTTCCGATACTGCCAGCTCCAAGGAAGACACACTTCTTTGCATGGACCCACATGAGATCCTCGTAAAGATGCTCTTTGAATGCACCCCTATTGCTACCATGCCAAGCGAAGAAGACAAGATAGCCCTCTGCGTCTGGGTCCGGATGTTTCCTGACATATCTAACTTCGCATTCGCAAAACATCTCCGCGCTCCAGTTCCAGGCGTCGGCGAGATAGTTGACGAGGGTACTCGATTTGCTACCATCGTTGACACCGGTACAGTCCATCCCAGTGAGAGCCGAGGGGTACATCTCAACCCCAGTGCTATTTTGTCCACCAACGAAGCGGGTTGTTTGAGGGACACGTCTGAACTTCTCTTTCATGCCGAGATAATCTGCTTGCTTCTGGAGCATTGACAACTTTGGTAGCTCTGGCCAATCATGTGGGTACTCAACAGGCTGGAGAACATCTGCTGCTCGTTTGTAGTACTTCTTCAGCTTGTCGTCTCCTCGGATCTTATCTGGCCAGACATCCATATTCATGGTCCCATTGTCAGCTTCCAAGAAAACGTTGGCGTTCAACAGACTTGTGCCTCCAAGCCCATTTCCAACAAACGCATTTTGTCCTTTGCCAACAATGAGGTGATACAAGCCAGTTGGATCACCGCCTTCAACCATCGAGCCCTTCAGAAATCCAGGAGCAAAGTTTCCCGAAACATGTAGTTCTTTCATGGCATCCAAAAAGCCACTGGGATATTCTCCAGGCCATTTTTCCTGTCCTCTTTCGAGAAGGCATACTTTTTGACCTGCTCGTGCCATTCGACTTGCGGCCACACCTCCGCCATAACCGGATCCAATGACAACACAATCGTAAGAGTTGCGCATAAGCTCAACAGGCTTTGACAGCCTTGGGAATTTTTTGGAGTTTGGCTCATCACTATATGATCCGATTTTCGCATGAGCCCTTGACCTCGGGCCGCTTGTTCCACCTCCATATATTCCGTCGGCTTGCATTCCATGTGTCCCTACTTGTGGCTCCTCAGCTGATTCATAATTTCCGTCGAATCCACTAACTGAATTTGGCTCCTCGGTGATGCTACTTGCAGCACTAAATTGAGATGAATAGCCTCTATCGTAATTTGGTCGAAGCTCTCGTTCTGATCGTACCTCTGGTATGATATGAGCCTGTCTTCGGAAACGGACGCCATTCGTACCATTAGTGCTTCCGTTGACTCTTGCTTCACTATGTCCCTCTCTGGTGGGAGTGGGAAAGCGATCCCAAGTGAAGTTCTCGGGATTTGGTGTAGGTAGATCATGTGGAATCTCATATTTTTTGATAGCCTGGTTAAATGACGTTATCGGACCCAAGTTAATAATTGCATTGTCCTTGGGCATGTAGATGGACATGCATATTGGAATTGAGACGATGAGAAGTGAGGATGAACTGTGGAATGCAGCTTCAATTTTCACCCCGTCGATTGATGCCGGGACATTTTCCAACCAGTTCATGAAAAGATCAGATGACAAATCTGTGACTCTAAATTGATCCTTTAATCGTATCGCGAATGCTATCCGAGGTGCATGTCCGCGTCCAATTGCAGAAGATACTTGAAAGGAAGGAATGCCATCACCGTTGGAGTAAAGGCTCCCTGGGGTCGTTGGGCGGGGCGACTTAACCTCAAGAGTATGTTCATCGTGGATTGATAGATGAAGACTTCGTGGCGATTCCGGATCCGGTTGTGACAGAGGATAATATACCGGGGCGACATACTCCCGCCCTTCTTCTGCCTCGTCGCTTTGGACTCGACAGAAGAGGTTATGATATAGGTTGCCGACGGAAAACGATGGCAGATTGCTCAGTTCTCGAAGCTCGGCTTCGAGTTCCTTAGTGAAGAACCCTGAACGGACACCATTGTTTTCATCTGTATAACAACATGACGATATGATTTCAGTGACTCCATTTCTTTCGTTGCTACTCGTGGACATCGTGTGAGGGCAGTCCAGAAGGCATAGCACATCACTTCGTGCTTCCTCCAAAGTGTTTTGTACTCCAGCCCATTGGACCGTAGGGTAGCGATGTTTGGAGTTTTTGTATCCACTATCTGTGTATTAGCATCTATAATGAGACGGGAACCAAGCGACGAGAAGTAAAGAGTAAACAAAAAGAGAGCAACATACCTTGTCCATGACAAACCGTGGCTCTTTGTCTTCAGTGTGTTTCCAGAATAGCAAAGAATCTTCAGATGGTCTTCGCTATTATTCCCCAGGCCGACAAAATCCGAGATCTTCTGGTTTGCCTCATGTTGAGAACTCGAGTCGGGAATCTTCCAAATCTCGGTTTCGAAGTGATAAACATCTCGAAAAACACTGAATAATCTTGACAAGTCACCGGAAACAGGAAGAGCAGGCTCGGTTTCCCAGCCTACTATTAAGACATAGACCTTAGAGTACTGTAATCGGTTTTGGTTCGGAAAGAGCGCTTGTGCAGCGGCATGAAGACTCTGTCCAAATGTTTTGAGGCCAATGTTGGCTTGCCATCTACTAGCATCGTCAAGATCCAGGGGAGCAGGAGTTTTTGAGGCAGAATTGGAGCGTTGGAACCCTCCGTTTGGTCTCTCGACGGGCGTTGCTTCTTGAGAATTGTCCATACTGACACGTGATTGGGTAGTCCGAAGACTCTAATCAACAAACGAACTGATATAATGTATTAGCGAAACCAGAAAAATATATAATTGGGGTTTCATACGGTTATTAAAGAAGAGAATAGCTTGATGCAAACATGCGCTCCCCACGCTGCTATCAAGTCTGCCACACTCGAATCTGATATTGTGCGTTCGGTTTCAGCGGAAGACAGCCCTATCTGATGCGGGGGTTCAAATCTGGCTGCAAATTTGTCCCAAAGGAATAGGGGGGTATCGTATAGAGATTGTGATCTGGCGAATGAGAGTGGAATCACCGCGTGATGGTAAGCGCTTGAAGTCGGAAGGATTCGAGAGGTGCAACCAAAGAATTGGCTGAAGAAGTTGGAGGCGTAGTATTATATTATAGGTCGCATTGGGTTGATTATTTGTTTGGAAAGGAGTATCAAGGAGGTTGATAAGTTATGGCCGGCGAGACGAGGCCATCATTATCAATATCAAGGGGAAGTGAATTTAGGGCTGATTGAGGTTGAGCTGAAGCCCTTCCAGACCCTGGTACAAGAGAAAGATTGGAGAGACCCCCCTACTCACTTCCCCTCAAAATAGTGACAATGGAGGCTCGTGGTAGGCTGCAACCCGGGGGTGCTCGCGAATTGGCCAATTAAGAAGTGCTGTGCCTCAGATGCCATCTTGGGTTTCCGTCCCAGGGAGAGTTGTGCCGAGGAGAGAAAAGAAGAGCGGTGGACAATGAGTGGTTCAATTATTGGGGGCTGCATCATCAGGGCATCAGGGTGTCCGCCCTCAGCCGCGCCTGTCAGCACAAGAAAAAGACGCCATTCCGCGGCCATCCGGAGAGCACATTGGATAGAAAAAATGAAGATAAAGATCTCATGGAGGCTTTTCTTGCCGTCTTTAATTCTTACCTTATTTCTCTCACCGGCATTAGAATGATGAGGCTTAGTTTAGGCGTCAATCCAAACTAGCATTTCCATCTCCAATTGTTCCAGGTGAGTTGACGATCATGAAGAAAATTCGGTCGGGGGGGGGGGGGGGGGGG